>OZ005650.1:353185548-353782548 GCA_963930645.1 Salticus scenicus | reverse complement strand
TTATTTTATTTTATTTTATTTTATATTTTTGAGTAAACATTAATTTTGCCATTGTTTTAAGATTTAAAAATATGCAACTTAGATGAAAATAATACTTATTTCTGTTTAATCAAAATTACAAATAAATTTACATTTTCATAAAATAAAAAATATAAAACATTATATCTTGATCCGAAGAAAACGATATTATTACTCATAATTTGTGGATAAGACATATTTTTATTTCGTTATAAAGCCCACTATGTACAGTCACTCAAATAATTAACTGTACATGAAACCTTTCTCAGAATGCCAAAGAATGAGTCAATATTTAAAAAGAACCTTAAAAAATCTTTTTTTCACTTTAACTCATTTTATTAAAATAATTTTTTTTAATTTTTAAAATTTGAAATGCAATGTACTTTTTAAAATACATACATCAGATCAAAAATTATCATATTTATCAAATCACACAGAGTTGAAATTAAAACCTGATAAGTTTTTATTTTTTTAATTAATTGTATATAAATTGTCATTTATAAAATAAATTGATCTCTAAATATAAGTATTGAAATTCAAATCTTGTTTCTTAAAACAATTTAAAGTTTGAAATACAATTTTCAATTGACATTTCATAATTTTTAGATTTTATAAATCTCATCATTTTTGAAAATTAATAATTTATTCATTAATTAATAATTAATCCTTTCTACACAAATTTTGAATTTTTTCTACTTCTTAAAAATTTTTGTCATTTTCTTTATTCAAAATGTCATTTTCGTTTTTCAAAGTCCAATCAATTTATTTAAATTGTTGCTTCAGATCAAACACATCAATCTTTAAATATACATTAAGAGATATTAATAAAAATTTGAAGTTCTTAACACATTTTAAAGAATATTAAAAAGTATTTTAAAGTGAATTCTTATTCTTTCTTATATTGGATAGTAATAATTAAAAATAATGAGCTGTTTTAAGAGAGACCTCATTTAAAAATATACATGTAGTAAAGATAAATATTACTACATGTATATTTATTCAGGATCTTTCAATGTCTGCGTAATTTTTTATATTTCAACGCCAAGAGAAAAAAATACGTAATAATTCAACAGGCCTGGAAAACCAAGCGATAAATTTCATTTATTTCAAAACTAATGATATGAATTTAGGCAAACTTAAATATAACACAAGAAAACGGAAATTTCATGAAACTGATATGTCCCTATTGAAATTTGACCTCTTTGTCCCGAAAAATATTTCAAAGCATTGTGTTCTATGAAAGATATTTTTATAAACCATATTTTCATATCTTTACTGTTCTTAATGAAATTGAAATATGTTATTCAAGTTTCTGTATAAAATGGATTTATGTACAGGGACACTCAAAAGTATTCCAAAACATTGCATTTTATGAGAGATATTTCTATAAATCAAATTTTAATAACTTTACTTTACACGAAGATTTAGGAAATTGAAATATGTTATTTATATGCACAAAAGAATGCTTTTGCATAGAATATAGCATGATTAGCATTAGAGGGTCGCACAAAAATATCCAGTTATATTAAGAGCTATTAATAAAAAATTGTTACTGTGAAAATCATAAAAATATTGAAATGTATTATTAATATTCTAAAATAATGCTTTGTATAGAATATATGATTAACTTTCTGATTTACAGGGCTACACTAAAATATTCAGAGAGATCAAAAGCTGTAATTATAATCTAACGGTCTTTTGTGTTAAGCCTTTTTAACACTTTCCAAAATGCCTAAGAGTAATTTTAAAATCAATTATTCTATCTGTCCAGTGGCAAAAAATATTAAAAGTTATTCAATACAACAACTACGTACAGTTGGAAAGTGTTACTAATCAATGCATGATTTTTCTTTAATATATGTACAAACTGGACACATAAGATAGTATTAAAAATTCTTTTAATAATCCAAAAATTTTGGCAAAAGTTATCCACAGTTAAGAATTATGAAATTTTAAAATTTTAACTCTTTAAATCATTTAAATCATTGAAATGCAGATTTGAGTGTAGGTAGTTTTTTAAATATAACTTAAAAACTGGTTCATAGAACGAGTTGTCATATTTAAAACTTATTTTGAATAAATTCTCAAATGTAACACATAATTTCGTAAACTTAAATTATGTTTATCCAAAATTTCGAGTCATTTCGTTAAGTCCTTTCAATCTGTTTTGTAATGATTACAAATAATTTTAAAATTAAAAGATTTTAACATTATCACCATGAAATGTTTTAAATTGTGGTCTTTGTTAAAAATGATTCAAATGAAACAATTAAATTACAACCAAATTTTAAAATGGTTTTCTATGATTTTTTTCCATGTTGCCTTAAAGTAAAATTCTTTTAAATAAAAACGCACGAAGCTAGCTTGTGACCTCAAATACAAGTCAGCTGTTTGTAATGTCAGCTGTTTACATTCAATTCCACCTGTCTTTTCGTGAATGATGCAATCAAACCTGTCTGAACGTTTCGTTTATCTCTCTTTCTGTATATACAGTTCCCGCCGCTTATTAAAATCATTCTGAACCAAAGTGATTTTATTAAGCGTCTGATTTTTATATCCCTTAAGGAAAAGGTTCGAAAGAAACTTCAAAAGGTAACGAATAATATAATTAGTAAACAATATTAATTAATTTTTGGTAGATAATTAAATAATTGTTTCTTCGATATAAGTAAATTAATCCCGTGCACTTTCGTTAGAGGAAAATCATCATTAGTTTACCAAAAGTTCATGCTGTTCTTATAAATTAAAAATCTTTTCGTTTAAACCTCATGAATTATAGTAATTTCAAAATAAGAACTAGAAATTGCCTTCTAATAATTAGATAAAAAAAATCAGATTTATATTTTATTACTGTGCTTTGAAAAATACGTTCCTTGAAATTGTTGCGGAGATAAGTTGCGTGGAGTGTTTAATTTGTAACTATATATATATTTCATCTATATATATATATATATATATATATTCTATATATATATATATATGTATATATTTCATCTTTATCAATTTTATCTTTCTTTGTTAAAAGAACACAACAGTAAAGATTATTTATTTTAAAAATAAACCTACAAAAAGATATTCCTTTAATAGATTCATAAAATTGTAATTTTATGAACATATTAATACGAAAGGACTGTTTAAGTTTGCATCATTACATATTTTAATTATAACAAATAAAAATAGTTATTATGTCTATTATTATTATTATTATTACAATGCTGCAAAACTTATAAATAGTCCTATCGTACTAATATAAATTTTATCTGTAACAGATCTTTATTTTTTTTCATATCCATGTTTTTTTTCTTCTTGTTCAAAGTAAAAAAATAATCTTATATATTCTCTCTTAAATTCAATTTTTCTTAAAAATATATCATACTTTATCTATCATATATTTTTTTATATATTCTTTTTTTCATCTTTATCATTTTTTCTCTTTTTTTGTGAAAAGAACACAACATTAAAGATGATATATTTTAAAAATAAACTGTAAAGAGATATTCTTTTTATAGATTCATAAAATTTTAATTATATGAACATATTAATACGACAGGACTATTTTAGTTTACATCATTACCTTTTAAGGCTTTGAATGTTAATTATAACACATAAAAATAGTTATTATTATTATTATTATTATTATTATAATGCTGCAAAACTTATCCTATCGTATTAATATAAATTTTATCTGTAACAGATCTTTATTTTTTTCTCTTTTTCGAGAATTTTTCATATCCGTGCTTTTTTTCTTCTTGTTCAAAGTAAAATAAAAATCTTATGTATTCTTTTTTATATAATTTCTTTTTTTTCATCTTTGTCAATTTTATTGTGAAAGAAATTAACACACAGCAATAACTAGTATTTATTTTAAAAAACAAACCTTACATTTCTAAAAAAAAACATCTCAATTAGACATACATAAGATAATTTAAACAGGATAAAAAATTAAAACTAATTACAATCACAATCTTTGAAATTTACAGCATGAAATATTTTAAAGTACATAGACCTGCTAAACAATCTTTATCTTGGTACATATGATTTTATCTTTTTTCACATTAAAATATTTAACACTTTTCATATTTAATTTAAAATGTTTCTGTGTGTGTATAAACAAAGTTTCAATTTTAAACTTTTTGCAATAATGTTTTAAATATTTTTCCATGACACTGTTTAACACCAATTATACATTTATTTGAGACTACACATCAAATTGTTTATTTTTATTCCTCACAGTTAGATATTTAAAATTAGCATTTCTTTTTACATGATATGAGTCCACAGGTGGTTTATACAATTATCTTCTTCTATATCTTGTAATGTTCTATAAGATCCACAATATTTGGCCTCTAGTGATTGTTTAGTTCAGACATTGGAAAACAAATGTTTTGCTTTTGAAAAACATAACTTGTTTTAATTTTTCAATTATATTTCAACTTCTTTATTCAAATGTGACAAACAATCTAAAAAATTTTCATCATATGCAACTTTTTGGTCTTTTTCTGGAGGTTAAAGATATTCTTTTAATATATCTCTTGTCATGTCTTTTTTTGAATTTGAGTTATTGTGAAATATCATTAAAGTTTGGTAATTTATTCTTTATGGATTGTCTAATAAAATTTATCACAATAGTTTCAACGAGATGTTTCATGGTGAACTGAAATCTAAGTGAAAAACAGTGTGATATATATAGTTTGAACAAAAAGGGTGGAGCTTAGTTTTTCTTTTTATTTTAAAAAATATTATAAAATAATATAAATAAATAAAAAATAAAATCATGTCACAACTTATTAAAGTATTAATGTCATGGTCAATTATTATTATCTCGACTTTTATCACTTTTAAAATTTATCCTTTTAAAGTGACCATCGAAATTTAAAATCTTAAACAATATGTTATGATAATCTAATTTTTATTCCTTTAATTGAATTTAAAATATGAAAAGCATTTGTACTTTTCGATATCCAATTTCTAATTAATTTGGGATACCATATATATTTTCAAATGCTGTCAACAGATTGCACAAGTAGACTGCCATTTTGATAGACATTTTATATGAAATAAATGTTTACAACATGACATAACAATATTTTTGTCAAGTGAATTTTAAAAAATAGAACAGTCTAAAGATTTTGGACGCATTGATAGACAATTTATATGACGACCTAAATTTACAATATTTTCGTCGATTGAATATAAACAACATTCACCATAATAAATATTCCCTTTCTTGCATTTTCAGGATCAATTAAATAAAATATAGCTAAAATTTGTTCTTTTGAAAATCCTAATAACTTTAAATCATAATGTGAAAGGCCTGTAGCAATTCAATCAATTTAATATCAAAAATCATTGAATTCAATTTCTGATAACGATTGAGATAGAATTTTTACATTATCAGAATCTATATACATTTATATCCATTTCTGTTTTTTCTTTACAACGTTAATAATTGTTATTTGTAATAATAGTCGCTTTTATATATTCATATCTTTTTTTTAAATATAGATAAATATTAAAAGGAAAAAAATTAAAAATAAAAATAAAATAAAATAAAATAAAATAAATAAACGACAGAAACAAACGGTCAAATAACAGTTTATTTTGAATTGCAAATTAAAAATGTACATATTATATAAGTAAATATATAAATCCTTAAAAAATGAACAACATTTTGTCAAATGTTTTTTAAAATACAACTTTTTTCTTTATGATGTCAGTCTTTAATACAAATTTTTAAATATTATTTGTTGAATATCCCCAAACTGTCAATTATTTTACGATGACTTTCTCATAATAAGTACAATTATTAGAAAGACTAAAGAAAAAGATTTAGTCTTTGTGGTGACCACTGATCCAATTGATATAAAGTTTTCTCTGAATCATCTCGCACCATCTTTTTAAGTATTGTTGAATGCACATTTCGGAATTTATTAGCACTTTTAATGACCAGTATAATTAGCATAGCCATTATAACGTTTAAAATTCTTACTTCAATCTCCATAGTTATCAATCCAAAGATCTGAGATTCTAAACAACTGCTACAGTCTTTTTTATACTTCATGTGCGTTGAAAGTTGCATAACATTTTTTATCGTTTAGTGACAGTTTATTCCAATATATAAATCTTTAAAAAAAAGAACAACTTGTCAAGCATATTTTTTTTTAAACACTCCTCTTTTTCTTTACAATAATGAAATTCAGTATTTAAGACAATTTTTTTACGATGACATTATTAGAAAGACTAATGAAAAGGTTTAGTCTTTGTGGCGATCAATTGGTTTTCTCTAAATCATTTACTTTTTGAATTTCTCACAAGAAATGCATCATCCATCCTTTAAGTATAGTTGAATCACATTTAGGAAGTTATTAGCACTTTTAATGATGACTTTCCAGTACAATTAGCATAGCATTAAATCGTTTTGAATTCTTGCTTCATGGTTATAAATCCAGAGATCTGAGATTCTAAACAATGCCACAGCCTTTTATACTTGATGTGAGTTGAAAGTTGCGTAATAAATGACGTCATGAGATTATGAAATATATAAACTTTACAGTTATATTGGCTCTATGAACTAATGTTAATTAAACTAGATTCAAATGAAAGTAAAAAAATTAAGTTCAATTTAAAGTACAGTGGGAGGGTGATTAAATAATCAAACCCAAAATTTCACTATATAATTTAATACTAAAATTCAAATTTTACTTTTTAAAAATAGCTTGTTTAAAATTGAAATAGAATAAAACGGAATTTCAATTTTAGCATTTACTTAGATGGCGACTTACAAAATTGAAATTTTAAAATCCGAAATTTCGTTATATAATTAAATGCTAAAATTCAAATTTTATTTTTTTAAAGGGCTTGTTTAACCTTGAATTGGAATAAAATAGTAGTTGAATTTTAGCATTTTGAAATTTTAAAATTCGACAATTTGCTATCTAATTAACTGATAAAATTCAATTACTATTTTTTTCTATTTCAAGGTCAAACAAGCTATTTTTAAAAATATAAAATTTGAATTTTAAAAGCATTTTAATTAGCATTTCATTATATAAAGAAATTTGGGATTTTAAAATTTAAAAATCTAATTAAATGTTAAAAATCAAATTCCATTTTATTCTATTTCAAGAATTCAAATTACATTTTCTTCTAGTTTAGGGTTAAACAAGCTAATTTTTAAAAATAGTAGTGGAACTTTAGCATTTAATTAGATAGCAACTTTTCAAAATAGAAATTTTAAAATCCGAATAGTTGCTATCTAATTAAATGCTAAAGTTACAATCCCATTTTAATTAGCATTTTAAAAGCATTTTAATTAGCATTTAATTATCATTTAATTATGTAGCAAAATTTCGGTTTTAAAAATTTCAATTTGAAAAGTCGCTATCTAATTAAATGCTAAAATTCAAATTCCACTTTATTCTATTTCAAGAATTCAAATTACATTTTATTCTATTTCAGTGTTAAACAAGCTATTTAAAAAAGAATAGTAGTTGAATTTTAGCATTTAATTAGCATTTTAAAACCTTTTAAAAAGCATTTTAATTACCATTTAATTATATAGCGAAATTTCAATTTTAAAATTTCAATTTTGAAAAGTCGCTATCTACTTAAATGTTAAAATTCAAATTTTACTTTTTAAAAATAGCTTGTTGAAATTTGAAATAGTATAAAATGGAATTTCAATTTTTACATTTACTGAGATATCGACTTTCCAAAATTAAAATTCTAAAATCCGAAATTTCGTTATCTAATTAAATGATAAATTCAAATTTTATTTTAAAAAAAATCTTGTTTAACCTTGAAATAGAATAAAATAGTAGTTGAATTTTAGCATGTAATTAGATAGCAACTTTTCAAAATTGAAATTTTAAAATCCGAGAAGTTGCTATGTAATCTAGCTAAATACTATTTTATTCTATTTCAAAGTTAAACAAGCTATATTTATAAAATAAAATTTGAATTTTAAAAAATAAAATTTTATTTAAAAAAAATTAAATTTGTCTTTTAAAAGCATTTTAATTAGCATTTAATTATCATTTAATGATATAGCGAAATTTCAGATTTTAAAATTTGAAATTTGAAATGTCGCTATTAAATTAAAGGCTAAAATTCAAATTCCATTTCATTCTATTGCAAGATTTCAAATTATATTTTATTCTATTGCAAGAATTCAAATTACTTTTTATTCTAGTTTAGGGTTAAACAAGATTTTTTTTAAATAGTAGTTGAACTTTAGAAATTAATTAGATAGCAACTTTTCACATTTGAAATTTTAAAATCCGAAAAGTCGCGATCTGATTAAATGCTAATATTCAAATTCCATGTTAATTAGCATTTTAAAAGCATTTTTTAAAGCATTTTAATTATATAGCGAAATTTCGGATTTTAAAATTTCGGCATCTAATTAAATGCTAAAATTAAATTTCAATTTATTCTATTTCAAGAATATAAATTACACTTTATATACATTACATTAAAATTTCAATTTGAAAAGTCGATATCTAATTAAATGTTAAAATTCAAATTCCATTTTATTTATATTTCAAGAATTCGAATTACATTTTATTCTATTTCAGTGTTAAACAAATTTCAATTTGCAAAGTCGCTATCTAATTAAATGCTAAAATTCAAATTCCTTTTAATTCTATTTCAAGAATTCAAATTACATTTTATTCTATTTCAAAGTTAAACAAAAATTAAATTTCAATTTATTCTATTTCAAGAATTTAAATTACACTTTACATACATTACATTAAAATTTCAATTTGAAAAGTCGCTACCTAAATAAATGCTAAAACTCAAATTCCATTTTATTCAATTTCGAGAATTCAAATTACATTTTATTCTATTTAAGTGTTCAAAAAGCTATTTTTTTAAAATAGTAGTTGAATTTTAGCATTTAATTAGCATTTTAAAAGCATTTTAAGAGGCCTTTTAATTAACATTTAATTATATAGCGAAATTTCGGATTTAAAATTTCAATTTTGAAAATTCGCTATCTAATTAAATGCTAAAATTAAATTTCAATTTATTATTTTTCAAGAATTTAAATTACATTTTACATACATTACTTTAAATTTCAATTTGAAAAGTCGCTATCTAATTAAACGGTAAAATTCAAATTCCATTTTATTATATTTCAAGAATTCAAATTACTTTTTATTCTATTTCAAAAATTTAAATTACATTAAAATTTCAATTTGAAAATTCTATTTCAAGAATTAAAATTACATTTTATTCTATTTCAGTGTTAAACCAGCTATTTTAAAAAAAATAGTAGTTGAATTTTAGCATTCAGCAGTTGAATTTTAAAATTTCAATTTGAAAAGTCGCTATCTAATTAAATGCTAAAATTCAAATTCCATTTTATTCTATTTCAATATTTCAAATTACATTTTAATCTATTTCAGTGTTAAACAAATTTCAATTTGAAATGTCGCTATCTAATTAAATGCTAAAATTCGAATTCCATTCTATTCTATTTCAAGAATTCAAATTACATTTTATTCTATTTCAGTGTTAAACAAAAATTAAATTTCAATTTATTCTATTTCAAGAATTTAAATTACATTTTACATACATTACATTAAAATTTCAATTTGAAATTGAAATTTCTATTTCAAGAATTAAAATTCCATTTTATTCTATTTCAAGAATTCAAATCACATTTTATTCTATTTCAGTGTTAAACAAAAATTAAATTTCTATTTATTCTATTTCAAGAATTTAAATTACATTTTATATACATTACAATAAAATTTCAATTTGAAAAGTCGCTATCTAATTAAATGCGAAAATTCAAATTCCATTTTATTCTATTTCAAAAATTCAAATTACATTTTATTTTATTTCAATGCTAAATAAGCTATTTTTTAAAAAATAGTAGTTGAATTTTTAAATTTCAATTTTAAAAATTCGCTAATTAAATTGAAAAGTCGCTATCTAATTAAATGCTAAAATTCAAATTACATTTTATTCTATTTCAGTGTTAAACAAGCTGTTTTTTAAAAAATAGTATTTGAATTTTAACATTCAGCAGTTGAATTTTAAAATTTTAATTTTAAAAATTCGATAATTAAAAGCTAAAATTAAATTTCAATTTAGTCTATTTGAAAAATTTAAATTACATTTTACATACATTACATTAAAATTTCAGTTTGAAAAGTCGCTATCTAAATAAATGTTAAAATTCAAATTCCATTTTATTCTATTTCAGTAATTCAAATTACATTTTATACTATTTCAGTGTTAAACAAAAAATAAATTTCAATTTATTTTATTTCAAGAATTTAGATTACATTTTACATACATTATATTAAAATTTCAATTTGAAAATTCTATTTCAAGAATTAAAATTACATTTTATTCTATTTCAGTGTTAAACAAGCTATTTTTTAAAAAATAGTAGTTGAATTTTAGCATTCAGCAGTTGAATTTTAAAATTTCAATTTGAAAAGTCGCTATCTAATTAAATGCTAAAATTCAAATTCCATTTTATTCTATTTCAATATTTCAAATTACATTTTATTCTATTTCAGTGTTAAACAAATTTCAATTTGAAAAGTCGCTATCTAATTAAATGCTAAAATTCGAATTCCATTCTATTCTATTTCAAGAATTCAAATTACATTTTATTCTATTTCAGTGTTAAACAAAAATTAAATTTCAATTTATTCCATTTCAAAAAATTAAATTACATTTTACATACATTACTTAAAAATTTTAATTTGAAAAGTCGATACCTAATTAAATGCTAAAATTCAAATTCCATTCTATTCTATTTCAAGAATTCAAATTACATTTTATACTATTTCACTGTTAAACAAAAATTAAATTTCAATTTATTCTATTTCAAGAATTTAAATTACATTTTACATACAATAAATTAAAATTTCAATTTGAAATTGAAATTTCTATTTCAAGAATAAAATGGAATATTATTCTATTTCAAGAATTCAAATTACATTTTATTCTATTTCAGTGTTAAACAGAAATTAAATTTCTATGTATTATAATTCAAGAATTTAAATTACATTTTACATACATTACATTAAAATTTCAATTTGGAAAGTCACTATCTAATTCAATGCTAAAATTCAAATTCCATTTTATTCTATTTCAAGAATTCAAATTACATTTTATTCTATTTCAGTGTTAAACAAGCTATTTTTTAAAAAAATAGTAGTTGAATTTTAGCATTCAGCAGTTGAATTTTAAATTTCAATTTTGAAAATTCCCTATTTAATTAAATGCTAAAATTAAATTTCAATTTATTCAATTTCAAGAATTTAAATTACTTTTTACATACATTACATAAATATTTCAGTTTGAATAGTCGCTATCTAATTAAATGCTAAAATTCAAATTCCATTTTAGTCTATTTCAAGAATTCAAATTACATTTCATTCTATTTCAGTGTTAAACAAATGTTCAATTTGAAAAGTGGCTATCTAATTAAATGCTAAAATTCAAATTCCATTTTATTCTATTTCAAGAATTCAAATTACTTTTTTTTCTATTTCAAGAATTTAAAATTACATTTTTCATACATTACATTAAAATTTCAATTTGAAAATTCTATTTCAAGAATTTAAATTACATTTTTCATACATTACAGTTAGTCAAAAAATTATGTGAACATGAAACCTTTTTTCTCTGTAATGATTTTTAAAAATAAAATTCAATATTATTTTAAAATTACACTTTCTTAACACAGATGTTTGACGTTACTTTTATTTTAATTCTATTTATCGTCTATCTTTTTTATATATTACGAGAGGATGATGTAATTGAATCGTATATGAAAAAATACTGAAAATTGGTGTAATATATGTGAAAGAGTATCATTTTTTCAAATAGTATCTGATGTCGAAGCTCAAAAATATAATATTTTAAAAGTTCTTCCTTCATGTTTTAAAATTGAAATAATTTAATGTTGCTCGAATTTAAAAATTTTTCAATAAAAATGGTAACGCTGATTCATTAAGCAACTGAAATGCAACTGGAACTAAATAGATTGAATAATGAAAATCTTGCCTTTTATATGCTTTCTTAAATAAGTCATTTAAAAAAAGTTGCTCTTTTTTTTGAGTTTTTAGTGTTTTTTTTAAACAAAGAGTCATTTTGAGATAAATGGACATTAAAGAGTTTCATAGAAATTGTGAGCGTTTTGAATCAAATTGGTTGTGTTTGGATTGCGATAATCCTTTTTGTGCACATTGTGCAAATAATAAAAACAAATATTTTCATGTAATATTAAAAAAGTCAGCATTAATAGAATTTTTCAAAATTGTTAAAAAGAATATTATATGTTCTTATTCTAATGTTTTTTGTAATGGTGGACATGATGAAGAAGAGCATGTTCATTTAATTACTACAGTTTCAGACACAAGATATTTTAAAAGAAACGAGTGGGAAAAAATCAGTTGGGGTATGTACGTAAAACCAAATTATATTTGTCACAATTTAATCAAATATTTTTATACGAAATATATAAAATATAATTGTTACTGTAATTTTACATTTAATCTTCTTTCATTAGAAAGTTTGTGTTTTAAAAAAATATGGAATAATGTAAAAAAATTTCACGATATTGAAAACATTAGACAATATATACCTGATGTTATTTTTAAAAAACATTTTTTACAAAGTCGCAAGTATATGGATATAACAGCTGCAGAAATTGAAAATCGCACCTTTCCTATTGAAAAATATAAATTTTCTTTTTCTGATTTATTTAAAGAAGATCAAGTTTATGAACTAGATTATGCTTTGTATTTTTTATTTCAGTATTATACTTGCGATATTTTAGACGAAATCTACTCAGAAGATTGTTATTATCTTTTTCATTTCCATTTTATAGTAAACAATAATATTTTCAAAATATGCTTACATTGTTTAAAATTATACTTTCTCAATACAAAGTGTTTGATAGAAAAATGTTACTCTTATATCAGTTCTTTAGATAACAGTACATTGAATGATGATTTTGACTTGCTGGAAGCGTATGAGTTTATTGAATTGTATATGAAATCTCCTGAAAATTGGTGTAGTATATGTAAGAGAGCACCTCTTTTTCAATTAACAACTGATATATTACAGTACTAGCAGGATATAGAAAATCTTATCTCATATCTATTTTAGAGCAAATAGCATGATAAACGAAGCTTAGATCTTTCAAATTTGACAGTTTTGAAAGTTGCCTTTACAAGAAAAGATGCTTATAACGTTAAAGCTTTAATATTGCATAGTGCTTTTGCATTACTTACTAATTCAGATTTTATAATTTCACATTTCAAAATTTCAGATTTCATAATTTCAGATTTCTAAATTTTAGTTTTCATAATTTCAGTTTTCTAAATTTAAGATTTCAAAATTTCAGTTTTCTTAATTTCAAATTTCAAAATTTCAGTTTTCTTAATTTCAAATTTCAAAATTTCAGTTTTCTAAATTTCACTTTCATAATTTCAGATTTCAAAATTTCAGATTTCATAATTTCAAATTTCATAATTCTAGATTTCATAATTTGAGTTTTCTAAATTTCACTTTCATAATTTCAGATTTCAAAATTTCAGATTTCATAATTTCAAATTTCATAATTCTAGATTTCATAATTTGAGTTTTCTAAATTTTAGATTTCATAATTTCAGTTTTCTAAATTTTAGAATTCATAATTTCAGCATTCTAAATTTTAGATTTCATAATTTCAATTTTATAAATTTGAGATTTCAAAATTTCAGTTTTCTAAATTTCAGATTTCATAATTTCAGATTTCAAAATTTCAGATTTTATAATTTCAGATTTCATAATTACAGATTTCATAATTGAGAGTTACATAATTTTAGTTTTCTAAATTTTTAAAGTAAAATTATGAAATTTAAAAATCTAAAAAATAAAATTATGAAATCTAAAATTAATTGTGAAATCTAAAAAATTTAAAAATTGAAATAATGAAAACTGAAGTTATGAAATGTATAATTATGAAATCTAAGAAATCTAAAAAATAAAATTATGAAATCTAAAATTATGAAAACTGAAATTACGAAAAGTGAAATTACAAAATCTAAAATTATGAAAACTAAAATTACGAAATCTAAAATTATGAAACCTGAAATTATGAAAACTGAAATTACAAAATCTAAAATTATGAAAACTGAAATTATGAAAACCAAAATTACGAAATCTAATATTATGAAAACTGAAATTACGAAATCTAAAATTATGAAAACTGAAATTACGAAATCTAAAATTATGAAAACTGAAATTATGAAATCTGAAATTACGAAATCTAAAATTATGAAAACTGAAATTATGAAATCTGAAATTACGAAATCTGAAATTATAAAATCTGAAATTATAAAATCTAAAATTATGAAATCTAAAATTACGAAAACTGAAGTTATGAAAGCTAGAATTTGAATTCTAAAATTATAAAATGAGAAATCAAAAATGTTAAAACTAAAATTTAGAAAGTAAATAAAAAAAATATTAATACTAAAAAAAAAAAAAAAAAAAAAAAAAAATTTTTTTTTTTTTTTTTTTTTTTTTTTTTTTAGTATATACATATTTTTTTTATTTACTTTCTAGATTTTAGTTTTCCTATTTTTGATTTCTCATTTTATAATTTTAGGTTTCATACTTTCACATTTCAGATTTTCATTTTTCTAAATTTCAAATTTCATAATTTAAGTTTTCTTAATTTTAGATTTCAAAATTTCAGATTTTTAAATTTCAGATTTGAAAATTTCAGATTTCATAATTTCAGTCTTCAAAATTTCAGATTTCATAGTTTCAGTTTTCTAAATTTCAGATTTCATAATTTCAGATTTCATAATTTCAGGTTTCATAGTTTCATATTTCAAAATTTCAAATTTCATAATTTCAGTTTTCTAAATTTTAGATTTCATAATTGCAGCTTTCTAAATTTCAGTTTTCTTAACTTCAAATTTCAGTTTTCTAAATTTCAGTTTCATAATTTCAGTTTTCTAAATTTCAGATTTCATAATTTCAGATTTCATAATTCTAGATTTCATAATTTTAGTTTTCTCAATTTTAGATTTCATAATTTTAGATTTCATAATTTCAGATTTCATAATTCTAAATTTCATAATTTTAGTTTTCTAAATTTTAGATTTCATAATTTTAGTTTTCTAAATTTTAGATTTCATAATTTCAGTTTTCTAAATTTTAGATTTCATAATTTCAATTTTATAAGTTTGAGATTTTATAATTTCAGATTTCATAATTTCAGATTTCATAATTCTATATTTCATAATTACAGATTTCATAATTACAGGTTTCATAATTCTAGATTTCATACTTTTAGTTTTTAAGTTTCAACGAAAATTCGATGAAAGCAGCGCAGTTTTAAAAATAAAATACGAAGATGACGTTTAAAAGAAAAAACTTGTAAAAAAATTGATCATAAATAAATATTCTAGATTTCATAATTTTAGTTTCCTAAATTTTAGATTTCATAATTTCAGTTTTCTAAATTTCAGATTTCATAATTTCAGATTTCATAGTTCTAGATTTCATAATTTAAGTTTTCTAAATTTTAGATTTCATAATTTCAGTTTTCTAAATTTTGGATTTCGTAATTTCAGATTTCGAAATTTAGATTTCGAAATTTCAGTTTTCTAAATTTTTAGATTTCGTAATTTCAGCTTTAAGTATTAAATTTAAAATTTAGAAAACTGAAATTATGAAATCTAAAATTTGTTCGTATTTATATTCAAACTGGTTTCAGCTTTTTCTTTTAAATATTACGCAATTCATTTTTAACCCTCCAACCGGCAGACAAAAGAGCAAAATCTTAAAGTTGTTTTATCTGTAAATTTCTTCTATAAACAATAAAATAATGCTATTTCAAGGTACTACCAAAAATGAAGCATGTGTATGAAGATAAAGCTTGAAATTATTAACCTGTCATTAATAGTAACCAAAATTATCTAAAATATTAATTTACATTTATTTGAAAAATACGTGTATTGCTAAAAAACCTGCAGTTCAGTGAACGACTTATATCAAGCTTGCCGGGCAGAGAGTTAATAGGTTTAGAATTTAATTTAAGATCATATCTATGTAATCCATACTCTTTTACCATTTCAGTATCATCTATTATTTGATATAAAGTACTCTTTTATATTTTTGACACTAATTTTTGCAATTTTGCATACAAAAACAAATTGCAGAAAAAACATCTTATTCAGGAGAATTATGATCTCAATGCTATTAAAACAGCTGAAGATGAAGATGAAAAGAAAATAGAAATTGAAGAAGAATCGTTAGAATTTGAAAACGATCCTTTTTTAAAAAGTGTATCCTGAGATAGACAGGTTGTTTGAAAAGAATTTTATGAGAAGAAAACAGAAGAGAAGTAATCACTTATCAATAAAAAGTTCTTAATGCTAATATCAAACAATGCGATCTTTCGAAACACATTATCTATTTAATGATTACAGATTCTGAATTATTTCGTATATTTATTACAGAACTATCAAGATGTTAAAATCTTATACCTATTTTAAAGTAAACTTTTATTAGATGGCACGATAAATGAAGCTTAGATTCTTCAACTTTGACAGTTTTGAAAGTTACTTTTACAAGAAAAGCTACTTATAACATTAAAGCTTTAACATTGCATAGTATTTCTGCATTACTTACTAAACCATCTAAAAATTTACACGATTTAAGTCTAAGTACGCAAAATGAATCTAAAATTTTAGAAACTTAAATTATGAAATCTAAAGTTATGAAATCTAAAGTTATGAAAATTGAAATTATGAAAATTAAAATTATGAAACTTGAAATTACGAAATCTAAAATTATGAAATCCAAAATTATGAAACCTGAAATTACGAAATCTAAAATTACGAAATCTAAAATTATGAAAACTGAAATTATGAAAACTGAAATTATGAAATCTGAAGTTATGAAATCTAAAATTATGGAAACTGAAATTATGAAATCTGAAATTATGAAATGTGAAATTATGAAATCTGAAGTTATGAAATCTAAAATTATGAAATATGAAATTACGAAATTTAAATTATGCAATCTCAAATTATGAAAACTGAAATTATGAAATCTCAAATTATGAAATCAAATTATGAAATTTAAAATTATGAAATTTGAAATTATGAAAACTGAAATTATGAAATCTCAAATTATGAAATCAAATTATGAAATCTGAAAGTATGAAAACTGAAATTATGAAATCTAAAAATATGAAAACTGAAATTATGAAATCTGCAATTATGAAATATAAAATTATGAAAACTGAAATTATGAAATCTGCAATTATGAAATATAAAATTATGAAAACTGAAATTATGAAAACTGAAATTTTAAAAACTAAAATTATGAAAAACTAAAAATATAAAAATTGAAATTATGAAAAGTAAAATTATGAAATCTAAAAATCTAAAAAATAAAATTATGAAATCTAAAATTGTGAAATCTAAAAATCTAAAAACTGAAATTATGAAAACTGAATTTATGAAAAATGAAGTTATGAAAAGTAAAATTATGAAATCTAAAAAATCTAAAAAATAAAATTATGAAATTTAAAATTATGAAAACTGAAATTTCGAAATCTAAAATTATGAAAACTGAAATTATGAAATCTAAAATTATGAAAACTGAAATTTTGAAATCTAAAATTATGAAAACTGAAATTACGAAATCTAAAATTATGAAAACTGAAATTATGAAATCTAAAATTATGAAAACTGAAATTATGAAATCTAAAATTATGAAAACTGAAATTATAAAAACTGAAATTACGAAATCTAAAATTATGAAATCTGAAAAACTGAAATTATGAAAGCTAGAATGTAAAATGTAAAATTATAAAATGAGAAATCAAAAACGTTAAAAGTAAAATTTAGAAAGTAAATAAAAAAAATATTAATACTAAAAAAAAAAAAAAAAATATATTTTTTTTTTTTTTTTTTTTTTAGTATATATATATTTTTTATTTACCTTTAGATTTATAGATTTTAGATTTTTTATTTCTGATTTTAGATTTTTAATTTCAGAATTCAAAATTTTATATTTTCAGTTTTTGCAATTTTAATTTCATAATTTCAATTTTCAAAATTTTAATTTCATAATTTCATAATTTCAGATTTCATATTTTCAGTTTTAAAAATTTCAATTTCACAATTTCAGATTTCATAATTTCAGTTTTGAAAGTTTTAATTTCATAATTTCAGTTTTCAAAATATTAATATCAAAATAATTATTTCATAATTTAACTTTTCAAAATAATTATTTCATAATTTCACTTTTCAAAATATTAATTTCATAATTTCACTTTTCAAAATTTTAATTTCATAATTTCACTTTTCATAATTATAATGAAAATCTGAGATAAGAAATCTAAAATTTGAAAACAGATGTTAGAAATACATTTCTAAACATTTGATATTAGAAATATGAAATGTTAATTGTACTTTTTATCTATTACAGACAGAATTTAATTTTTTTTCAAGAATGCTTCTAGAATTAACCTCTCGTTATTTTAGTAAATTTTGAAAATATCTTTTTAAACAACGGGTTTGCTGTAATAGCGCAACCAACTCACGTATTTGCTGCAATAACGATAAAGAATTTCAAAAATACACTAGAAATTGTATTTTCGTGAAAGTCATTTCAAACATATTTAAAAAATAACCTGCGTGAAACAATTCTTATGTAAATAGCGAAATTCTTTCAAGAAAATACCGTATTTTGAACAGTAAGAATTAAAATTTCAGTCCTTATTATAAAACGAAAATTGAATTTCAGTTATGATAATATTCAAAGTTATTTTTGACATATTTCAAAAAATATATAATTCATCTGTGTTAAAAAGTTTTCAAGAAAACAACGAAAGACTGAACAATAAAAAGAATACTTAACAATAATACTGAACAATAAAAATTAAATTTTCATTACAAAACCAAAATTGAATTTCAAATATGATAACTTTCAAAGTCATTTTAGACATGTTTAGAATATAAAAAGTCATCAAGAAATTAACGAAAAACTGTATTTTTTAGCAAGAGGAAGTTGAAGCTATTAAAGAATTTCAATTATAGTATTATTCAAGATTATTTTAGAAATGTTTAGAACTTAAAATTGTACACCTGTGTAACACTGTTTTCGAGAAAATAACGAAATAGTATATGATTTTGTTTTTTATCTTTTTAAGTAGCACAATTTTCTAGCGTTTCCTTTCAACCAGTTGCTTACACTAGTTCAGTGCGAAATCATGAAATGCATTCTAATTGTTTTCAAAGCTCTGTCTAAAATGCCTGACTTGTTGGATGATTCGCAATCTTGGTGGAATTGTTCAGAAATTACAATTTTTCGACTAGTTCGATCGATCAAACCAGGATTGTCAATAAACTTTAGAAAAGTCGTCTCAAATTTTGAACAACCTTTGTAAAAAAAAAAAAAAAAAAAAAAAAAAAAAAAAAAAAAACAATAGAAACAGAAATTGAAAGATTTTTACAAGGGAAAAAAAATCTTTTGTGTCGAAATGGTTACATCAGAAAAAAACACTTTGGAATATTATTGAGTACATAAAAATTTATTCTCAAAAGCTTTCATCAATGTTTATAAGCTCGTTATTTAAACTGTCAATTTCTTTTTCATTCTTTACTTTTTCTTCTTCGTTATTATCAAGTTATATTGTGCTTTCATTGAGTCATCGTCAAATTTTTCTTGAAAATATGTAGTATACTTTTCTTTTTCACATTTTTCTTTTTCTTTTTTTCAACTCGTTGTATCTGATTTGTAAGTATTCGTATCTGATTTGCATTTCTACATAATCCTTCTGCAAACTGTCATATTTCGAACGTTCAAGTATATTTTCTTCTTGAAGCTTTCGAAGTTCGTGCTCAAACTTTTTTTGTCAAATTCTCTATCTCGTTTTCTGATTTGAGTTTACAAGCAACATTTTCTGATTCTAAGCGTCTGATTTTTTGTTTGTAGTCGCTTTCGACTTTTGTATTTTTTCGTTTCAGTTCTTCATTTTCGTTCTTGAAATACATGATATCGTTCAACATTCCCTGAACTTTTTTTCTGAGAACCCATATTTCTTCTTCGATGACGTTGTAAAACAAACAGTTTCTGATGCGACAGATAAAATTTTTAAAACAATTTTTCAAATGATCTGCGTTTTCGCATTTTGAACCTTTAAGCTAAGATTTTTCACCGCAGCACAACAGAGATTAAGATTTAAATTATGATTTTCAAAACAATGATTTTGAAAATTTTTAGCAACAACAGACAGTAAAGACATTGAAAAGGTCGACTCAAAATCTTGTTGAAATGTTTTAAATTTGATAAATCTTTAAGAGCCATTTATCAAAAGTACAAGAATAGAAAAAGTGTAATGAAATGAGAATAAAAGCTCTATTTATAAGCAAGTAAAAAGAAAAGTTTAGCTAAAGTTTAAGAAAGAAAAGAACGGAAAGAGTGGAGGTGAAAAGAAATCGAAGAAGAAATGTGCGAAAGAGAGTTTAGCAAAAAGAAAAAGAAAGAAAATGAAACAAATTCTGTAAAAAAAAAAAAAAAAAAAAAAAAAAAAAAAATTCCACGATAAATTAAAAATATTCTCCCGTAATCTTTCACAATAAATCGAACAAAATAAATTTTTATCCATTTTAATATTTATCCTAATATATATCCTTTCACGATAAATTTTTTTTTTCCACCCATCATCTTTCACGGGACAAAATAAATGGTGATGTCATCATTTTAATACTTATCCTAATATTTATCCTATAGGACAGAAGTATTGGTCCTATCTAACGTTAAAAAAAGTTTCCTTGTTACTGTTTATTTATTTATTGTTTATTAATTAATTAATTAATTAATTGTTTATTTATTTATTATTTTATTTTATATTATAATTGTTACTAAAAGTAAATTTTCTTCGAATTCTCCCTCTTGCGTAATCTCAAAGTATGGAATTGATTTTTTTTTTAGATACGACAAAAAAAAAAGATACGAATATAGAAGAAAATCTTTTAACGTATTTTAAAAGCTTTTACAGATAGAGGTCTGTTACAACAAAACTTATTTTCTATCTGTAATTTAAATAGCGTTCTTAAAAACTCTATACAGTTTTTCACATTCGACAAAGTCACATTAAATTACCTCATCTATATAAACAAACTAAATATAAAGAATCTAAATTTCAAAAGAATTATGTGATTCTTTTATCAAAATTTTTTAAATGAGATCATCATATAGATAATCTTTTGCTGATAAAAAGTTCAAAATTTATTTAGTTTGAAATTTTATTTTGACAATGACATGTTTAAACTGTTTAAAATTAAAATTTTATCAAACAATGTTTCAATGAAAGATTATTAAAGATTATGTTTTACAGATTTACAGATGTTTTAAGAATATTAATATTTTAAATGACGTTTTAATATATTTTGATATATATAGATATTCTTAGTACATTTTAAGTTAAATGTATATTTATTTATTTAGTCTCTTAAAAATATGTTTTATGTATTCTAACTATATTATTTTAAAACAAACAATCTTTTCTTTTTAAAAGCAAAAACGTCACTTTTTTTAGTTTTTAACGAACTATTTAATATTTTTAAAAATCTATTTAAGAAGCTAAAAATTCAAATGCTCTGTATAATTTTTTCCTGAGATATTTTGAATACGGTAATTTTTAATGCGGCTCGTCTCGCACCTTCTTTGTTATCAACATGCAACATCACTTTGTTGGGATGATTGAGAAAGTCTGTCGATTTATAAAGAAATTTCATATGACTTTCTGATTTATTCAGACTTAATAAAAAAGAAATTGGAAATCTCTTTTTAGTAAGCTTTAATTTAATGCTAGAAGAAAAAAATGATCTTAACAAATAATGTGCGATATTAAAAACATGAATCTGATATTGAAAATATGAAATCCAAAAGTAAATAAAAAAAAAACTTATCAAAATGGACTGCCTCTAATACTAAAAAGTAAAAGCTGAGTTATTCAAAGAGTAACTGAAATTTTATAATATCACGAAACTTTTTTGAATTCTCTATTATTAAGTCTCACTTCAGTTAACGGAAAAATTGTTAGACTATCGTAATTTTATTTTGCTAAAATAATTTGCTCAATCCACTTTTTACTTCACTTTAAATTCTTTTTCTTTACATGCGTAAAAGGAATTTATGTCTAAATAAAACTACTTGAGCATACATAGAATGTTCAAACAGATTTAATAAAAAAGCAAATAATTTTACCTTAACCTTTTTAAAAAAATATATATAGCGAAACTCAGAATAACTTAAAAAGACAATTCATTTCTATTATTTAATGAACAAAAAGATATATTGAAGAGTTTTAAAAGAAACAATCGAAAAAAAGCAAGTATAAAATTATATTATGTGACTATCATTTTTAAGAGCAGCTTAAAATAATTTATTTGAGAAAACGAAAAAAAAAAGACTTCAAGTCTTTTTATTAATTTGAAAACTCTATCTAAAATTGTTCATACTTGAAAAAGTTAAAACTCTGAAAAGTTATTATTGAAATATTCTAACTTATGGATAAAAATAACTGAATAATATTTAAAACTAATGTTAGAGATAATATTTATTCAAGTAATTTAAAAAGACTTACTTGATCTTTTGAAGTTTGTTTTTTTCAGAAAAAGAATATATTAAGCATTCCAATTTTGTATATCTATATCAGAGCTCCATATTTGTATATCGACATGTCAGAATGAAAATTTTTCAGAAATGCGAGCTCTATTTATACTACAGCGAGACGTCTTCATTTTTTTTCTTTTCTTTTTATCAGTTTATTTAATGATATTTCACAATACTGACTATTTATCATATTTTAGAATTTTTATTTTGTGAACTTTTGTAAAATAATGAAATTATAAAATCAAAAATTATAAAAAGAGAAATCAAAAATGTAAAAATAAAAATTATGAAATCTGAAATTATAAAAACTGAAATTATGAAAACTGAAATTATGAAAACTAAAATTTAGAAAACTGAAAATATGAAATGTAAAATTATAAAATAAGAAATTAAAAATCTTGAAAACTAAATTAAAAAAAAAAAAAAAAAAAAAAAAAAAAAAATTTTTTTTTTTTTTTTTTTTTTTAGTACATATATTTTTTATTTACTTTCTAGATTTTAGTTTTCTAGATTTTTAACTTCTCATTTTATAATTTCACTTTTCTAAATTTTAGATTTCATAATTTCACTTTTCTAAATTTTAGATTTTATAATTTCAGTTTTCTAAATTTTAGATTTCATAATTTCAGTTTTCTAAATTTTAGTTTTTACTTTTGTAAATTTTATATTTCATAATTTTAGTTTTCTAAATTTTAGATTTCATAATTTCTATTTTCTAAATTTTAAATTTCATGATTTCAGTTTTCTAAATTTTATATTTCATAATTTTACTTTTCTAAATTTTAGATTACATAATTTCAGTTTTCATAATTTCAGATTTCATAATTTCAGTTTTCATAATTTCAGATTTCATAATTTCAGATTTCATAATTTCAGTTTTCATAATTTTAGATATCATAATTTCAGTTTTCATAATTTTAGATTTCATAATTCTAGTTTTCTAAATTTCAGATTTCATAATTCTAGTTTTCATAATTTCAGATTTAATAATTCTAGTTTTCTAAATTTCAGATTTCATAATTCTAGTTTTCATAATTTCAGATTTTATAATTTCAGTTTTCAAAATTTTAAGTTTCGTAATTTCATTTTTCATAATTTCAGATTTCATAATTTTAGTTTTCATAATTTTAGTTTTCAAAATTTCAAGTTTCATAATTTCAGTTTTCTAAAGTTTAGATTTCATAATTTAAAAACTTAAATTAATGAAATCTAAAATTTTGAAAAATTATAAAATGAAATCTAAAATTTCGAAAACTGAAATTATGAAACTTAAAATTTTGAAAATTGAAATTTTGAAATCTAAAATTTAGAAAACTGAAATTATGAAACTTGAAATTTTGAAAACTGAAATTTTGAAATCTAAAATTTAAGAAGCAAATAATTTAAAATGTGTATCTTCTTAACTTTACTGTTTATCTTTACTGCTTATCTTTTACTGTTTATTTTAAAAATGTTTATCTTAATGAAATCTTTGTTTTATTGAGTTATTTAAAACTAAAAAAAAAACATGAAAGAGCGATAATTTAGTTTATAATTTCTCGAGATACAATATTCATTTAGATTTAAACTTATGTTTATATCATTATTTATGAGGTGAGTAGTTAATTTTTAGTAACGACATTTTTCAGTCATCTGAAATTATTACTCTCTCTAAGAGGAGAGCTCTTTAAAGTCAGTTCAGATTTGTAATTTTTTTTCTGTGTTAGAATTTCTTAATTGATTTTTTGAGCTTCAATAACTAATCAAATCTTACGATTTTAAAACTAAAATTTGAAGAAAATTTAACGTTTTTTTTAATTATTTCTTTCTTTTCACGCAGGTGAATAATTTTATTTTTTATATATGTCACAGATGACTTTGAAGAAAACTAATATTAAAAGTTTTTACGCTCTTAGAGCTCTAAATAAAGACTTCTTACAAAAGCATATTAATGTTTTGTTATTTTCTCAAAAACTGTATGACGCAGACGTACGATTCTAATTTTTGAATAATTGACTTTGAATATAAAAATTGAATTTCAAGTTTAGTTTTGTATTAAGTACTGAAAATGTAATTTTTCCTTAAAAAAAGAAGGTTGACAGATTTTAATTTAGTGCTAGAAGCTTACCATTATTTAAGTATTATTCAGAAATAGGATGAAGAAAATGATATATATTTTGCAAATTTTTAATTACTTTAGATTTAACTATTTTCATATTTTCATTGTCTAATTTTACATATTAGGTTTCTTACATTTAATATCTGCTTCTAGAATTCACATTTTTTTTATATCTAGATCGATATTTTTTTGTGAACGGCTCGACGCAGATGAATAGTTTTTCTTTTGAAACATGTCTAAAATGACTTTCAATATTAGGAAATTTGAAATTGTATTTTAGATTTATAATAAGTATTCAAATTTTAATTTTTACGGTTCAAAATATAGTTTAATCGCTATATTAATTAAACTCTTCGACATAGAAAAATTATTTTTTATTTTCTAAATATATCTAAAATGTCTTTCAATGTTAATTGAATCTTTCAGTGTTAATCTTTAGTGTTAATCTTTGTCTAATTTAATCTTTCAATGTTAAGTTTCATATTTTCAGTTTTCGAAATTTCAGATTTCATAATTTTAGATTTCATATTTTCACTTTTCTAAATTTCAGATTTCATAATTTCAAGTTTCATATTTACAGTTTTCTAAATTTCAGATTTCATATTTTCAGTTTTCTAAATTTCAAGTTTCACATTCTCAGTTTTCTAAATTTCAGATTTCATAATTTCAGGTTTCATATTTTCAGTTTTCTAAATTTCAGATTTCACAATTCTAGATTTCATAATTTTACCTTTTTAAATTTTAGATTTCATAATTTCATTTTTCTAAATTTCAGATTTCATAATTTCAGTTTTCGAAATTTTAGATTTCATAATTTCAGATTTCATAATTTCAGATTTCATAATTTCAGATTTCAAAATTTCAGATTTCACAATTTTAGATTTCGTAATTTCAGATTTCTAAATTTTAGATTTCGTAATTTCAGATTTCTAAATTTTAGATTTCGTAATTTCAGTTTTCTAAATTTTTAGATTTCGTAATTTCAGCTTTCAGAATTAAATCTAAAATTTAGAAAACTGAAATTATGAAATATAAAATTTCGAAAACTGAAATTATGAAATCTAAAATTTCGAAAACTGAAATTATGAAATCTAGAATCATGAAATCTGAAATTATGAAATCTGAAATTACGATATGTGAAATTATGAAATCTAAAAATATGAAATCTAAAATTATGAAATCTAAAATTATGAAATGTGAAATTATGAAATCTAAAATTATGAAAACTGAAATTATGAAAGCTAGATTTTGATATCTATAATTATAAAATGAGAAATCAAAAATGTTAAAACTAAAATTTAGAAAGTTAATAATATATATTAAAAAAAAAAAAAAAAAAAAAAAAAAAAATTTTTTTTTTTTTTTTTTTTTTTTTTTTTTAGTATATATATATATATATCTTATTTACTTTCTAGATTTTAGTTTTTACATTTTTGATTTTTCATTTTATAATATTAAGTTTCATAATTTCAGATTATATAATTTCAGTTTTCTAAATTTCAGATTTCATAATTTCAAGTTTCATATTAACAGTTTTCTAAATTTCAGATTTCATATTTTCAGTTTTCGAAATTTTAGATTTCATAATTTCAGATTTTATAATTTCAGATTTCATTTCAGATTTTATAATTTCAGATTTCAAAATTTCAGATTTCACAATTTCAGATTTCATAATTTCAGTTTTCTAAATTTTACATTTCGTAATTTCAGATTTCTAAATTTTAGATTTCGTAATTTCAGTTTTCTAAAGTTTTAGATTTCGTAATTTCAGCTTTCAGAATTAAATCTAAAATTTCGAAAACTGAAATTATGAAATCTAAAATTTCGAAAACTGAAATTATGAAATCTAGAATTATGAAATCTGAAATCATGAAATCTGAAATTACGATATGTGAAATTATGAAATCTAAAAATATGAAATCTAAAATTATGAAATCTAAAATTATGAAATGTGTAATTATGAAATCTAAAATTATGAAAACTGAAATTATGAAAGTGAGATTTTGATATCTATAATTATAAAATGTTAAAACTAAAATTTAGAAAGTTAATAATATATTTAAAAAAAAAAAAAAAAAAAAAAAAAAATTTTTTTTTTTTTTTTTTTTTTTTTTTTTAGTATATATATATCTTATTTACTTTCTAGATTTTAGTTTTTACATTTTTGATTTCTCATTTTATAATATTAAGTTTCATAATTTCAGATTATATAATTTCAGTTTTCTAAATTTCAGATTTCATAATTTGAGGTTTCATACTTTCAGTTTTCTAAATTTCATATTTCATAATTTCAAGTTTCATATTTTCAGTTTTCTAAATTTCAGATTTCAGATTTTTAGTTTTCTAAATTTCAGATTTTATAATTTCAGATTTCAAAATTTCAAGTTTCATATTTTCAGTTTTCTAAATTTCAGATTTTTAGTTTTCTAAATTTCAGATTTTATAATTTCAGATTTTAAAATTTCAAGTTTCATAATTTCAGATTACAAAATTTCAGATTTTATAATTTCAGATTTCATAATTCTATATTTCAAAATTTTAGATTTCTAAATTTTAGATTTCATAATTTTAGTTTTCTAAATTTCAGATTTCATAATTCTAAGTTTCATAATTCTAGATTTCATAATTCTGGGTTTCATAATTCTAAGACTTCATGTTGTTTTAGAATAATGATAGTTTTACCTACTTGATGCTTTCACACTTAATGAAGCAAATAGGTTTTAGTTTATTGTACTTTACTCGTAAATCTGTATATTTTATAAATATTGATAAACATTATGTATTGATTGAGTTTTAGAAGAATGTTATGGTTTAGAATTGATAGTTTTACTATAGGATATCTAGTCACTTATTAGAGATTGCAGATTTTAATTGGTCTCATTTTATTAATAAGGCTGTATATTTTATGAATATTTATAATTTTTAGTTCTCATGTTATTTTAGAAGAATGTTGTTGATAGTTTTACTATATGATATCTACACACTTAAGAGAGATTGAAAATTTGATTTAGTGTCATTTTATTCACAATACATTATATTTTATGAATATTGATAATTCTAATTCTTATTTTTTTTCTTTAGAAAAATGTGGTGGTAAGAGTTTTACCATTTGATATTTTCACACTTAAGAAAGCGAATAAGTTTTGGTTTGTTCTATTGTACTCATAAGACACTATATTTTATGAATACTGATAATTCTAAGAATTCATGTTATTTTAGAAGAGTGCGAGTTTTACTTTATTGAGTTGATTTAAGTTTGTTGTACTTTACTCGTAAGACTGTATATATTATGAATAATGATAAACATTATGTATTGATTTAGTTTTAGAAGAATGTTATGGTTTAGAATTGAAAGTTTTACTATAGGATATCTGGTCTCTTAATAGAGATTGCAGATTTTACTTAGTCTCATTTATTTAATAAGATTTCATATTTTATGAATATTTATAATTTTAAGTTTTCATGTTATTTTAGAAGAATATTGTTAATACTTTTACTATAAATAAAAAAGATTTATTGTTACTATAGGTATAGTCCAGGATTTTAAATATAAAAAATCAAACTTTTTTAAAAAACAAAATTATTGTTAAAAATTATCTTGCTCTTTTTGATAAAGTGTCATTGTTTTTTAAAAAAACATAAATATTAAAATTGATCCACTTTAAAATCTGTGATGTCCAAAAATTCGTTTTTCATTATAATTATCTCTATATATTTTTTGTAATATATTATAAATACAACTTTTATTCGTTATACCTTCAAAATCAGGCACTTCATGAAATTTTATATGAGCTTTTATGTCTTGATTTTTCTTATTATTCAAATGAATAAAAGTATCGGATTTAAATTCTATAGTTCCCATAACTTGGTATTCTTTTGTAAAATGTTTTATTCTTCTTTTATTCTTAGATGGGCAAATTAAACCTTCATTTTGAATGGCGTGTAAAACATGACATTTGTCATTTTCATTTGGTTCTTTTAATAAAATTAATTCATTAGGATTATGTAATAAATATAAATGTTTATCATCAGATTTATAAATATTTTCATAATGACATTGATCTAAATATATTGTTTTTGAATCAGGAGTTACTAAACATCGTTTTATAGAATTAAAAATATAATGTTTGTCATTTCCTTTAATGACCATCAATAAATGAATAAATTGTATCAAAGGAATCTATTAAGTTTTTTAAAACAGTTTTACGTATAGGTAAAGTCATATAAATTGCAGCACGTTCAAAATGTTTATTATATCGACCATACTCTGTTAATTTTATACTAGATTCAGACTGAATAATATGTAATATATGATAAGTGGAATCATCGTCAAAGAAAATTTTATCCATTTCTGATAAATTCAAAAAATAATCTATTTAATAACGTATATATTATTATATACATCTATATATACGTTTATATATATTCTTCTTAGCTATATATTTTTTTCTTTTTTTAATTTTTTAATTAAAATATTTTTTTAAAGTGGAAATGAATATAAAATATATTTTTAAATTTATGAAAAAATTCTGAAGCAAATAATATTTTTTTATTAGCAAACAAATATTTCATTTCAAATTTGATATAACAAATGTAAATAATAATAATAATAATAATAATAATAATAATAATAATAATAATAATAATAATAATAATAATACATTGATTATTTATATATACAATTACATTTATCTCCAGAATCCATGTTTAGATTCAGTCAATGCTTGAACACATTTTACATGTTCATCATTTTTTCTGTGTACTTTATTACTCGATAAAATACCATTTACAAATAAACGTAAATAGGCCTGAATGCGCATTCCACAGTTATTTCGAATATTCAAAATAAATGCAGTATCAGGATCCGAATATTTCAATTTGGGTAAATTATCTGATGTATAACCAAAATGCCACAAGTAATCCATTTTGTCCACTGTTATTTGATCTTTAGTTGTTTTTAAAATGACATTCAGCATTTCTTTAAAACTGTACACTCTTGAGTCTTTGCCATTTAAAACTTTTTTATAATGACTAGGTGTCAAATTTTTCAAGTCTTTTGAAGGTTTTGGAAAAGTGCATCCATAAAAACGATCCACATCCACAGCAAAAAAATATACATTTCCATCATTACCCACTGCAGCTCTTATTGTCGGTTTATTCACGAAAAATGACACTTTGAAAAACATTGTATTAACTAAGGCCGTCGAATAAATGATACTAAAAACCTGGAATAAATGATACTAAGGACGTGGTTTATATACACAATGAGAAATGACGTCATGAGATTATGAAATATATAAACTTTACAGTTAGTTTGGCTTAATGTTAATTTAACTAGATCTTATATAATTAATGTTAAAAGTCAAATTTTATTTTTTTAAATAGCTTATTTAACCTTGAATATAAATCATTTGAATTTTAGCTTTTAAATATATCGCGATTTTTCAAAATTGAAATTTTAAAATCTGAAATTTCGCTATATATTTAAATCCTAAAATTAAAATTTATTTTTTTAAATAGCTTTTAAACTTTAAAATAGATATAATTTGACATTTAATTATATAGTGATTTTTCAAAAAATCCGAAATTTCACTATATAATAAAATGTTAAAATTTTATTTTTTTAAAATAGCTTATTTAATCTTGAAATTGAATAAAATATAATTTGATATTTAGATCGAACTCACAACCTCGGCATAACTCACAATTATACTGTTTTATAAGTACCGCGCGCTAGCCAATTGCGCTACTGGGGACATTAAAAAAAACCTTTATAATCTTATTTAAATCCTGAAAAAGTTTGAAATGTTTTAATTTTTATATATTTAAAATTCCATATTTATTTATAAACCATGATAAATATATAATTACAAAATTATGATTCATATTTAGACAATCTTCTTTTTAGCTCAACATTTTCGGCTACCAATCTAGCAATTTCAGTCTCTCTCAAATATTCGATTTTGTTTTGAAGCGATCTATTTTCTCCTTGAAGTGAATCATTTTTCTCTTCTACGGTTTTCAATTTATGTTTCAATTCTCTAATTTCTTCTTCGCGCCTTTGTTCAATTTCCACTCGTAAATTCTCAAATTTGTTTTTCAATTCCCTGATTTCTTTTTCGTGTTTCTGTTCCATTTTCATTCGTGAATTTTCTAACTCTTTATTTTTTTTACCAATTCTTCGCAATGTTCCATGATTGGTTTAGCACAATTTAAACAATCTTGTTGTCTCCGGCTAGGTTAACGTTAAAATATAATTTTGAGTCTGAGAAAGTGAAATATATATCAAAAATATATAAAATTAAAATATTATTTAAACTCTATATAAAAAATAGAATATTTTCTACAAAAAATATAAAATTTTCTACAAAAAATTGAAATTTTCAATTTTCAAAAACTTTCCGAAAAACATGGTCAACATATATAGTGAAATTTCTTTAGTTTCTTAATAAGATTTTCTAACAGAGGATTTATTTTTTAGCTCTGTAAACGTCGGTTAATAATCTTTGCGATGATCTGTTTGTATCAGAATAAAATACATTGAAGTCTTATCTAGAGCACTTTCGAATGAAGATGAATTGTAAGAATAGATTTTAAATTTTATTTTCTTACATAATAAAAAAGATTAATATGAATTTGCCGTTGATCTTTAAAATGAAAAAAAAGTAATTTTTCAGATTTTCTGGGTTTATTTATTTCATTGATAAATTATATTCCAAAATACTTTTTCTAAATCCCTACTATTTTGGACAAAAAAATTTTATGTAAAAAACAAAATATGTTATATCTTTTTTAAGCCCTAAAGAAGGGTCGCGTCCGACCCGAAACAATTGTTGCGAATTTCTTATCGTGTTTATCCAAAGTTTTGCAATTATTAAGGCTGCACTTCTTTATGCAACCATAAAATAAAAATGTTTATTTTAATTTCTAATGTTAAAATATCAAAAACTTGTAAAATTTTAAAAAAAAGGACGTTTCTCAAAATCAGAAAACCCTGTTTCACATATAATTGTTATTGTCTGTAACATATATATAAATCATAAAGTTTAAAAAAACGGAATGAATCTCATATAATTTTTACAAAACCGAAAAACATATAAAATTTCAATTTTTCTACATATATCTATATGAATAGTTGTTTTTATTTTTGCAAATGTTTTTCCGATAATTTAATTTGTTGTTGTATTTATTATTATTAGTATTATTTTTTGTTAATCACGCCCACTTATCTTAAACTGTTACACCTTTTTATTACTTTCTATTCAAATTATGTATATATATATATAATACATATCAATAAAATTAAAAAATAATCTAAACTCTATATAAAAGATAAAATTTTCAAATTTAAAAATATGTATCAAAAACATATATAAAATTTAATTGGTCAAAAAATTGGTCAAAAATGTGTAAAAAAAGGTAGATGTACTTTTAGAGTGAAATTTTTATTAGTTGTTTAATAAGATTTTCTGACAGAGGATTTATTTTTTTAGCTCTGACAGATTTGGTGAATAAATATTTGCGATGATCTTTTTGTATCAGAATAAAATATATTGCAGTCTTATCTAAAATGCTATATACTATATATTTAATGAAGTTGAATTATAAGAATAGACTTTAAATTTTTACATAATAAAAAAAGACCTTTGATCTTTTAAATGAAAAAAAGAAATAAATATTTAGAATAATTGAAAAAATTTTTTGTTGATGGCTTTATAAATAGTTATTCGAAATGTTTATTTGAAGAATGGATACATTTATTAATAAAAAAAAATTCTAAAAAATATTAAAAGTTATTATTAATTGTTATTATTAAATGTAAAAAATATTAAAAGTTATTAATAATTGTTATTATTAAATGTAAAAAATATTAAAAGTAATTAATAAATGTAAAAAATATTAAAAGTTATTAATAAATGTAAAAAATATTAAAAGTTATTATTAATTGTTATTATTAAATGTAAAAAATATTAAAAGTTATTATTAATTGTTATTATTAAATGTAAAAAATATTAAAAGTTATTTTTTATTGTTATTATTAAATGTAAAAAATATTAAAAGTTATTAATAATTGTTAATATTAAATGTAAAAAAGATTAAAAATATTATTAAATGTAAAAAATATTAAAAGTTATTAATAATTGTTAATATTAAATGTAAAAAAGATTAAAAATATTATTAATTGTTATTATTAAATGTAAAAAATATTAAAAGTTATTATTAATTGTTATTATTAAATGTAAAAATTATTAAAAGTTATTATTAATTGTTATTATTAAATGTAAAAAATATTAAATGTATTATTAAATGTAAAAAATATTAAAAGTTATTATTAATTGTTATTTTTAAATGTAAAAAATATTAAAAGTTACTATTAATTGTTATTATTAAATGTAAAAAATATTAAAAGTTATTATTAATTGTTATTAAATGTAAAAAATATTAAAAGTTATTAATAATTGTTATTATTAAATGTAAAAAATATTAAAAGTTTTTATTAATTGTTATTATTAAATGTAAAAAATATTAAAAGTTATTATTAATTTTTATCATTAAATGTAAAAAATATTAAAAGTTATTATTAATTGTTATTATTAAATGTGAAAAATATTAAAAGTTTTTTTTTATTGTTATTATTAAATGTAAAAAATATTAAAAGTTATTAATAATTGTTATTATTAAATGTAAAAAATATTAAAAGTTATTATTAAACGTAAAAAATATTAAAAGTTATTAATAAATGTTATTATTAAATGTAAAAAATATTAAAAGTTATTATTAATTGTTATTATTAAATGTAAAAAATATTAAAAGTTATTATTAATTGTTATTATTAAATGTAAAAAATATTAAAAGTTATTAATAATTGTTATATATAACAGGCATCGTTGCGATTATCAAGGTACCAACCCGGTTTCATTATTCGAATCGCATATATAAATCCAAAAAATTCATCATAGGGAATTGACCAAAGATTAGGATTTGATAATTTTTCGTGAAAATCGGGTGAATTTAATAACGTTAGTTTATCATGAAGTGCAACATACTCATTAAAAAGAATTGATAGCACATGCTTATTTAAATCAAAAAGGGTAATCGGACTAGGCATACTTGAAAAATATTTTGATATTTTACACTGATGGAAACGGTTATAAAATATATACCATAAATATATTTTCTTTTTTTTAAACAAAATTACATTTCATCATTTTTAGATTATTTAATATCTAACATTTTACAATTTTTTTTATTTCATAATATTAGATATTATAATTTTTTCATTTAATTATTTTAAACATTTCAGAATTATAAATTTTTAAATTTTTAAAATAATTTAAAAATTTAAAAAAAACGAAAAATTTGAAATTTAAATTTTGAAAAACAAAAATTTAAAATTTAAATTTTTGAAATGTAAAATTTTTCAAAAGTAAAAATTTTGAAATTAAACTTTTGAAAAGTAAAAATTTTGAAATTAAAATTTTGAAAAGTAAAAATTTTGAAATTAAAATTTTGAAAAGTAAAAATTTTGAAATTAAAATTTTGAAAAGTAAAAATTTTGAAATTAAAATTTTGAAAAGTACAAAGGTTTTAAAGTAAAAAATTTTTAAAGTAAAAAATTTTTAAAGTAAAAAATTTTGAAAAGTAAATATTTTGAAAAGTAAAAATTTTGAAAATCAAAAATTTGAAAATCAAAAATTTGAAAATCAAAAATTTGAAAAACAAAAATTTTGAAAAACAAAAATTTTGAAAACAAAAATTTAAAATCTAAAAAGTAAATCTAAAATCTAAAAACATAAATAAAAAAATAATTATAAACTAAAAAAAAAAAAAAAAAAAAAATTTTTTTTTTTTTTTTTTTTTTTTTTTGTTTTTAGATTTCAAAATTTTAGATTTTCATATTTTTTGTTTTTCAAAATTTTAGATTTTCAAATTTTTGATTTTCAAATTTTTGATTTTCAAATTTTTGATTTTCAAATTTTTGATTTTCAAATTTTTGTTTTTCAAAATTTTAGATTTTCAAAATTTTAGATTTTCAAAATTTTAGATTTTCAAAATTTTATGTTTTCAAATTTTTATGTTTTCAAATTTTTAGATTTTCAAATTTTCTTGTTTTTCAAATTGAAAATCTAAAATTTTGAAAATCTAAAATTTTAAAAAACAAAAAAATTTTGAAAATCTAAAATTTTGAAAATCAAAAAAATTTGAAAATCTCAAATTTTGGAAATCTAAAATTTTGAAAAACAAAAAAATTGAAAATCTAAAATTTTGAAAAACAAAAAAATTGAAAATCTAAAATTTTGAAAAACAAAAAATATGAAAATCTAATTTAGAAAACAAAAATTAAAAATCTAAAAACATAAATAAAAAATATTATAAACTAAAAAAAAAAAAAAAAAAAAAAAAAATATTTTTTTTTTTTTTTTTTTTTTTTAGTTTATAATATTTTTTATTTTTGTTTTTAGATTTTAGATTTTAGATTTCATAAATTTATATTTCCAATTTTTTGTTTTTCAAAATTTTAGATTTTCAAATTTTTTGTTTTTCAAAATTTTAGATTTCCAAAATTTTAGATTTTCAAATTTTTTTGATTTTCAAAATTTCAGATTTTCAAAATTTTTTTGTTTTTTAAAATTTTTTGTTTTTCAAAATTTTAGATTTTCAAATTTATTATTAAATGTAAAAAATATTAAAAGTTATTATTAAATGTAAAAATATTAAAAGTTATTATTAATTGTTATTATTAAATGTGAAAAATATTAAAGTTATTAATAATTGTTATTATTAAATGTAAAAAATATTAAAATTATTATTAAATGTAAAAAATATTAAAAGTTATTATTAATTTTTATTATTAAATGTAAAGAATATTAAAAGTTATTATTAATTGTTATTATTAAATGTAAAAAATATTAAACGTTAGTATTAATTGTTATTATTAAAAGTAAAGAATATTAAAATTATTATTAAATGTAAAAAATATTAAAAGTTATTATTAATTGTTATTATTAAATGTAAAAATATTAAAAGTTATTATTAATTGTTATTATTAAATGTAAAAAATATTAAGTTATTATTAATTGTTATTATTAAATGTAAAAAATATTAAAAGTTATTATTAATTGTTATTATTAAGTGTAAAAAATATTAAAAGTTTTTAATAATTGTTATTATTAAATGTAAAAAATATTAAAAGTTATTAATAATTGTTATTATTAAATGTAAAAAATATTAAAATTATTATTAAATGTAAAAAATATTAAAAGTTATTATTAATTGTTATTATTAAATGTAAAAAATATTAAAAGTTATTAATTTTTATTATTAAATGTAAAAAATATTAAAAGTTATTATTAATTGTTATTATTAAATGTAAAAAATATTAAAAGTTATTAATAATTGTTATTATTAAATGTAAAAAATATTAAAAGTTATTTTTTATTGTTATTATTAAATGTAAAAAATATTAAAAGTTATTTTTTATTGTTATTATTAAATGTAAAAAATATTAAAAGTTATTAATAATTGTTATTATTAAATGTAAAAAATATTAAAAGTTATTAATAATTGTTATTATTAAATGTAAAAAATATTAAAAGTTATTAATAAATGTAAAAATTTAATAACGTTAGTTTATCATGAAGTGCAACATACTCATTAAAAAGAATTGATAGCACATGCTTATTTAAATCAAAAAGGGTAATCGGACTAGGCATACTTGAAAAATATTTTGATATTTTACACTGATGGAAACGGTTATAAAATATATATCATAAATATATTTTCTTTTTTTTTAAACAAAATTACATTTCATCATTTTTAGATTATTTAATATCTAACATTTTACAATTTTTTTTATTTCATAATATTAGATATTATAATTTTTTCATTTAATTATTTTAAACATTTCAGAATTATAAATTTTTAAATTTTTAAAATAATTTAAAAATTTAAAAAAACGAAAAATTTGAAAATTTAAATTTTGAAAAACAAAAATTTAAAATTTAAATTTTTGAAATGTAAAATTTTTCAAAAGTAAAAATTTTCAAATTAAATTGAAATTAAAATTTTGAAAAGTACAAAGGTTTTAAAGTAAAAAATTTTTAAAGTAAAAAATTTTTAAAGTAAAAAATTTTGAAAAGTAAAAATTTTGAAAAGTAAAACTTTTGAAAATCAAAAATTTGAAAATCAAAAATTTGAAAATCAAAAATTTGAAAAACAAAAATTTTGAAAAACAAAAATTTTGAAAACAAAAATTTAAAATCTAAAAACTAAATCTAAAATCTAAAAACATAAATAAAAAATAATTATAAACTAAAAAAAAAAAAAAAAAAAAAAAAAAAAATTTTTTTTTTTTTTTTTTTTTTTTTTTTAGTTTATAATAATTTTTTATTTATGTTTTTAGATTTCAAAATTTTAGATTTTCATATTTTTTGTTTTTCAAAATTTTAGATTTTCAAATTTTTGATTTTCAAATTTTTGATTTTCAAATTTTTGATTTTCAAATTTTTGTTTTTCAAAATTTTATGTTTTCAAATTTTTATGTTTTCAAATTTTTAGATTTTCAAATTTTCTTGTTTTTCAAATTGAAAATCTAAAATTTTGAAAATCTAAAATTTTAAAAAACAAAAAAATTTTGAAAATCTAAAATTTTGAAAATCAAAAAAATTTGAAAATCTCAAATTTTGGAAATCTAAAATTTTGAAAAACAAAAAAATTGAAAATCTAAAATTTTGAAAAACAAAAAATATGAAAATCGAATTTAGAAAACAAAAATTAAAAATCTAAAAACATAAATAAAAAATATTATAAACTAAAAAAAAAAAAAAAAAAAAAAAAATATTTTTTTTTTTTTTTTTTTTTTTTTAGTTTATAATATTTTTTATTTTTGTTTTTAGATTTTAGATTTTAGATTTCATAAATTTATATTTCCAATTTTTTGTTTTTCAAAATTTTAGATTTTCAAATTTTTTGTTTTTCAAAATTTTAGATTTCCAAAATTTTAGATTTTCAAATTTTTTTGATTTTCAAAATTTTAGATTTTCAAAATTTTTTTGTTTTTTAAAATTTTTTGTTTTTCAAAATTTTAGATTTTCAAATTTTTTGTTTTTCAAAATTTTAGATTTTCAAATTTATTATTAAATGTAAAAAATATTAAAAGTTATTATTAAATGTAAAAATATTAAAAGTTATTATTAATTGTTATTATTAAATGTAAAAAATATTAAAGTTATTAATAATTGTTATTATTAAATGTAAAAAATATTAAAATTATTATTAAATGTAAAAAATATTAAAAGTTATTATTAATTTTTATTATTAAATGTAAAGAATATTAAAAGTTATTATTAATTGTTATTATTAAATGTAAAAAATATTAAACGTTAGTATTAATTGTTATTATTAAAAGTAAAGAATATTAAAATTATTATTAAATGTAAAAAATATTAAAAGTTATTATTAATTGTTATTATTAAATGTAAAAATATTAAAAGTTATTATTAATTGTTATTATTAAATGTAAAAAATATTAAGTTATTATTAATTGTTATTATTAAATGTAAAAAATATTAAAAGTTATTATTAATTGTTATTATTAAGTGTAAAAAATATTAAAAGTTTTTAATAATTGTTATTATTAAATGTAAAAAATATTAAAAGTTATTAATAATTGTTATTATTAAATGTAAAAAATATTAAAATTATTATTAAATGTAAAAAATATTAAAAGTTATTATTAATTGTTATTATTAAATGTAAAAAATATTAAAAGTTATTAATTTTTATTATTAAATGTAAAAAATATTAAAAGTTATTATTAATTGTTATTATTAAATGTAAAAAATATTAAAAGTTATTAATAATTGTTATTATTAAATGTAAAAAATATTAAAAGTTATTTTTTATTGTTATTATTAAATGTAAAAAATATTAAAAGTTATTTTTTATTGTTATTATTAAATGTAAAAAATATTAAAAGTTATTAATAATTGTTATTATTAAATGTAAAAAATATTAAAAGTTATTAATAATTGTTATTATTAAATGTAAAAAATATTAAAAGTTATTAATAAATGTAAAAATTTAATAACGTTAGTTTATCATGAAGTGCAACATACTCATTAAAAAGAATTGATAGCACATGCTTATTTAAATCAAAAAGGGTAATCGGACTAGGCATACTTGAAAAATATTTTGATATTTTACACTGATGGAAACGGTTATAAAATATATATCATAAATATATTTTCTTTTTTTTTAAACAAAATTACATTTCATCATTTTTAGATTATTTAATATCTAACATTTTACAATTTTTTTTATTTCATAATATTAGATATTATAATTTTTTCATTTAATTATTTTAAACATTTCAGAATTATAAATTTTTAAATTTTTAAAATAATTTAAAAATTTAAAAAAAACGAAAAATTTGAAAATTTAAATTTTGAAAAACAAAAATTTAAAATTTAAATTTTTGAAATGTAAAATTTTTCAAAAGTAAAAATTTTGAAATTAAACTTTTGAAAAGTAAAAATTTTGAAATTAAAATTTTGAAAAGTAAAAATTTTGAAATTAAAATTTTGAAAAGTAAAAATTTTGAAATTAAAATTTTGAAAAGTACAAAGGTTTTAAAGTAAAAAATTTTTAAAGTAAAAAATTTTTAAAGTAAAAAATTTTGAAAAGTAAAAATTTTGAAAAGTAAAAATTTTGAAAATCAAAAATTTGAAAATCAAAAATTTGAAAATCGAAAATTTGAAAAACAAAAATTTTGAAAAACAAAAATTTTGAAAACAAAAATTTAAAATCTAAAAACTAAATCTAAAATCTAAAAACATAAATAAAAAATAATTATAAACTAAAAAAAAAAAAAAAAAAAAAAAAAAAAAAAAATTTTTTTTTTTTTTTTTTTTTTTTTTTTTTTAGTTTATAATAATTTTTTATTTATGTTTTTAGATTTCAAAATTTTAGATTTTCATATTTTTTGTTTTTCAAAATTTTAGATTTTCAAATTTTTGATTTTCAAATTTTTGATTTTCAAATTTTTGATTTTCAAATTTTTGTTTTTCAAAATTTTAGATTTTCAAAATTTTAGATTTTCAAAATTTTAGATTTTCAAAATTTTATGTTTTCAAATTTTTATGTTTTCAAATTTTCTTGTTTTTCAAATTTTCTTGTTTTTCAAATTGAAAATCTAAAATTTTGAAAATCTAAAATTTTAAAAAACAAAAAAATTTTGAAAATCTAAAATTTTGAAAATCAAAATGATTTGAAAATCTAAAATTTTGGAAATCTAAAATTTTGAAAAACAAAAAAATTGAAAATCTAAAATTTTGAAAAACAAAAAATATGAAAATCTAATTTAGAAAACAAAAATTAAAAATCTAAAAACATAAATAAAAAATATTATAAACTAAAAAAAAAAAAAAAAAAAAAAAAAAAAAAAAAAAAATTTTTTTTTTTTTTTTTTTTTTTTAGTTTATAATATTTTTTATTTTTGTTTTTAGATTTTAGATTTCATAAATTTATATTTCCAATTTTTTGTTTTTCAAAATTTTAGATTTTCAAATTTTTTGTTTTTCAAAATTTTAGATTTTCAAATTTTTTGTTTTTCAAAATTTTAGATTTTCAAATTTTTTGTTTTTCAAAATTTTAGATTTTCAAATTTTTTGTTTTTCAAAATTTTAGATTTTCAAATTTTTTGTTTTTCAAAATTTTAGATTTTCAAATTTTTTGTTTTTCAAAATTTTAGATTTTCAAATTTTAGATTTTCAAAAGTTATATTTCAATTTTAGATTTTCCAAATTTTAGATTTTCAATTTTTAGATTTTCAAAATTTTAGATTTTCAATTTTTAGATTTTCAAAATTTTAGATTTTCAATTTTTAGATTTTCAAAATTTTAGATTTTCAATTTTTTGTTTTTCAAAATTTTAGATTTTTAAATTTTTTTGTTTTTCAAAATTTTTTGCAAAGTAAAATTTTTGAAAATCTAAAATTTTTACTTTGAAAATCTTATCCTATTGTACTAATATAAACTTTATCTGTAACAGATCTTTATTTTTTCATATTCATGTTTTTTTCGTAAAAAAATATATCATATTTTATTTATCATATATTTATATATTCTTTTTTTTTCATCTTTATCTCTCCTGTAAAAAAAGATATTCTTTTTTATAGATTCATAAAATTAAAATTTAATGAACATGTTAGTATGACAGGACAGTTTACATCATTATCAAATTTAAAGTTTTGAATTTTAATTATGAGAAATAAGAATTATCCTGTCGTACTAATATAAATATTATTTGATCTTTATTTTCTTTTTTTGAGATCCATATTTTTTGCTTCTTGTTCAAAGTAAAAAAATCTTATATATTCTCTTTTCAATTCATTTTTTAAAAATATATCATACTTTTTCCATCAGTTCTTTTTTTATATAATTTCTTTTTTTCATATTTATTGTGAAAGAACACAGCAATAACTATTATTTATTTTAAAAACATTTCTACAAAAACATCACAATTAGACAAGATAATGGACAAAAAAGTTAAAAATAATTACAATCACAATCTTCGAAATTTACAGCATGAAATATTTTAAAGTACATAGACCTGCCAAACAATCTTTATCATGACACTTGGTACATATGATTTTATCACATTAAAATAATTAACAGTTACTCTTTTCATGTTTAATTTAAAATGTTTCTGTGTACGTATAAACAAAGTTTCAATTTTAAACTTTTTGCAATAATGTTTTAAATATTTTTTCCATGAGTTTGGACACTGTTTAACACCAATTATACGTTTGAATGTTCCTAGAGAAAATGCATCAAATTGTTTAATAAAATGCTAAAATACAAATTTTATTTTTTAAAAATAGATTTTAAAAAGGGTGCCAATTTTAAAAAAGGTGCCAAAAAAGGTAGACGTACTTGTATAGTGAATTTTTTATTGGTTTTTTTTATTAGTTTCTTAATAAGATATTTTGACAGATCTTTAGCTCTGACAGATCTGGTGAATAAATATTTGTGATGAGTTTCAAAAATCCATCCAGACACAAAATACATTGCAGTCTACTTTAAAATATATAAACGTGGGTTTTACAAAATGTTTATTCAATATCGTTAAATAAAATCTTACGTTATTATGATAATTATTAAAAAAATATTTTTTTTTTACTTTAAAAAATGTAGGAGTAATAAATAATGAGAACTAAAAAAATATTTAAACATTTACAGATTTATTTATTTATTATTATTATTATTTATTTTATTTTATTTTTTATTTAATTGAATGTTTTCGATTTTTGTATTTATTAAAAAATAATGACATGTATATAAAATAATTTCCCCTTTGGCATAACTCACAATTATACTGTTTTATAAATACCACGCGTTAGCCAATTGCGCTACTGGGGACATTAAAAAAAGCATTATAACCTTATCCTGAAAAAGTTTGAAATGTATTTAAGTTTAAATTTTTTTGTATATTAAAAATTCCAGTGCTGATATATTTATTTATAAACCATGATAAATATATAATTACAAAATTATGATTCATATTTAGACAATTTTCTTTTTAACTCAACAATTTCCGTCTTTCTCAAATATTCTATTTTACTCCATCCCTTGAAGTTATCTATTTCTCCTTGAAGTGACTCTTCCACGGTTTTCAATTTATATTTCAATTCTCTAATTTTTTCTTCGTCACTCATAAATTCTCAAATTTGCTTTTCAATTCCCTTATTTCGTCTTCGTCCATTCGTAAATTCTTTAAAACTCTAATTTTTTTCTTCAATTTCTTCGCAACGTTCCATGATTGGTTTAGTACAATTTAAACAATCTTGTTGTTTTTCGCACACTCAAAATATTGCAATTTTGTATCTTTTACTGATGATGGTCTTTTACAATTTTCTCTTTTTGCGTAAGCCGATATTTAAATTTCTTATAACATTTTAACAAATGGTCCGCAGCGTCCATTTTTTTCTTGAATTTCTCAACTCCAAACACAACATTTTTTAGCATTCATGTTGTCTGTACAATATTTTGTACAATGTTTATCATACTCTTTTGACAAAAGACTTATTCCACATTTAGGACACGAAAATTTAACAGTGTCTCGAGAAAGAACTTTATAGTATCGATCTATTTTTGTTGCGAGCCATCACACAACGTTAAAATACAATTTTGAGTCTGAGAAAGTGAAATATATATATATATATCAAAAATATATAAAATTTAAATTTTCTACAAAAAATATATATCAAAAATGTATAAAATTAAAAAATAATTTAAACTCTATATAAAAGATAAAAATATACATAAAAAATATATGTATATAAAACATAAAATTTCAAATTTAAATTTTCAATTTAAAAAAAAAGTAAGACAAAAAAGTAAGCCAACTTGTAGAGTGAATTTTTATTAGTTCTTAATAAGATTTTCTGACAGAGGATTTATGTAGCTCTGCAAACGTCGGTGAATAATCTTTGTGATGCACATGAGTTTCATCTTTTTGTACAAGAAGCAATCTTTTCACTATATAAAATACATTGCAGCCTTATCTAGAGTGAATTAGCACAATGTTTCGTACTATGTACTATATATTTGATGAAGATGAATTTGTTAGAATAGACTTGAAATTTTATTTTCTTACATAATAAAAAAGATTAATATGAATTTGCTGTTGATCTTATAAATGAAAAAAAGAAATAAATGTTTTCAATAATTGAAAAAAAAAAATGTTGTTGATGGCTTTATAAATAGTTATTCGAAACAAATAAAATGTTTATTTGAAGAACAAATCAGAAGATCCATTTATTAATACAATTTTTTTCTAAAATCTTTAGAATAACCTCGAGGTTATATATTAAGTCTTAAGAGAAAAGCTCTTGATTAATCAAACATATTTTCTTTTAGATATAAAAATTTTCAAATTTAAATATAATTTATTATTTAGTTATTTTTCAATAAGGATAAATATTATTATTTTTTTAATTCAATAAAAATTCAAATCGACAGTTTTGTTTTCATTTGACATTGAATAAAAGTGCCCAAAAAGAAGAGTTTTAATATACTATAATATCGAGATTACTTTCTCTAATTATCTAATAAAAAAATATAGTTTTAGTGAAAGCTTTTTGTTTTTATTTCAGTTTCAAATGAAATCTGTTAAATTTTCATATACATTTTGTCGAATACGAAATCTGATAAATTTAAAGAATACATCTATTTAAAATGACTTGTAAAATAACATCTTTTTATTTCCCCATTAAAAAATTGGAAATTTCAAAGAAAATTACATTGATTAATTTGAAACCCCCCCCTTTTTTTTGTTTTTCAAATTCTGATATATAAAATGACAATTTTAACCTTTCATCAACGTAGATGAGTTTGCTGAACATTGAATGCAGTTCATCGTTATGATCTCTGCTATTTTTTCTGAACCTCTATTTATACTCGACATGACAACATAGTTTAAAAAAAAACTATTTATAAAATGTCAAATGAAAACTAAACTGTCGATTTGAACTTTTATTGAATTAAAAAAATTTTATATTTTTTAAAAAATGATAATATTTAAAAGATATTTTAAATAACTAAATAATAAATTATATTTAAATTCGAATATTTTTATATAAAAAAGAAAATACATTTTTGAAAATGTAAAATTATGAAATGTAAAAATGTAAATAAAAAATTTATTTAATTTGATCATATCATATTTACAAATTTTATACTTTTGAACTTTGATGGGATAGACGGTTGTTTTGTAAAGTTTCACATAATCTTTGGCAGTTAATACTTGGAATAAAGGTGTTTGTTTACATAACCATAAGTGACACCAATAATAGTCATTTTGCACAAGCGATCGCGGATTACGCAAACATATTTTCTTGTAAGTTCTATTAATTAAAATCTCTTCCCCATAAAAAATAATTTTACACATTTAAAACACACAGTTTCAAGTTATTATCATTCGTTGAAAAGTAAGAAAAGTTAACATATTTTAACCCTGTTAAAAATAATTTTGAAAAACTATTGCAAACTTTATTACTTAGGAAATAGGATTTATTATCGACGACAAAAATTCTATTAATTTTATTTTCAAAATATGCTGCGGTAACTCTGTCGAAAACTCTATCTATTTCATAAAATAATTGCACTAAACTTTTATCTTTTAAAATTTGTTCATTTGTTGTTGTAAGGTCATAATTTTGAAGACGAGAGGGAAATACAATACAGGATTGGAATTTTAAATATATGAAAATTTAAATAAAAAAAAAATTCCAACTCTTCAAACATTAAAAAAAACTTTTTCAGAAAATTTTGATGTAAATTTAAGTAAGATTATATTGCTTTTCTTGATGCAGACAAAGTATTTATAAAGGGACACATTCAAACTACATTTCTTCTTTAAAAAGAAATTATGTTGCAGTGTGTGTCTAAGCTCAGTCATAAAGCGTTTGATAATGACAGTGGTTTTAATGACGAGGAATATGATTTATTCTATCATATAATACTAAAGAAACAAGAGAGTACGTTTCATGAATTTGATAGAATTATTGAAAATAATGATATAAAAGTGATTAATTGTGTAAGACATTACTCTTCACGATGGGAATTGCACATTTATTTGTTTATTAATTCAGATATTGAAATCGATAAAGATGTTTGGAAAAATTTTATACATGGATTTAAAATAGAGTTTAGAACAAATTTTAAAAGATAAAAGTTTAGTGCAATTATTTTATGAAATAGATAGAGTTTTCGACAGAGTTACCGCAGCATATTTTGAAAATAAAATTAATAGAATTTTTGTCGTCGATAATAAATCCTATTTCCTAAGTAATAAAGTTTGCAATAGTTTTTCAAAATTATTTTTAACAGGGTTAAAATATGTTAACTTTTCTTACTTTTCAACGAATGATAATAACTTGAAACTGTGTGTTCTAAATGTGTAAAATTATTTTTTATGGGGAAGAGATTTTAATTAATAGAACTTACAAGAAAATATGTTTGCGTAATCCGCGATCGCTTGTGCAAAATGACTATTATTGGTGTCACTTATGTAAACAAACACCTTTATTCCAAGTATTAACTGCCAAAGATTATGTGAAACTTTACAAAACAACCGTCTATCCCATCAAAGTTCAAAAGTATAAAATTTGTAAATATGATATGATCAAATTAAATAAATTTTTTATTTACATTTTTACATTTCATAATTTTACATTTTCAAAAATGTATTTTCTTTTTTATATAAAAATATTCGAATTTAAATATAATTTATTATTTAGTTATTTAAAATATCTTTTAAATATTATCATTTTTTAAAAAATATAAAATTTTTTTAATTCAATAAAAGTTCAAATCGACAGTTTAGTTTTCATTTGACATTTTATAAATAGTTTTTTTTTAAACTATGTTGTCATGTCGAGTATAAATAGAGGTTCAGAAAAAATAGCAGAGATCATAACGATGAACTGCATTCAATGTTCAGCAAACTCATCTACGTTGATGAAAGGTTAAAATTGTCATTTTATATATCAGAATTTGAAAAACAAAAAAAAGGGGGGGGGGTTTCAAATTAATCAATGTAATTTTCTTTGAAATTTCCAATTTTTTAATGGGGAAATAAAAAGATGTTATTTTACAAGTCATTTTAAATAGATGTATTCTTTAAATTTATCAGATTTCGTATTCGACAAAATGTATATGAAAATTTAACAGATTTCATTTGAAACTGAAATAAAAACAAAAAGCTTTCACTAAAACTATATTTTTTTATTAGATAATTAGAGAAAGTAATCTCGATATTATAGTATATTAAAACTCTTCTTTTTGGGCACTTTTATTCAATGTCAAATGAAAACAAAACTGTCGATTTGAATTTTTATTGAATTAAAAAAATAATAATATTTATCCTTATTGAAAAATAACTAAATAATAAATTATATTTAAATTTGAAAATTTTTATATCTAAAAGAAAATATGTTTGATTAATCAAGAGCTTTTCTCTTAAGACTTAATATATAACCTCGAGGTTATTCTAAAGATTTTAGAAAAAAATTGTATTAATAAATGGATCTTCTGATTTGTTCTTCAAATAAACATTTTATTTGTTTCGAATAACTATTTATAAAGCCATCAACAACATTTTTTTTTTCAATTATTGAAAACATTTATTTCTTTTTTTCATTTATAAGATCAACAGCAAATTCATATTAATCTTTTTTATTATGTAAGAAAATAAAATTTCAAGTCTATTCTAACAAATTCATCTTCATCAAATATATAGTACATAGTACGAAACATTGTGCTAATTCACTCTAGATAAGGCTGCAATGTATTTTATATAGTGAAAAGATTGCTTCTTGTACAAAAAGATGAAACTCATGTGCATCACAAAGATTATTCACCGACGTTTGCAGAGCTACATAAATCCTCTGTCAGAAAATCTTATTAAGAACTAATAAAAATTCACTCTACAAGTTGGCTTACTTTTTTGTCTTACTTTTTTTTTAAATTGAAAATTTAAATTTGAAATTTTATGTTTTATATACATATATTTTTTATGTATATTTTTATCTTTCATATAGAGTTTAAATTATTTTTTAATTTTATACATTTTTGATATATATTTTTTGTAGAAAATTTAAATTTTATATATTTTTGATATATATATATATATTTCACTTTCTCAGACTCAAAATTGTATTTTAACGTTGTGTGATGGCTCGCAACAAAAATAGATCGATACTATAAAGTTCTTTCTCGAGACACTGTTAAATTTTCGTGTCCTAAATGTGGAATAAGTCTTTTGTCAAAAGAGTATGATAAACATTGTACAAAATATTGTACAGACAACATGAATGCTAAAAAATGTTGTGTTTGGAGTTGAGAAATTCAAGAAAAAAATGGACGCTGCGGACCATTTGTTAAAATGTTATAAGAAATTTAAATATCGGCTTACGCAAAAAGAGAAAATTGTAAAAGACCATCATCAGTAAAAGATACAAAATTGCAATATTTTGAGTGTGCGAAAAACAACAAGATTGTTTAAATTGTACTAAACCAATCATGGAACGTTGCGAAGAAATTGAAGAAAAAAATTAGAGTTTTAAAGAATTTACGAATGGACGAAGACGAAATAAGGGAATTGAAAAGCAAATTTGAGAATTTATGAGTGACGAAGAAAAAATTAGAGAATTGAAATATAAATTGAAAACCGTGGAAGAGTCACTTCAAGGAGAAATAGATAACTTCAAGGGATGGAGTAAAATAGAATATTTGAGAAAGACGGAAATTGTTGAGTTAAAAAGAAAATTGTCTAAATATGAATCATAATTTTGTAATTATATATTTATCATGGTTTATAAATAAATATATCAGCACTGGAATTTTTAATATACAAAAAAATTTAAACTTAAATACATTTCAAACTTTTTCAGGATAAGGTTATAATGCTTTTTTTAATGTCCCCAGTAGCGCAATTGGCTAACGCGTGGTATTTATAAAACAGTATAATTGTGAGTTATGCCAAAGGGGAAATTATTTTATATACATGTCATTATTTTTTAATAAATACAAAAATCGAAAACATTCAATTAAATAAAAAATAAAATAAAATAAATAATAATAATAATAAATAAATAAATCTGTAAATGTTTAAATATTTTTTTAGTTCTCATTATTTATTACTCCTACATTTTTTAAAGTAAAAAAAAAATATTTTTTTAATAATTATCATAATAACGTAAGATTTTATTTAACGATATTGAATAAACATTTTGTAAAACCCACGTTTATATATTTTAAAGTAGACTGCAATGTATTTTGTGTCTGGATGGATTTTTGAAACTCATCACAAATATTTATTCACCAGATCTGTCAGAGCTAAAGATCTGTCAAAATATCTTATTAAGAAACTAATAAAAAAAACCAATAAAAAATTCACTATACAAGTACGTCTACCTTTTTTGGCACCTTTTTTAAAATTGGCACCCTTTTTAAAATCTATTTTTAAAAAATAAAATTTGTATTTTAGCATTTTATTAAACAATTTGATGCATTTTCACTAGGAACATTCAAACGTATAATTGGTGTTAAACAGTGCCCAAACTCATGGAAAAAATATTTAAAACATTATTGCAAAAAGTTTAAAATTGAAACTTTGTTTATACGTACACAGAAACATTTTAAATTAAACATGAAAAGAGTAACTGTTAATTATTTTAATGTGATAAAATCATATGTACCAAGTGTCATGATAAAGATTGTTTGGCAGGTCTATGTACTTTAAAATATTTCATGCTGTAAATTTCGAAGATTGTGATTGTAATTATTTTTAACTTTTTTGTCCATTATCTTGTCTAATTGTGATGTTTTTGTAGAAATGTTTTTAAAATAAATAATAGTTATTGCTGTGTTCTTTCACAATAAATATGAAAAAAAGAAATTATATAAAAAAAGAACTGATGGAAAAAGTATGATATATTTTTAAAAAATGAATTGAAAAGAGAATATATAAGATTTTTTTACTTTGAACAAGAAGCAAAAAATATGGATCTCAAAAAAAGAAAATAAAGATCAAATAATATTTATATTAGTACGACAGGATAATTCTTATTTCTCATAATTAAAATTCAAAACTTTAAATTTGATAATGATGTAAACTGTCCTGTCATACTAACATGTTCATTAAATTTTAATTTTATGAATCTATAAAAAAGAATATCTTTTTTTACAGGAGAGATAAAGATGAAAAAAAAAGAATATATAAATATATGATAAATAAAATATGATATATTTTTTTACGAAAAAAACATGAATATGAAAAAATAAAGATCTGTTACAGATAAAGTTTATATTAGTACAATAGGATAAGATTTTCAAAGTAAAAATTTTAGATTTTCAAAAATTTTACTTTGCAAAAAATTTTGAAAAACAAAAAAATTTAAAAATCTAAAATTTTGAAAAACAAAAAATTGAAAATCTAAAATTTTGAAAATCTAAAAATTGAAAATCTAAAATTTTTAAAATCTAAAAATTGAAAATCTAAAATTTTGAAAATCTAAAAATTGAAAATCTAAAATTTTGAAAATCTAAAATTGAAATATAACTTTTGAAAATCTAAAATTTGAAAATCTAAAATTTTGAAAAACAAAAAATTTGAAAATCTAAAATTTTGAAAAACAAAAAATTTGAAAATCTAAAATTTTGAAAAACAAAAAATTTGAAAATCTAAAATTTTGAAAAACAAAAAATTTGAAAATCTAAAATTTTGAAAAACAAAAAATTTGAAAATCTAAAATTTTGAAAAACAAAAAATTTGAAAATCTAAAATTTTGAAAAACAAAAAATTGGAAATATAAATTTATGAAATCTAAAATCTAAAAACAAAAATAAAAAATATTATAAACTAAAAAAAAAAAAAAAAAAAAAAAAAATTTTTTTTTTTTTTTTTTTTTTTTTTTTTAGTTTATAATATTTTTTATTTATGTTTTTAGATTTTTAATTTTTGTTTTCTAAATTAGATTTTCATATTTTTTGTTTTTCAAAATTTTAGATTTTCAATTTTTTTGTTTTTCAAAATTTTAGATTTCCAAAATTTTAGATTTTCAAATTTTTTTGATTTTCAAAATTTTAGATTTTCAAAATTTTTTTGTTTTTTAAAATTTTAGATTTTCAAAATTTTAGATTTTCAATTTGAAAAACAAGAAAATTTGAAAAACAAGAAAATTTGAAAACATAAAAATTTGAAAACATAAAATTTTGAAAATCTAAAATTTTGAAAATCTAAAATTTTGAAAATCTAAAATTTTGAAAAACAAAAATTTGAAAATCAAAAATTTGAAAATCAAAAATTTGAAAATCAAAAATTTGAAAATCTAAAATTTTGAAAAACAAAAAATATGAAAATCTAAAATTTTGAAATCTAAAAACATAAATAAAAAATTATTATAAACTAAAAAAAAAAAAAAAAAAAAAAAAAAAAAAAAATTTTTTTTTTTTTTTTTTTTTTTTTTTAGTTTATAATTATTTTTTATTTATGTTTTTAGATTTTAGATTTAGTTTTTAGATTTTAAATTTTTGTTTTCAAAATTTTTGTTTTTCAAAATTTTTGTTTTTCAAATTTTTGATTTTCAAATTTTTGATTTTCAAATTTTTGATTTTCAAAATTTTTACTTTTCAAAATTTTTACTTTTCAAAATTTTTTACTTTAAAAATTTTTTACTTTAAAAATTTTTTACTTTAAAACCTTTGTACTTTTCAAAATTTTAATTTCAAAATTTTTACTTTTCAAAATTTTAATTTCAAAATTTTTACTTTTCAAAATTTTAATTTCAAAATTTTTACTTTTCAAAATTTTAATTTCAAAATTTTTACTTTTCAAAAGTTTAATTTCAAAATTTTTACTTTTGAAAAATTTTACATTTCAAAAATTTAAATTTTAAATTTTTGTTTTTCAAAATTTAAATTTTCAAATTTTTCGTTTTTTTAAATTTTTAAATTATTTTAAAAATTTAAAAATTTATAATTCTGAAATGTTTAAAATAATTAAATGAAAAAATTATAATATCTAATATTATGAAATAAAAAAAATTGTAAAATGTTAGATATTAAATAATCTAAAAATGACGAAATGTAATTTTGTTTAAAAAAAAAGAAAATATATTTATGATATATATTTTATAACCGTTTCCATCAGTGTAAAATATCAAAATATTTTTCAAGTATGCCTAGTCCGATTACCCTTTTTGATTTAAATAAGCATGTGCTATCAATTCTTTTTAATGAGTATGTTGCACTTCATGATAAACTAACGTTATTAAATTTTTACATTTATTAATAACTTTTAATATTTTTTACATTTAATAATAACAATTATTAATAACTTTTAATATTTTTTACATTTAATAATAACAATTATTAATAACTTTTAATATTTTTTACATTTAATAATAACAATAAAAAATAACTTTTAATATTTTTTACATTTAATAATAACAATAAAAAATAACTTTTAATATTTTTTACATTTAATAATAACAATTATTAATAACTTTTAATATTTTTTACATTTAATAATAACAATTAATAATAACTTTTAATATTTTTTACATTTAATAATAAAAATTAATAACTTTTAATATTTTTTACATTTTATAATAACAATTAATAATAACTTTTAATATTTTTTACATTTAATAATAATTTTAATATTTTTTACATTTAATAATAACAATTATTAATAACTTTTAATATTTTTTACATTTAATAATAACAATTATTAAAAACTTTTAATATTTTTTACACTTAATAATAACAATTAATAATAACTTTTAATATTTTTTACATTTAATAATAACAATTAATAATAACTTAATATTTTTTACATTTAATAATAACAATTAATAATAACTTTTAATATTTTTACATTTAATAATAACAATTAATAATAACTTTTAATATTTTTTACATTTAATAATAATTTTAATATTCTTTACTTTTAATAATAACAATTAATACTAACGTTTAATATTTTTTACATTTAATAATAACAATTAATAATAACTTTTAATATTCTTTACATTTAATAATAAAAATTAATAATAACTTTTAATATTTTTAACATTTAATAATAATTTTAATATTTTTTACATTTAATAATAACAATTATTAATAACTTTAATATTTTTTACATTTAATAATAACAATTAATAATAACTTTTAATATTTTTACATTTAATAATAACTTTTAATATTTTTTACATTTAATAATAAATTTGAAAATCTAAAATTTTGAAAAACAAAAAATTTGAAAATCTAAAATTTTGAAAAACAAAAAATTTTAAAAAACAAAAAAATTTTGAAAATCTAAAATTTTGAAAATCAAAAAAATTTGAAAATCTAAAATTTTGGAAATCTAAAATTTTGAAAAACAAAAAATTTGAAAATCTAAAATTTTGAAAAACAAAAAATTGGAAATATAAATTTATGAAATCTAAAATCTAAAATCTAAAAACAAAAATAAAAAATTTTTTTGTTTTTCAAAATTTTAGATTTCCAAAATTTTAGATTTTCAAATTTTTTTGATTTTCAAAATTTTAGATTTTCAAAATTTTTTTGTTTTTTAAAATTTTAGATTTTCAAAATTTTAGATTTTCAATTTGAAAAACAAGAAAATTTGAAAATCTAAAAATTTGAAAACATAAAAATTTGAAAACATAAAATTTTGAAAATCTAAAATTTTGAAAATCTAAAATTTTGAAAATCTAAAATTTTGAAAAACAAAAATTTGAAAATCAAAAATTTGAAAATCAAAAATTTGAAAATCAAAAATTTGAAAATCTAAAATTTTGAAAAACAAAAAATATGAAAATCTAAAATTTTGAAATCTAAAAACATAAATAAAAAATTATTATAAACTAAAAAAAAAAAAAAAAAAAAAAAAAATTTTTTTTTTTTTTTTTTTTTTTTTTTAGTTTATAATTATTTTTTATTTATGTTTTTATATTTTAGATTTAGTTTTTAGATTTTAAATTTTTGTTTTTCAAATTTTTGATTTTCAAATTTTTGATTTTCAAATTTTTGATTGTCAAAATTTTTACTTTTCAAAATTTTTACTTTTCAAAATTTTTTACTTTAAAAATTTTTTACTTTAAAAATTTTTTACTTTAAAACCTTTGTACTTTTCAAAATTTTAATTTCAAAATTTTTACATTTCAAAATTTTAATTTAAAAATTTTTACTTTTCAAAATTTTAATTTCAAAATTTTTACTTTTCAAAATTTTAATTTCAAAATTTTTACTTTTCAAAATTTTAATTTCAAAATTTTTACTTTTCAAAAGTTTAATTTCAAAATTTTTACTTTTGAAAAATTTTACATTTCAAAAATTTAAATTTTAAATTTTTGTTTTTCAAAATTTAAATTTTCAAATTTTTCGTTTTTTTAAAATTTTTAAATTATTTTAAAAATTTAAAAATTTATAATTCTGAAATGTTTAAAATAATTAAATGAAAAAATTATAATATCTAATATTATGAAATCAAAAAAATTGTAAAATGTTAGATATTAAATAATCTAAAAATGATGAAATGTAATTTTGTTTAAAAAAAAAAGAAAATATATTTATGGTATATATTTTATAACCGTTTCCATCAGTGTAAAATATCAAAATATTTTTCAAGTATGCCTAGTCCGATTACCCTTTTTGATTTAAATAAGCATGTGCTATCAATTCTTTTTAATGAGTATGTTGCACTTCATGATAAACTAACGTTATTAAATTCACCCGATTTTCACGAAAAATTATCAAATCCTAATCTTTGGTCAATTCCCTATGATGAATTTTTTGGATTTATATATGCGATTCGAATAATGAAACCGGGTTGGTACCTTGATAATCGCAACGATGCCTGTTATATATAACAATTATTAATAACTTTTAATATTTTTTACATTTAATAATAACAATTAATAATAACTTTTAATATTTTTTACATTTAATAATAACAATTAATAATAACTTTTAATATTTTTTACATTTAATAATAACATTTATTAATAACTTTTAATATTTTTTACGTTTAATAATAACTTTTAATATTTTTTACGTTTAATAATAACTTTTAATATTTTTTACATTTAATAATAACAATTATTAATAACTTTTAATATTTTTTACATTTAATAATAACAATAAAAAAAACTTTTAATATTTTTCACATTTAATAATAACAATTAATAATAACTTTTAATATTTTTTACATTTAATGATAAAAATTAATAATAACTTTTAATATTTTTTACATTTAATAATAACAATTAATAAAAACTTTTAATATTTTTTACATTTAATAATAACAATTATTAATAACTTTTAATATTTTTTACATTTAATAACAATTAATAATAACTTTTAATATTTTTTACATTTAATAATAACAATTAATAGTAACTTTTAATATTTTTTACATTTAAAAATAACAATTAATAATAACTTTTAATATTTTTTACATTTAATAATACATTTAATATTTTTTACATTTAATAATAACAATTAATAATAACTTTTAATAATTTTTACATTTAATAATAACAATTAATAATAACTTTTAATATTTTTTACATTTAATAATAACAATTAATAATATTTTTAATCTTTTTTACATTTAATATTAACAATTATTAATAACTTTTAATATATTTTACATTTAATAATATTTTTAATCTTTTTTACATTTAATATTAACAATTATTAATAACTTTTAATATTTTTTACATTTAATAATAACAATAAAAAATAACTTTTAATATTTTTTACATTTAATAATAACAATTAATAATAACTTTTAATATTTTTTACATTTAATAATAACAATTAATAATAACTTTTAATATTTTTTACATTTATTAATAACTTTTAATATTTTTTACATTTATTAATAACTTTTAATATTTTTTACATTTAATAATAACAATTATTAATAACTTTTAATATTTTTTACATTTAATAATAACAATTAATAATAACTTTTAATATTTTTTAGAATTTTTTTTTTATTAATAAATGTATCCATTCTTCAAATAAACATTTCGAATAACTATTTATAAAGCCATCAACAAAAAATTTTTTCAATTATTCTAAATATTTATTTCTTTTTTTCATTTAAAAGATCAAAGGTCTTTTTTTATTATGTAAAAATTTAAAGTCTATTCTTATAATTCAACTTCATTAAATATATAGTATATAGCATTTTAGATAAGACTGCAATATATTTTATTCTGATACAAAAAGATCATCGCAAATATTTATTCACCAAATCTGTCAGAGCTAAAAAAATAAATCCTCTGTCAGAAAATCTTATTAAACAACTAATAAAAATTTCACTCTAAAAGTACATCTACCTTTTTTTACACATTTTTGACCAATTTTTTGACCAATTAAATTTTATATATGTTTTTGATACATATTTTTAAATTTGAAAATTTTATCTTTTATATAGAGTTTAGATTATTTTTTAATTTTATTGATATGTATTATATATATATATACATAATTTGAATAGAAAGTAATAAAACGGTGTAACAGTTTAAGATAAGTGGGCGTGATTAACAAAAAATAATACTAATAATAATAAATACAACAACAAATTAAATTATCGGAAAAACATTTGCAAAAATAAAAACAACTATTCATATAGATATATGTAGAAAAATTGAAATTTTATATGTTTTTCGGTTTTGTAAAAATTATATGAGATTCATTCCGTTTTTTTAAACTTTATGATTTATATATATGTTACAAACAATAACAATTATATGTGAAACAGGGTTTTCTGATTTTGAGAAACGTCCTTTTTTTTAAAATTTTACAAGTTTTTGATATTTTAACATTAGAAATTAAAATAAACATTTTTATTTTATGGTTGCATAAAGAAGTGCAGCCTTAATAATTGCAAAACTTTGGATAAACACGATAAGAAATTCGCAACAATTGTTTCGGGTCGGACGCGACCCTTCGTCAGGGCTTAAAAAAGATATAACATATTTTGTTTTTTACATAAAATTTTTTTGTCCAAAATAGTAGGGATTTAGAAAAAGTATTTTGGAATATAATTTATCAATGAAATAAATAAACCCAGAAAATCTGAAAAATTACTTTTTTTTCATTTTAAAGATCAACGGCAAATTCATATTAATCTTTTTTATTATGTAAGAAAATAAAATTTAAAATCTATTCTTACAATTCATCTTCATTCGAAAGTGCTCTAGATAAGACTTCAATGTATTTTATTCTGATACAAACAGATCATCGCAAAGATTATTAACCGACGTTTACAGAGCTAAAAAAATAAATCCTCTGTTAGAAAATCTTATTAAGAAACTAAAGAAATTTCACTATATATGTTGACCATGTTTTTCGGAAAGTTTTTGAAAATTGAAAATTTCAATTTTTTGTAGAAAATTTTATATTTTTTGTAGAAAATATTCTATTTTTTATATAGAGTTTAAATAATATTTTAATTTTATATATTTTTGATATATATTTCACTTTCTCAGACTCAAAATTATATTTTAACGTTAACCTAGCCGGAGACAACAAGATTGTTTAAATTGTGCTAAACCAATCATGGAACATTGCGAAGAATTGGTAAAAAAAATAAAGAGTTAGAAAATTCACGAATGAAAATGGAACAGAAACACGAAAAAGAAATCAGGGAATTGAAAAACAAATTTGAGAATTTACGAGTGGAAATTGAACAAAGGCGCGAAGAAGAAATTAGAGAATTGAAACATAAATTGAAAACCGTAGAAGAGAAAAATGATTCACTTCAAGGAGAAAATAGATCGCTTCAAAACAAAATCGAATATTTGAGAGAGACTGAAATTGCTAGATTGGTAGCCGAAAATGTTGAGCTAAAAAGAAGATTGTCTAAATATGAATCATAATTTTGTAATTATATATTTATCATGGTTTATAAATAAATATGGAATTTTAAATATATAAAAATTAAAACATTTCAAACTTTTTCAGGATTTAAATAAGATTATAAAGGTTTTTTTTAATGTCCCCAGTAGCGCAATTGGCTAGCGCGCGGTACTTATAAAACAGTATAATTGTGAGTTATGCCGAGGTTGTGAGTTCGATCTAAATATCAAATTATATTTTATTCAATTTCAAGATTAAATAAGCTATTTTAAAAAAATAAAATTTTAACATTTTATTATATAGTGAAATTTCGGATTTTTTGAAAAATCACTATATAATTAAATGTCAAATTATATCTATTTTAAAGTTTAAAAGCTATTTAAAAAAATAAATTTTAATTTTAGGATTTAAATATATAGCGAAATTTCAGATTTTAAAATTTCAATTTTGAAAAATCGCGATATATTTAAAAGCTAAAATTCAAATGATTTATATTCAAGGTTAAATAAGCTATTTAAAAAAATAAAATTTGACTTTTAACATTAATTATATAAGATCTAGTTAAATTAACATTAAGCCAAACTAACTGTAAAGTTTATATATTTCATAATCTCATGACGTCATTTCTCATTGTGTATATAAACCACGTCCTTAGTATCATTTATTCCAGGTTTTTAGTATCATTTATTCGACGGCCTTAGTTAATACAATGTTTTTCAAAGTGTCATTTTTCGTGAATAAACCGACAATAAGAGCTGCAGTGGGTAATGATGGAAATGTATATTTTTTTGCTGTGGATGTGGATCGTTTTTATGGATGCACTTTTCCAAAACCTTCAAAAGACTTGAAAAATTTGACACCTAGTCATTATAAAAAAGTTTTAAATGGCAAAGACTCAAGAGTGTACAGTTTTAAAGAAATGCTGAATGTCATTTTAAAAACAACTAAAGATCAAATAACAGTGGACATAATGGATTACTTGTGGCATTTTGGTTATACATCAGATAATTTACCCAAATTGAAATATTCGGATCCTGATACTGCATTTATTTTGAATATTCGAAATAACTGTGGAATGCGCATTCAGGCCTATTTACGTTTATTTGTAAATGGTATTTTATCGAGTAATAAAGTACACAGAAAAAATGATGAACATGTAAAATGTGTTCAAGCATTGACTGAATCTAAACATGGATTCTGGAGATAAATGTAATTGTATATATAAATAATCAATGTATTATTATTATTATTATTATTATTATTATTATTATTATTATTATTTACATTTGTTATATCAAATTTGAAATGAAATATTTGTTTGCTAATAAAAAAATATTATTTGCTTCAGAATTTTTTCATAAATTTAAAAATATATTTTATATTCATTTCCACTTTAAAAAAATATTTTAATTAAAAAATTAAAAAAAGAAAAAAATATATAGCTAAGAAGAATATATATAAACGTATATATAGATGTATATAATAATATATACGTTATTAAATAGATTATTTTTTGAATTTATCAGAAATGGATAAAATTTTCTTTGACGATGATTCCACTTATCATATATTACATATTATTCAGTCTGAATCTAGTATAAAATTAACAGAGTATGGTCGATATAATAAACATTTTGAACGTGCTGCAATTTATATGACTTTACCTATACGTAAAACTGTTTTAAAAAACTTAATAGATTCCTTTGATACAATTTATTCATTTATTGATGGTCATTAAAGGAAATGACAAACATTATATTTTTAATTCTATAAAACGATGTTTAGTAACTCCTGATTCAAAAACAATATATTTAGATCAATGTCATTATGAAAATATTTATAAATCTGATGATAAACATTTATATTTATTACATAATCCTAATGAATTAATTTTATTAAAAGAACCAAATGAAAATGACAAATGTCATGTTTTACACGCCATTCAAAATGAAGGTTTAATTTGCCCATCTAGGAATAAAAGAAGAATAAAACATTTTACAAAAGAATACCAAGTTATGGGAACTATAGAATTTAAATCCGATACTTTTATTCATTTGAATAATAAGAAAAATCAAGACATAAAAGCTCATATAAAATTTCATGAAGTGCCTGATTTTGAAGGTATAACGAATAAAAGTTGTATTTATAATATATTACAAAAAATATATAGAGATAATTATAATGAAAAACGAATTTTTGGACATCACAGATTTTAAAGTGGATCAATTTTAATATTTATGTTTTTTTAAAAAACAATGACACTTTATCAAAAAGAGCAAGATAATTTTTAACAATAATTTTGTTTTTTAAAAAAGTTTGATTTTTTATATTTAAAATCCTGGACTATACCTATAGTAACAATAAATCTTTTTTATTTATAGTAAAAGTATTAACAATATTCTTCTAAAATAACATGAAAACTTAAAATTATAAATATTCATAAAATATGAAATCTTATTAAATAAATGAGACTAAGTAAAATCTGCAATCTCTATTAAGAGACCAGATATCCTATAGTAAAACTTTCAATTCTAAACCATAACATTCTTCTAAAACTAAATCAATACATAATGTTTATCATTATTCATAATATATACAGTCTTACGAGTAAAGTACAACAAACTTAAATCAACTCAATAAAGTAAAACTCGCACTCTTCTAAAATAACATGAATTCTTAGAATTATCAGTATTCATAAAATATAGTGTCTTATGAGTACAATAGAACAAACCAAAACTTATTCGCTTTCTTAAGTGTGAAAATATCAAATGGTAAAACTCTTACCACCACATTTTTCTAAAGAAAAAAAATAAGAATTAGAATTATCAATATTCATAAAATATAATTTATTGTGAATAAAATGACACTAAATCAAATTTTCAATCTCTCTTAAGTGTGTAGATATCATATAGTAAAACTATCAACAACATTCTTCTAAAATAACATGAGAACTAAAAATTATAAATATTCATAAAATATACAGCCTTATTAATAAAATGAGACCAATTAAAATCTGCAATCTCTAATAAGTGACTAGATATCCTATAGTAAAACTATCAATTCTAAACCATAACATTCTTCTAAAACTCAATCAATACATAATGTTTATCAATATTTATAAAATATACAGATTTACGAGTAAAGTACAACAAACTAAAACCTATTTGCTTCATTAAGTGTGAAAGCATCAAGTAGGTAAAACTATCATTATTCTAAAACAACATGAAGTCTTAGAATTATGAAACCCAGAATTATGAAATCTAGAATTATGAAACTTAGAATTATGAAATCTGAAATTTAGAAAACTAAAATTATGAAATCTAAAATTTAGAAATCTAAAATTTTGAAATATAGAATTATGAAATCTGAAATTATAAAATCTGAAATTTTGTAATCTGAAATTATGAAACTTGAAATTTTAAAATCTGAAATTATAAAATCTGAAATTTAGAAAACTAAAAATCTGAAATTTAGAAAACTGAAAATATGAAACTTGAAATTTTGAAATCTGAAATTATAAAATCTGAAATTTAGAAAAGTAAAAATCTGAAATCTGAAATTTAGAAAACTGAAAATATGAAACTTGAAATTATGAAATATGAAATTTAGAAAACTGAAAGTATGAAACCTCAAATTATGAAATCTGAAATTTAGAAAACTGAAATTATATAATCTGAAATTATGAAACTTAATATTATAAAATGAGAAATCAAAAATGTAAAAACTAAAATCTAGAAAGTAAATAAGATATATATATACTAAAAAAAAAAAAAAAAAAAAAAAAAAAAAAAAAAAAAAATTTTTTTTTTTTTTTTTTTTTAAATATATTATTAACTTTCTAAATTTTAGTTTTAACATTTTATAATTATAGATATCAAAATCTCACTTTCATAATTTCAGTTTTCATAATTTTAGATTTCATAATTACACATTTCATAATTTTAGATTTCATAATTTTAGATTTCATATTTTTAGATTTCATAATTTCACATATCGTAATTTCAGATTTCATGATTTCAGATTTCATAATTCTAGATTTCATAATTTCAGTTTTCGAAATTTTAGATTTCATAATTTCAGTTTTCGAAATTTTAGATTTAATTCTGAAAGCTGAAATTACGAAATCTAAAACTTTAGAAAACTGAAATTACGAAATCTAAAATTTAGAAATCTGAAATTACGAAATGTAAAATTTAGAAAACTGAAATTATGAAATCTGAAATTGTGAAATCTGAAATTTTGAAATCTGAAATTATAAAATCTGAAATGAAATCTGAAATTATAAAATCTGAAATTATGAAATCTAAAATTTCGAAAACTGAAAATATGAAATCTGAAATTTAGAAAACTGTTAATATGAAACTTGAAATTATGAAATCTGAAATTTAGAAAACTGAAATTATATAATCTGAAATTATGAAACTTAATATTATAAAATGAAAAATCAAAAATGTAAAAACTAAAATCTAGAAAGTAAATAAGATATATATATATATATACTAAAAAAAAAAAAAAAAAAAAAAAAAAAAAAAAAAAATTTTTTTTTTTTTTAATATATATTATTAACTTTCTAAATTTTAGTTTTAACATTTTTGATTTCTCATTTTATAATTATAGATATCAAAATCTAGCTTTCATAATTTCAGTTTTCATAATTTTAGATTTCATAATTTCACATTTCATAATTTTAGATTTCATAATTTTAGATTTCATATTTTTAGATTTCATAATTTCACATATCGTAATTTCAGATTTCATAATTTCAGATTTCATGATTCTAGATTTCATAATTTCAGTTTTCGAAATTTTAGATTTCATAATTTCAGTTTTCGAAATTTTATATTTCATAATTTCAGTTTTCTAAATTTTAGATTTAATTCTGAAAGCTGAAATTACGAAATCTAAAAATTTAGAAAACTGAAATTACGAAATCTAAAATTTAGAAATCTGAAATTACGAAATCTAAAATTTAGAAATCTGAAATTACGAAATCTAAAATTGTGAAATCTGAAATTTTGAAATCTGAAATTATGAAATCTGAAATTATGAAATCTAAAATTTCGAAAACTGAAATTATGAAATCTGAAATTTAGAAAAATGAAATTATGAAATCTAAAATTTAAAAAGGTAAAATTATGAAATCTAGAATTGTGAAATCTGAAATTTAGAAAACTGAAAATATGAAACCTGAAATTATGAAATCTGAAATTTAGAAAACTGAGAATGTGAAACTTGAAATTTAGAAAACTGAAAATATGAAATCTGAAATTTAGAAAACTGTAAATATGAAACTTGAAATTATGAAATCTGAAATTTAGAAAAGTGAAAATATGAAATCTAAAATTATGAAATCTGAAATTTCGAAAACTGAAAATATGAAACTTAACATTGAAAGATTAAATTAGACAAAGATTAACACTAAAGATTAACACTGAAAGATTCAATTAACATTGAAAGACATTTTAGATATATTTAGAAAATAAAAAATAATTTTTCTATGTCGAAGAGTTTAATTAATATAGCGATTAAACTATATTTTGAACCGTAAAAATTAAAATTTGAATACTTATTATAAATCTAAAATACAATTTCAAATTTCCTAATATTGAAAGTCATTTTAGACATGTTTCAAAAGAAAAACTATTCATCTGCGTCGAGCCGTTCACAAAAAAATATCGATCTAGATATAAAAAAAATGTGAATTCTAGAAGCAGATATTAAATGTAAGAAACCTAATATGTAAAATTAGACAATGAAAATATGAAAATAGTTAAATCTAAAGTAATTAAAAATTTGCAAAATATATATCATTTTCTTCATCCTATTTCTGAATAATACTTAAATAATGGTAAGCTTCTAGCACTAAATTAAAATCTGTCAACCTTCTTTTTTTAAGGAAAAATTACATTTTCAGTACTTAATACAAAACTAAACTTGAAATTCAATTTTTATATTCAAAGTCAATTATTCAAAAATTAGAATCGTACGTCTGCGTCATACAGTTTTTGAGAAAATAACAAAACATTAATATGCTTTTGTAAGAAGTCTTTATTTAGAGCTCTAAGAGCGTAAAAACTTTTAATATTAGTTTTCTTCAAAGTCATCTGTGACATATATAAAAAATAAAATTATTCACCTGCGTGAAAAGAAAGAAATAATTAAAAAAAACGTTAAATTTTCTTCAAATTTTAGTTTTAAAATCGTAAGATTTGATTAGTTATTGAAGCTCAAAAAATCAATTAAGAAATTCTAACACAGAAAAAAAATTACAAATCTGAACTGACTTTAAAGAGCTCTCCTCTTAGAGAGAGTAATAATTTCAGATGACTGAAAAATGTCGTTACTAAAAATTAACTACTCACCTCATAAATAATGATATAAACATAAGTTTAAATCTAAATGAATATTGTATCTCGAGAAATTATAAACTAAATTATCGCTCTTTCATGTTTTTTTTTAGTTTTAAATAACTCAATAAAACAAAGATTTCATTAAGATAAACATTTTTAAAATAAACAGTAAAAGATAAGCAGTAAAGATAAACAGTAAAGTTAAGAAGATACACATTTTAAATTATTTGCTTCTTAAATTTTAGATTTCAAAATTTCAGTTTTCAAAATTTCAAGTTTCATAATTTCAGTTTTCTAAATTTTAGATTTCAAAATTTCAATTTTCAAAATTTTAAGTTTCATAATTTCAGTTTTCGAAATTTTAGATTTCATTTTATAATTTTTCAAAATTTTAGATTTCATTAATTTAAGTTTTTAAATTATGAAATCTAAACTTTAGAAAACTGAAATTATGAAACTTAAAATTTTGAAAATTGAAATTATGAAACTTAAAATTTTGAAAATTGAAATTTTGAAATCTAAAATTTAGAAAACTGAAATTATGAAACTTGAAATTTTGAAAACTAAAATTATGAAAACTAAAATTATGAAATCTGAAATTATGAAAAATGAAATTACGAAACTTAAAATTTTGAAAACTGAAATTATAAAATCTGAAATTATGAAAACTAGAATTATGAAATCTGAAATTTAGAAAACTAGAATTATGAAATCTGAAATTTAGAAAACTAGAATTATGAAATCTAAAATTATGAAAACTGAAATTATGATATCTAAAATTATGAAAACTGAAATTATGAAATCTGAAATTATGAAATCTGAAATTATGAAATCTGAAATTATGAAAACTGAAATTATGAAATCTGAAATTATGAAAACTGAAATTATGTAATCTAAAATTTAGAAAAGTAAAATTATGAAATATAAAATTTAGAAAACTGAAATCATGAAATTTAAAATTTAGAAAATAGAAATTATGAAATCTAAAATTTAGAAAACTAAAATTATGAAATATAAAATTTACAAAAGTAAAAACTAAAATTTAGAAAACTGAAATTATGAAATCTAAAATTTAGAAAACTGAAATTATAAAATCTAAAATTTAGAAAAGTGAAATTATGAAATCTAAAATTTAGAAAAGTGAAATTATAAAATGAGAAGTTAAAAATCTAGAAAACTAAAATCTAGAAAGTAAATAAAAAATATATGTACTAAAAAAAAAAATTTTTTTTTTTTTTTTTTTTTTTTTTTAAATTTAGTTTTCAAGATTTTTAATTTCTTATTTTATAATTTTACATTTCATATTTTCAGTTTTCTAAATTTTAGTTTTCATAATTTCAGTTTTCATAATTTCAGTTTTTATAATTTCAGATTTCATAATTTTTATTTTTACATTTTTGATTTCTCTTTTTATAATTTTTGATTTTATAATTTCATTATTTTACAAAAGTTCACAAAATAAAAATTCTAAAATATGATAAATAGTCAGTATTGTGAAATATCATTAAATAAACTGATAAAAAGAAAAGAAAAAAAATGAAGACGTCTCGCTGTAGTATAAATAGAGCTCGCATTTCTGAAAAATTTTCATTCTGACATGTCGATATACAAATATGGAGCTCTGATATAGATATACAAAATTGGAATGCTTAATATATTCTTTTTCTGAAAAAAACAAACTTCAAAAGATCAAGTAAGTCTTTTTAAATTACTTGAATAAATATTATCTCTAACATTAGTTTTAAATATTATTCAGTTATTTTTATCCATAAGTTAGAATATTTCAATAATAACTTTTCAGAGTTTTAACTTTTTCAAGTATGAACAATTTTAGATAGAGTTTTCAAATTAATAAAAAGACTTGAAGTCTTTTTTTTTTCGTTTTCTCAAATAAATTATTTTAAGCTGCTCTTAAAAATGATAGTCACATAATATAATTTTATACTTGCTTTTTTTCGATTGTTTCTTTTAAAACTCTTCAATATATCTTTTTGTTCATTAAATAATAGAAATGAATTGTCTTTTTAAGTTATTCTGAGTTTCGCTATATATATTTTTTTAAAAAGGTTAAGGTAAAATTATTTGCTTTTTTATTAAATCTGTTTGAACATTCTATGTATGCTCAAGTAGTTTTATTTAGACATAAATTCCTTTTACGCATGTAAAGAAAAAGAATTTAAAGTGAAGTAAAAAGTGGATTGAGCAAATTATTTTAGCAAAATAAAATTACGATAGTCTAACAATTTTTCCGTTAACTGAAGTGAGACTTAATAATAGAGAATTCAAAAAAGTTTCGTGATATTATAAAATTTCAGTTACTCTTTGAATAACTCAGCTTTTACTTTTTAGTATTAGAGGCAGTCCATTTTGATAAGTTTTTTTTTTTATTTACTTTTGGATTTCATATTTTCAATATCAGATTCATGTTTTTAATATCGCACATTATTTGTTAAGATCATTTTTTTCTTCTAGCATTAAATTAAAGCTTACTAAAAAGAGATTTCCAATTTCTTTTTTATTAAGTCTGAATAAATCAGAAAGTCATATGAAATTTCTTTATAAATCGACAGACTTTCTCAATCATCCCAACAAAGTGATGTTGCATGTTGATAACAAAGAAGGTGCGAGACGAGCCGCATTAAAAATTACCGTATTCAAAATATCTCAGGAAAAAATTATACAGAGCATTTGAATTTTTAGCTTCTTAAATAGATTTTTAAAAATATTAAATAGTTCGTTAAAAACTAAAAAAAAGTGACGTTTTTGCTTTTAAAAAGAAAAGATTGTTTGTTTTAAAATAATATAGTTAGAATACATAAAACATATTTTTAAGAGACTAAATAAATAAATATACATTTAACTTAAAATGTACTAAGAATATCTATATATATCAAAATATATTAAAACGTCATTTAAAATATTAATATTCTTAAAACATCTGTAAATCTGTAAAACATAATCTTTAATAATCTTTCATTGAAACATTGTTTGATAAAATTTTAATTTTAAACAGTTTAAACATGTCATTGTCAAAATAAAATTTCAAACTAAATAAATTTTGAACTTTTTATCAGCAAAACATTATCTATATGATGATCTCATTTAAAAAATTTTGATAAAAGAATCACATAATTCTTTTGAAATTTAGATTCTTTATATTTAGTTTGTTTATATAGATGAGGTAATTTAATGTGACTTTGTCGAATGTGAAAAACTGTATAGAGTTTTTAAGAACGCTATTTAAATTACAGATAGAAAATAAGTTTTGTTGTAACAGACCTCTATCTGTAAAAGCTTTTAAAATACAACACGTATACTTGTAAGTCATTTTGAAAACTCTATTGTTCTTTTAAACATAAAACCTGTCTTTAAAAAACAACAAGAAATTTTTGACAAAATACTTAAAGTAGTAACACACCAAATTTATATCCTTCATGTAATTCCAAAGACTGCAGAACAAGTGAAAATGATGAAGCAACTCATTAAAAATATTTTAAAATTAGAACTCAGAACTTCTGTTGGTAATGCAATATTACATCTTGTTGTTTCAAAATCAAACAATTATTTTGAAACTGACATATTTCCAAATGCTGCAATAGCTGAACTTTTTTTAGAATGTGGTGCTAATACAGAAGTGATTAATTACAATTTTAATACTCCTATACAAATAGCTGTAGAGTTATCAAATTATTCATCTAAAGTTATACAGGTTTTATTAAAATATGGTGCAAATATTGATTGTCGAAAGGGTTATGGACATTGTATGTTGCAGTCTCATTTCGAATTCAATTACTTGCAATATATCACATTGCAATGTTTGGCAGCTCGAAAACTGATTGAAAAACAAGTAAATTTTGTTGGTAAAGTTCCTGTACGTTTAGAAGAATTTATAAAAAAACATTAATGTTCTTTTACACATTAATATAATTTTCATAATTTTATATATTTTACTTTTCATAATTTTACATTTTACATTTTTACAAAATGCAAAAGTTACAAATGTAAAAATTACAAAATGCAAAAGTTACAAAATGTAAAAATTACAAAATGCAAAAGTTACAAAATGTAAAAATTATAAAAATGCAAAAATTATAAAAAATGCAAAAATTACAAAATGCAAAAATTACAAAATGTAAAATTTTGAAAATTAAAAATTTTGAAAATTAAAAATTTGAAAAAGTAAAAATTTGAAAAAGTAAAAATTTGAAAAAGTAAAAATTTGAAAAAGTAAATCTGAAACGTAAATAAAAAATAACATAACATAACAAATTAAAAAAAAAAAAAAAAAAAAAATTTTTTTTTTTTTTTTTTTTTTTTTTTTTTTTTTTTTTTTACGTTTCAAATTTTTACTTTTCAAAATTTTACTTTTCAAATTTTTACTTTTCAAAATTTTTACTTTTCAAAATTTTACTTTTCAAATTTTTACTTTTCAAAATTTTTACTTTTCAAAATTTTACTTTTCAAATTTTTTAATTTTCAAAATTTTTAATTTTCAAAATTTTTACTTTTTCAAAATTTTACTTTTTCACATTTTTACTTTTTCAAATTTTTACTTTTTCAAATTTTTACTTTTTTCAAAATTTTACTTTTTCAAATTTTTTTACAAAAATTACAAATGTAAAATTTTGAAAAGTAAAAATTTGAAAAAGTAAAATTTTGAAAAAGTAAAATTTTGAAAAAGTAAAAATTTGAAAAAGTAAAATTTTGAAAAAGTAAAATTTTGAAAAGGTAAAAATTTGAAAAAGTAAAATTTTGAAAAAGTAAAATTTTGAAAAAGTAAAAATTTGAAAAAGTAAAAATTTGAAAAAGTAAAAATTTGAAAATGTAAAAATTTGAAAAAGTAAAATTTTGAAAATGTAAAAATTTGAAAAAGTAAAATTTTGAAAAAGTAAAATTTTAAAAAAGTAAAATTTTGAAAAAGTAAAATTTTGAAAAGGTAAAAATTTGAAAAAGTAAAATTTTGAAAAAGTAAAATTTTGAAAAAGTAAAATTTTGAAAAAGTAAAATTTTGAAAAAGTAAAAATTTGAAAAAGTAAAAATTTGAAAAAGTAAAAATTTGAAAATGTAAAAATTTGAAAAAGTAAAATTTTGAAAATGTAAAAATTTGAAAAAGTCAAATTTTGAAAAAGTAAAATTTTGAAAAAGTAAAATTTTGAAAAAGTAAAATTTTGAAAAAGTAAAATTTTGAAAAGGTAAAAATTTGAAAAAGTAAAATTTTGAAAATGTAAAAATTTGAAAAAGTAAAATTTTGAAAAAGTAAAATTTTGAAAAAGTAAAATTTTGAAAAAGTAAAATTTTGAAAAGGTAAAAATTTGAAAAAGTAAATCTGAAACATAAATAAAAAAAATAACATAACATAATAAAAAAAAAAAAAAAAAAAAATTTTTTTTTTTTTTTTTTTTTTATTATGTTGTATTATTTTTTTATGTTATGTTATTTTTTCCTTTTCAAATTTTTTTCCTTTTCAAATTTTTACTTTTCAAATTTTTTTACTTTTTCAAAATTTTACTTTTCAAATTTTTTTACTTTCCAAAATTTTACTTTTCAAATTTTTTTACTTTCCAAAATTTTGCTTTTCAAATTTTTTTACTTTTCAAAATTTTACTTTTCAAATTTTTTTACTTTTCAAATTTTTACTTTTTCAAAATTTTTACTTTTCAAATTTTTAATTTTCAAAATTTTTACTTTTTCAAAATTTTTAGTTTTTCAAAATTTTTACTTTTTCAAAATTTTACTTTTTCAAAATTATCAAAATTTTACTTTTCAAATTTTTTTACTTTTAAAAATTTTACTTTTCAAAATTTTTACTTTTTCAAATTTTTACTTTTTCAAATTTTTACTTTTTCAAATTTTTACTTTTTCAAATTTTTACTTTTTCAAATTTTTACTTTTTCAAATTTTTAATTTTCAAAATTTTTACTTTTCAAAATTTTTACTTTTTCAAAATTTTTACTTTTTCAAAATTTTTACTTTTTCTTACTTTTTCAAAATTTTACTTTTTCAAATTTTTTTACAAAAATTACAAATGTAAAATTTTGAAAAGTAAAAATTTGAAAAAGTAAAATTTTGAAAAAGTAAAATTTTGAAAAAGTAAAAATTTGAAAAAGTAAAAATTTGAAAAAGTAAAAATTTGAAAATGTAAAAATTTGAAAAAGTAAAATTTTGAAAATGTAAAAATTTGAAAAAGTAAAATTTTGAAAAAGTAAAATTTTGAAAAAGTAAAATTTTGAAAAAGTAAAATTTTGAAAAGGTAAAAATTTGAAAAAGTAAAATTTTGAAAATGTAAAAATTTGAAAAGTAAAATTTTGAAAAAGTAAAATTTTGAAAAGGTAAAAATTTGAAAAAGTAAATCTGAAACATAAATAAAAAAAATAACATAACATAATAAAAAAAAAAAAAAAAAAAAAAAAAAAAAAAAAAAATTTTTTTTTTTTTTTTTTTTTTTATGTTGTATTATTTTTTTATGTTATGTTATTTTTTCCTTTTCAAATTTTTTTCCTTTTCAAATTTTTCCTTTTCAAATTTTTTTACTTTTTCAAAATTTTACTTTTCAAATTTTTTTACTTTCCAAAATTTTACTTTTCAAATTTTTTTACTTTCCAAAATTTTGCTTTTCAAATTTTTTTACTTTTCAAAATTTTACTTTTCAAATTTTTTTACTTTTCAAATTTTTACTTTTTCAAAATTTTTACTTTTCAAATTTTTACTTTTTCAAAATTTTTACTTTTCAAATTTTTAATTTTCAAAATTTTTACTTTTTCAAAATTTTTACTTTTTCAAAATTTTTACTTTTTCAAAATTTTTACTTTTTCAAAATTTTACTTTTTCAAAATTTTCAAAATTTTACTTTTCAAATTTTTTTACTTTTCAAAATTTTACTTTTCAAAATTTTTACTTTTTCAAATTTTTACTTTTTCAAATTTTTACTTTTTCAAATTTTTACTTTTTCAAATTTTTACTTTTTCAAAATTTTACTTTTTCAAATTTTTACTTTTTCAAATTTTTAATTTTCAAAATTTTTACTTTTTCAAAATTTTTACTTTTTCAAAATTTTTACTTTTTCTTACTTTTTCAAAATTTTACTTTTTCAAATTTTTTTACAAAAATTACAAATGTAAAATTTTGAAAAGTAAAAATTTGAAAAAGTAAAATTTTGAAAAAGTAAAATTTTGAAAAAGTAAAAATTTGAAAAAGTAAAAATTTGAAAATGTAAAAATTTGAAAATGTAAAAATTTGAAAAAGTAAAATTTTGAAAATGTAAAAATTTGAAAAAGTAAAATTTTGAAAAAGTAAAATTTTGAAAAAGTAAAATTTTGAAAAAGTAAAATTTTGAAAAGGTAAAAATTTGAAAAAGTAAAATTTTGAAAAAGTAAATTTAAAACGTAAATAAAAAATAACATAACATAACATAACATAAAAAAAAAAAAAAAAAAAAAAATTTTTTTTTTTTTTTTTTTTATGTTATGTTATTTTTTCCTTTTCAAATTTTTTTCCTTTTCAAAATTTTACTTTTCAAATTTTTTACTTTTCAAATTTTTTACTTTTCAAATTTTTTACTTTTCAAATTTTTTACTTTTCAAAATTTTAATTTTCAAAATTTTAATTTTCAAAATTTTAAAATCTAAAATTTTGAAAAGTTCAAAATTTTAGATTTAAAAATTTTACTTTTACATTTTATAATTTTAGAATTTATAACTTTAAATAATTGAATATAGATTTATAACTTTAAATAATTGAATATAGATTTATAACTTTAAATAATTGAATATAGATTTATAACTTTAAATAATTGAATATAGATTTATAACTTTAAATAATTGAATATAGATTTATAACTTTAAATAATTGAATATAGATTTATAACTTTAAATAATTGAATATAGATTTATAACTTTAAATAATTGAATATAGATTTATAACTTTAAATTATTGAATATAGATTTTCTTTTTCTGTAGAATAATGCTTCGACAAATCGGACAATATTTCATTTTTTCCGAACATGATAAACAACATAATACGTGTCCACATTTTAAAAAAAACTATTTCGCTATTGTTAGTCAAACAAATTTTGCAAATTGGTTGACCCTCATTTGCTAATTGTTTTACGGTTTTGTTATAAAATTTGTAATAATTATATAAAATTTGTAATTATATAAAATATAAAATTTGTAATTTAAAATGTTATTAAAAATTAATAAATTAATAAATTAATTTGTAATGTATTTGTAATAAATTAATTTGTAATGTATTAATAAATTAATTTGTAATGTATAAAATTTGTAAAATAAAATTTGTAATTATATAAAATTTGTTATAAAATTTGTAATAATTTTATTTTTGTTATAAAATTAAATGCGAATTGAAATGCTCTTTAAAATGCTTTTTAAAAATGCTTTTAAAATGCTAATTAAAGGCTAAAATTCAACAACTATTTTTTAAAATATAGCTTGTTTAACACTGAAATAGAATAAAATGTAATTTCAATTCTTGAAATAGAATAAATTGGAATTTTAATTTTAGCATTTAATTAGATAGCGACTTTTCAAAATTGAAATTTTAAAATCCGAAATTTCTCTATATTATTAAATGCCAATTAAAATGCTTTTAAAACGCAAATTTTATTTTTTTACTTTTTAAAAACAGCTTATTTAACCTTGAAATAGAATAAAATAGTAGTTGAATTTTAGCATTTAATTAGATAGCAACTTTTCGGATTTTAAAATTTCAATTTTGAAAATTTACTATCTAATTAAATGCTAAAATTCAACTACTATTTTATTCTATTTCAAGGTTAAACAAGCTTTATTTAAAAAATATAATTTGAATTTTAGCATTTAATTATATAACGAAATTTCGAATTTTCGAATTTCAATTTTGGAAAGTCGATATCTAAGTAAATGCAAAAATTGAAATTCAATTTTATTCTATTTCAAATTTAAACAAGCTACTTTTAAAAAGTAAAATTTGAATTTTAACATTTGATTAGATAGCGACTTTTCAAAATTGAAATTTTAAAATCCGAAATTCCGCTATATAATTAAATGCTAATTAAAATGCTTTTTAAATTGCTTTTTAAAATGCTTTTAAAATGCTAAATAAATGTTAAAATTCAACTACTATTTTATTCTATTTCAAGGTTAAACAAGCTTTTTTTTTTAAAATAAAATTTGAATTTTAGCGTTTAATTATATAACGAAATTTCGGATTTTAGAATTTTAATTTTCAAAAGTCGATACCTATGTAAATGCCAAAATTGAAATTCCATTTTATTCTATTTCAAATTTAAACAAACTATTTTTAAAAAGTAAAATTTGAATTTTGCATTTAATTATATAACGAAATTTCGGATTTGATTATTTAATCACCCCCCCTGCACTTTAAATTACACATTATTATTTTGCTTTCAATTGAATCTAGTTTAATTAACATTAGGTCATAAAGCCAAAATAACTGTAAAATTTATATATTTCATAATCTCATGACGTCATTTATTACGTAACTTTCAACGCACACGAAGTATAAAAGGCTATGGCATTTTTTAGAATCCCAGATCTCTGGATTTATAACCATGGAGTTTGAAGCAAGAATTCTACACGATTTATGCTATGCTAATTGTACTGGAAATTCATCGTTAAAAGTGCTAATAATTTCTAAATGTGCATTCAACAATACTTAAAAGGATGGATCATGTATTTTTGCGAGAAGTTAAAAAACTAAATCATTTAGAGAAAACCAATTGAAAAAGCTTCAGTGGTCGCCACAAAGATTAAACCTTTTTCATTAGTCTTTTTAATAATATAACTTATTATGAGAATGTTATCATAAAATAATTAAGAATTTGGGATATTCGACAAATAAAAATTTAAAATTTGTATTAAATACTGACCATCTGCATTTCATAAAGAAAAAGAAAAGGAATCGTGTTACATATTTGACAAGTTGTTCGTTTTTTTAAAGATTTATATGAAACTCAGATCTCTGGATTGATAACTATGGAGATTGATGTAAGAATTCTAAACGTTATAATGGCTATGCCAGTTATACTGGTCTTTAAAAGTGCTAATAAATCCCTAAATGTGCATTCAACAATACTTAAAAAGATGGTGCGAGATGATATAGAGAAAACTTTGTATCAGTTGGATCAGTGGTCACCACAAAGACTAAACATTTTTTCATTAGTCTTTCTAATAATTGCATTTATTATGAGGATGTCATCGTAAAATAATTAACGATATTCAACAAATAAAAATTGTATTAAAGACTGACATCATAAAGAAAAAGTATTTTAAAAAACATGTTTGACAAAATGTTGCTCATTTTTTAAAGATTTATAGATCTACGTATATAATATGTACATTTTTAATTTGCAATTTAAAATAAACTGTTATTTGACTCTTTGTTTCTGTCGTTTATTTATTTTATTTTATTTTTATTTTCCTTTTAATATTTATCTATTTTTTTTATAAAAAGATATGAATATATAAAAGCGACATTTATTACAACTAACAATTATTAACGACAGAAATGGATATAAATTTGCAAATGTATATAGAATATGATAATGTAAAAATTCCATCTCAACCATTATCAGAAATTTGTTTTAACGATTTTGATATTAAATTGTTTGACCTTTCACATTATGATTTAAAGTTATTACACTGTAAAAAAAACTATTTCCAGCTGCAAGAAACTCTCTGGAGAAAATAATTATTTTCTCCAGAGAGTTTCTTGCAGCTGGTAATAGTTATTTTTTTACAGTGTAGGTTTTTCAAAAGAACAAATTTTTGCTATATTTTATTTAATTGATCCTGAAAATGTAAGAAAGGGAATATTTATTATGGTGAATGTTGTTTAAATTCAATCGACGAAAATATTGTAAAGTTAGGTCGTCGTATAAATTGTCTATCAACGTATCCAAAATCATTAGAAGATTGTTCTATTTCTTTAAATTCACTTGACAAAAATATTGTTATGTTATGTTGTAATATATATTGATATCCCAAATTAATTAGAAATTGGATATCGAAAAGTACTGATGCTTTTCATATTTTAAATTCAATTAAAGGAATAAAATTTAGATTATCATGACATATTGTTTAAGATTTTTAATTCCAATGGTCAAAGTGTAATACTTTAAAAGGACCACTAATAAATTTTAAAAAGTGAGAAATGTCGAGATAATAACAATTGATTTTCATATCATGACTCTGAATACATTAATGATTTAAGAAACTGTGACATGATATAATAATCTCAGATATTATTATTTTATTTTTATTTATTTACTTATATTGTTTTTTTTATTTATTTATATTATTTTATTATAATTTTTAAAAAAGTGAAAACTACGCTTCACTCTTTTTGTTCAAACTATATAGTATATCACTCTGTTTTTCACTTAGATTTCAGTTCACCATGAAACATCTCCTTGAAAGTATTATGATAAATTATATTAGACAAATCATAAAGAATTTTAGCATTCAACTGCTGAATGCTAAAATTCAACTACCATTTTAAAAAAATAGCTTGTTTAACACTGAAATAGAATAAAATGTAATTTGAATTCTTGAAATAGAATAAAATGGAATTTGAATTTTAGCATTTAATTAGATAGCGACTTTTCAAATTGAAATTTTAATGTCATGTATGTAAAATGTAATTTAAAGTCTTGAAATAGAATAAATTGAAATTTAATTTTGGCATTTAATTAGATAGCGAATTTTCAAAATTGAAATTTTAAAATTCAACTGCTGAATGCTTAAATTCAATTACTATTTTTTTAAAAATAGCTTGTTTAACACTGAAATAGAATAAAATGTAATTTGAATTCTTGAAATAGAATTTTCAAATTGAAATTTTAATGTAATGTATGTAAAATGTAATTTAAATTCTTGAAATAAAATAAATTGAAATTTATTTTTTGTTTAACACTGAAATAGTATAAAATGTAATTTGAATTCTTGAAATAGAATAAAATGGAATTTGAATTTTAGCATTTAATTAGATAGCGACTTTTCAAATTGAAATTTTAATGTAATGCATGTAAATTTAATTTAAATTCTTGAAATAGAATAAATTGAAATTTAATTTTAGCTTTTAATTAGCGAAGTTTCAAAATTGAAATTTTAAAATTCAACTGCTGAATGTTAAAATTCAAATACTATTTTTTAAAAAACAGCTTGTTTAACACTGAAATAGAATAAAATGTAATTTGAATTTTAGCATTTAATTAGATAGCGACTTTTCAATTTAATTAGCGAATTTTCAAAATTGAAATTTAAAAATTCAACTTCTGAATGCTAAAATTCAACTACTATTTAAAAAAAATAGCTTATTTAGCATTGAAATAAAATAAAATGTAATTTGAATTTTTGAAATAGAATAAAATGGAATTTGAATTTTCGCATTTAATTAGATAGCGACTTTTCAAATTGAAATTTTATTGTAATGTATGTAAAATGTAATTTAAATTCTTGAAATAGAATAAATAGAAATTTAATTTTTGTTTAACACTGAAATAGATTAAAATGTGATTTGAATTCTTGAAATAGAATAAAATGGAATTTTAATTCTTGAAATAGAAATTTCAATTTCAAATTGAAATTTTAATGTAATGTATGTAAAATGTAATTTAAATTCTTGAAATAGAATAAATTGCAATTTAATTTTTGTTTAAAACTGAAATAGAATAAAATGTAATTTGAATTCTTGAAATAGAATAAAATGGAATTTGAATTTTAGCATTTAATTAGATAGCGACTTTTAAAATTGAAATTTTAAAATTACACTGCTGAATGCTTAAATTCAACTACTATTTTTTAAAAATAGCTTGTTTAACACTGAAATAGAATAAAATGTAATTTGAATTCTTGAAATAGAATTTTCAAATTGAAATTTTAATGTAATGTATGTAAAATGTAATTTAAATTCTTGAAATAAAATAAATAGAAATTTATTTTTTGTTTAACACTGAAATAGTATAAAATGTAATTTGAATTCTTGAAATAGAATAAAATGGAATTTGAATTTTAGCATTTAATTAGATAGCGACTTTTCAAATTGAAATTTTAATGTAATGCATGTAAATTTAATTTAAATTCTTGAAATAGAATAAATTGAAATTTAATTTTAGCTTTTAATTAGCGAAGTTTCAAAATTGAAATTTTAAAATTCAACTGCTGAATGTTAAAATTCAAATACTATTTTTTTAAAAATAGCTTGTTTAACACTGAAATAGTATAAAATGTAATTTGAATTCTGGAAATAGAATTTTCAAATTGAAATTTTAATGTAATGTATGTAAAATGTAATTTAAATTCTTGAAATAAAACAAATTGAAATATATTTTTTGTTTAACACTGAAAAATGTAATTTGATTAACTTATAAAATGTAATTTGAATTCTTGAAATAGAATAAAATGGAATTTGAATTTTAGCATTTGATTAGATAGCGACTTTTCAAATTGAAATTTTAATGTAATGTATGTAAAACGTAATTTAAATTCTTGAAATAGAAAAAAAAGAAATTTAAAATTTTCAAAATTGAAATTTTAAAATTCAACTGCTGAATGTTAAAATTCAAATACTATTTTTTAAAAAACAGCTTGTTTAACACTAAAATAGAATAAAATGTAATTTGAATTTTAGCATTTAATTAGATAGTGACTTTTCAATTTAATTAGCGAATTTTCAAAATTGAAATTTTAAAATTCAACTGCTGAATGCTAAAATTCAACTACTATTTAAAAAAAATAGCTTATTTAACACTGAAATAAAATAAAATGTAATTTGAATTCTTGAAATAGAATAAAATGGAATTTGAATTTTAGCATTTAATTAGATAGCGACTTTCCAAATTGAAATTTTAATGTAATGTATGTAAAATGTAATTTAAATTCTTGAAATAGAATAAATAGAAATTTAATTTTTGTTTAACACTGAAATATAATAAAATGTAATTTGAATTCTTGAAATAGAATAAAATGGAATTTTAATTCTTGAAATAGAAATTTCAATTTCAAATTGAAATTTTAATGTAATGTATGTAAAATGTAATTTAAATTCTTGAAATAGAATAAATTGCAATTTAATTTTTGTTTAAAACTGAAATAGAATAAAATGTAATTTGAATTCTTGAAATAGAATAAAATGGGATTCGAATTTTAGCATTTAATTAGATAGCGACTTTTCAAATTGAAATTTTAAAATTCAACTGCTGAATGCTAAAATTCAACAACTATTTTTTAAAAAATAGCTTGTTTAACACTGAAATAGAATAAAATATAATTTGAATTCTTGAAATAGAATTTTCAAATTGAAATTTTAATGTAATGTATGAAAAATGTAATTTAAATTCTTGAAATAGAATTTTCAAATTGAAATTTTAATGTAATGTATGAAAAATGTAATTTTAAATTCTTGAAATAGAAAAAAAGTAATTTGAATTCTTGAAATAGAATAAAATGGAATTTGAATTTTAGCATTTAATTAGATAGCCACTTTTCAAATTGAACATTTGTTTAACACTGAAATAGAATGAAATGTAATTTGAATTCTTGAAATAGACTAAAATGGAATTTGAATTTTAGCATTTAATTAGATAGCGACTATTCAAACTGAAATATTTATGTAATGTATGTAAAAAGTAATTTAAATTCTTGAAATTGAATAAATTGAAATTTAATTTTAGCATTTAATTAAATAGGGAATTTTCAAAATTGAAATTTAAAATTCAACTGCTGAATGCTAAAATTCAACTACTATTTTTTTAAAAAATAGCTTGTTTAACACTGAAATAGAATAAAATGTAATTTGAATTCTTGAAATAGAATAAAATGGAATTTGAATTTTAGCATTGAATTAGATAGTCACTTTCCAAATTGAAATTTTAATGTAATGTATGTAAAATGTAATTTAAATTCTTGAATTATAATACATAGAAATTTAATTTCTGTTTAACACTGAAATAGAATAAAATGTAATTTGAATTCTTGAAATAGAATAATATTCCATTTTATTCTTGAAATAGAAATTTCAATTTCAAATTGAAATTTTAATTTATTGTATGTAAAATGTAATTTAAATTCTTGAAATAGAAAAAATTGAAATTTAATTTTTGTTTAACAGTGAAATAGTATAAAATGTAATTTGAATTCTTGAAATAGAATAGAATGGAATTTGAATTTTAGCATTTAATTAGGTATCGACTTTTCAAATTAAAATTTTTAAGTAATGTATGTAAAATGTAATTTAATTTTTTGAAATGGAATAAATTGAAATTTAATTTTTGTTTAACACTGAAATAGAATAAAATGTAATTTGAATTCTTGAAATAGAATAGAATGGAATTCGAATTTTAGCATTTAATTAGATAGCGACTTTTCAAATTGAAATTTGTTTAACACTGAAATAGAATAAAATGTAATTTGAAATATTGAAATAGAATAAAATGGAATTTGAATTTTAGCATTTAATTAGATAGCGACTTTTCAAATTGAAATTTTAAAATTCAACTGCTGAATGCTAAAATTCAACTACTATTTTTTAAAAAATAGCTTGTTTAACACTGAAATAGAATAAAATGTAATTTTAATTCTTGAAATAGAATTTTCAAATTGAAATTTTAATATAATGTATGTAAAATGTAATCTAAATTCTTGAAATAAAATAAATTGAAATTTATTTTTTGTTTAACACTGAAATAGTATAAAATGTAATTTGAATTACTGAAATAGAATAAAATGGAATTTGAATTTTAACATTTATTTAGATAGCGACTTTTCAAACTGAAATTTTAATGTAATGTATGTAAAATGTAATTTAAATTTTTGAAATAGACTAAATTGAAATTTAATTTTAGCTTTTAATTATCGAATTTTTAAAATTAAAATTTTAAAATTCAACTGCTGAATGTTAAAATTCAAATACTATTTTTTAAAAAACAGCTTGTTTAACACTGAAATAGAATAAAATGTAATTTGAATTTTAGCATTTAATTAGATAGCGACTTTTCAATTTAATTAGCGAATTTTTAAAATTGAAATTTAAAAATTCAACTACTATTTTTTAAAAAATAGCTTATTTAGCATTGAAATAAAATAAAATGTAATTTGAATTTTTGAAATAGAATAAAATGGAATTTGAATTTTCGCATTTAATTAGATAGCGACTTTTCAAATTGAAATTTTATTGTAATGTATATAAAATGTAATTTAAATTCTTGAAATAGAATAAATAGAAATTTAATTTTTGTTTAACACTGAAATAGAATAAAATGTGATTTGAATTCTTGAAATAGAATAAAATGGAATTTTAATTCTTGAAATAGAAATTTCAATTTCAAATTGAAATTTTAATGTAATGTATGTAAAATGTAATTTAAATTCTTGAAATAGAATAAATTGAAATTTAATTTTTGTTTAACACTGAAATAGAATAAAATGTAATTTGAATTCTTGAAATAGAATAGAATGGAATTCGAATTTTAGCATTTAATTAGATAGCGACATTTCAAATTGAAATTTGTTTAACACTGAAATAGATTAAAATGTAATTTGAAATATTGAAATAGAATAAAATGGAATTTGAATTTTAGCATTTAATTAGATAGCGACTTTTCAAATTGAAATTTTAAAATTCAACTGCTGAATGCTAAAATTCAACTACTATTTTTTTAAAAATAGCTGGTTTAACACTGAAATAGAATAAAATGTAATTTTAATTCTTGAAATAGAATTTTCAAATTGAAATTTTAATGTAATTTAAATTTTTGAAATAGAATAAAAAGTAATTTGAATTCTTGAAATATAATAAAATGGAATTTGAATTTTACCGTTTAATTAGATAGCGACTTTTCAAATTGAAATTTAAAGTAATGTATGTAAAATGTAATTTAAATTCTTGAAAAATAATAAATTGAAATTTAATTTTAGCATTTAATTAGATAGCGAATTTTCAAAATTGAAATTTTAAATCCGAAATTTCGCTATATAATTAAATGTTAATTAAAAGGCCTCTTAAAATGCTTTTAAAATGCTAATTAAATGCTAAAATTCAACTACTATTTTAAAAAAATAGCTTTTTGAACACCTAAATAGAATAAAATGTAATTTGAATTCTCGAAATTGAATAAAATGGAATTTGAGTTTTAGCATTTATTTAGGTAGCGACTTTTCAAATTGAAATTTTAATGTAATATATGTAAAGTGTAATTTAAATTCTTGAAATAGAATAAATTGAAATTTAATTTTTGTTTAACTTTGAAATAGAATAAAATGTAATTTGAATTCTTGAAATAGAATTAAAAGGAATTTGAATTTTAGCATTTAATTAGATAGCGACTTTCCAAATTGAAATTTTAATGTAATGTATGTAAAATGTAATTTAAATTCTTGAAATAGAATAAATAGAAATTTAATTTTTGTTTAACACTGAAATATAATAAAATGTAATTTGAATTCTTGAAATAGAATAAAATGGAATTTTAATTCTTGAAATAGAAATTTCAATTTCAAATTGAAATTTTAATGTAATGTATGTAAAATGTAATTTAAATTCTTGAAATAGAATAAATTGCAATTTAATTTTTGTTTAAAACTGAAATAGAATAAAATGTAATTTGAATTCTTGAAATAGAATAAAATGGGATTCGAATTTTAGCATTTAATTAGATAGCGACTTTTCAAATTGAAATTTTAAAATTCAACTGCTGAATGCTAAAATTCAACAACTATTTTTTAAAAAATAGCTTGTTTAACACTGAAATAGAATAAAATATAATTTGAATTCTTGAAATAGAATTTTCAAATTGAAATTTTAATGTAATGTATGAAAAATGTAATTTAAATTCTTGAAATAGAATTTTCAAATTGAAATTTTAATGTAATGTATGAAAAATGTAATTTTAAATTCTTGAAATAGAAAAAAAGTAATTTGAATTCTTGAAATAGAATAAAATGGAATTTGAATTTTAGCATTTAATTAGATAGCCACTTTTCAAATTGAACATTTGTTTAACACTGAAATAGAATGAAATGTAATTTGAATTCTTGAAATAGACTAAAATGGAATTTGAATTTTAGCATTTAATTAGATAGCGACTATTCAAACTGAAATATTTATGTAATGTATGTAAAAAGTAATTTAAATTCTTGAAATTGAATAAATTGAAATTTAATTTTAGCATTTAATTAAATAGGGAATTTTCAAAATTGAAATTTAAAATTCAACTGCTGAATGCTAAAATTCAACTACTATTTTTTTAAAAAATAGCTTGTTTAACACTGAAATAGAATAAAATGTAATTTGAATTCTTGAAATAGAATAAAATGGAATTTGAATTTTAGCATTGAATTAGATAGTCACTTTCCAAATTGAAATTTTAATGTAATGTATGTAAAATGTAATTTAAATTCTTGAATTATAATACATAGAAATTTAATTTCTGTTTAACACTGAAATAGAATAAAATGTAATTTGAATTCTTGAAATAGAATAATATTCCATTTTATTCTTGAAATAGAAATTTCAATTTCAAATTGAAATTTTAATTTATTGTATGTAAAATGTAATTTAAATTCTTGAAATAGAAAAAATTGAAATTTAATTTTTGTTTAACAGTGAAATAGTATAAAATGTAATTTGAATTCTTGAAATAGAATAGAATGGAATTTGAATTTTAGCATTTAATTAGGTATCGACTTTTCAAATTAAAATTTTTAAGTAATGTATGTAAAATGTAATTTAATTTTTTGAAATGGAATAAATTGAAATTTAATTTTTGTTTAACACTGAAATAGAATAAAATGTAATTTGAATTCTTGAAATAGAATAGAATGGAATTCGAATTTTAGCATTTAATTAGATAGCGACTTTTCAAATTGAAATTTGTTTAACACTGAAATAGAATAAAATGTAATTTGAAATATTGAAATAGAATAAAATGGAATTTGAATTTTAGCATTTAATTAGATAGCGACTTTTCAAATTGAAATTTTAAAATTCAACTGCTGAATGCTAAAATTCAACTACTATTTTTTAAAAAATAGCTTGTTTAACACTGAAATAGAATAAAATGTAATTTTAATTCTTGAAATAGAATTTTCAAATTGAAATTTTAATATAATGTATGTAAAATGTAATCTAAATTCTTGAAATAAAATAAATTGAAATTTATTTTTTGTTTAACACTGAAATAGTATAAAATGTAATTTGAATTACTGAAATAGAATAAAATGGAATTTGAATTTTAACATTTATTTAGATAGCGACTTTTCAAACTGAAATTTTAATGTAATGTATGTAAAATGTAATTTAAATTTTTGAAATAGACTAAATTGAAATTTAATTTTAGCTTTTAATTATCGAATTTTTAAAATTAAAATTTTAAAATTCAACTGCTGAATGTTAAAATTCAAATACTATTTTTTAAAAAACAGCTTGTTTAACACTGAAATAGAATAAAATGTAATTTGAATTTTAGCATTTAATTAGATAGCGACTTTTCAATTTAATTAGCGAATTTTTAAAATTGAAATTTAAAAATTCAACTACTATTTTTTAAAAAATAGCTTATTTAGCATTGAAATAAAATAAAATGTAATTTGAATTTTTGAAATAGAATAAAATGGAATTTGAATTTTCGCATTTAATTAGATAGCGACTTTTCAAATTGAAATTTTATTGTAATGTATATAAAATGTAATTTAAATTCTTGAAATAGAATAAATAGAAATTTAATTTTTGTTTAACACTGAAATAGAATAAAATGTGATTTGAATTCTTGAAATAGAATAAAATGGAATTTTAATTCTTGAAATAGAAATTTCAATTTCAAATTGAAATTTTAATGTAATGTATGTAAAATGTAATTTAAATTCTTGAAATAGAATAAATTGAAATTTAATTTTTGTTTAACACTGAAATAGAATAAAATGTAATTTGAATTCTTGAAATAGAATAGAATGGAATTCGAATTTTAGCATTTAATTAGATAGCGACATTTCAAATTGAAATTTGTTTAACACTGAAATAGATTAAAATGTAATTTGAAATATTGAAATAGAATAAAATGGAATTTGAATTTTAGCATTTAATTAGATAGCGACTTTTCAAATTGAAATTTTAAAATTCAACTGCTGAATGCTAAAATTCAACTACTATTTTTTTAAAAATAGCTGGTTTAACACTGAAATAGAATAAAATGTAATTTTAATTCTTGAAATAGAATTTTCAAATTGAAATTTTAATGTAATTTAAATTTTTGAAATAGAATAAAAAGTAATTTGAATTCTTGAAATATAATAAAATGGAATTTGAATTTTACCGTTTAATTAGATAGCGACTTTTCAAATTGAAATTTAAAGTAATGTATGTAAAATGTAATTTAAATTCTTGAAAAATAATAAATTGAAATTTAATTTTAGCATTTAATTAGATAGCGAATTTTCAAAATTGAAATTTTAAATCCGAAATTTCGCTATATAATTAAATGTTAATTAAAAGGCCTCTTAAAATGCTTTTAAAATGCTAATTAAATGCTAAAATTCAACTACTATTTTAAAAAAATAGCTTTTTGAACACCTAAATAGAATAAAATGTAATTTGAATTCTCGAAATTGAATAAAATGGAATTTGAGTTTTAGCATTTATTTAGGTAGCGACTTTTCAAATTGAAATTTTAATGTAATGTATGTAAAGTGTAATTTAAATTCTTGAAATAGAATAAATTGAAATTTAATTTTTGTTTAACTTTGAAATAGAATAAAATGTAATTTGAATTCTTGAAATAGAATTAAAAGGAATTTGAATTTTAGCATTTAATTAGATAGCGACTTTGCAAATTGAAATTTGTTTAACACTGAAATAGAATAAAATGTAATTCGAATTCTTGAAATATAAATAAAATGGAATTTGAATTTTAACATTTAATTAGATATCGACTTTTCAAATTGAAATTTTAATGTAATGTATATAAAGTGTAATTTATATTCTTGAAATAGAATAAATTGAAATTTAATTTTAGCATTTAATTAGATGCCGAAATTTTAAAATCCGAAATTTCGCTATATAATTAAAATGCTTTAAAAATGCTTTTAAAATGCTAATTAACATGGAATTTGAATATTAGCATTTAATCAGATCGCGACTTTTCGGATTTTAAAATTTCAAATGTGAAAAGTTGCTATCTAATTAATTTCTAAAGTTCAACTACTATTTAAAAAAAATCTTGTTTAACCCTAAACTAGAATAAAAAGTAATTTGAATTCTTGCAATAGAATAAAATATAATTTGAAATCTTGCAATAGAATGAAATGGAATTTGAATTTTAGCCTTTAATTTAATAGCGACATTTCAAATTTTAAAATCTGAAATTTCGCTATATCATTAAATGATAATTAAATGCTAATTAAAATGCTTTTAAAAGGCAAATTTAATTTTTTTTAAATAAAATTTTATTTTTTAAAATTCAAATTTTATTTTATAAATATAGCTTGTTTAACTTTGAAATAGAATAAAATAGTATTTAGCTAGATTACATAGCAACTTCTCGGATTTTAAAATTTCAATTTTGAAAAGTTGCTATCTAATTACATGCTAAAATTCAACTACTATTTTATTCTATTTCAAGGTTAAACAAGATTTTTTTTTAAATAAAATTTGAATTTATCATTTAATTAGATAACGAAATTTCGGATTTTAGAATTTTAATTTTGGAAAGTCGATATCTCAGTAAATGTAAAAATTGAAATTCCATTTTATACTATTTCAAATTTCAACAAGCTATTTTTAAAAAGTAAAATTTGAATTTTAACATTTAAGTAGATAGCGACTTTTCAAAATTGAAATTTTAAAATTGAAATTTCGCTATATAATTAAATGGTAATTAAAATGCTTTTTAAAGGGTTTTAAAATGCTAATTAAATGCTAAAATTCAACTACTATTCTTTTTTAAATAGCTTGTTTAACACTGAAATAGAATAAAATGTAATTTGAATTCTTGAAATAGAATAAAGTGGAATTTGAATTTTAGCATTTAATTAGATAGCGACTTTTCAAATTGAAATTTTTAAAACCGAAATTTTGCTACATAATTAAATGATAATTAAATGCTAATTAAAATGCTTTTAAAATGCTAATTAAAATGGGATTGTAACTTTAGCATTTAATTAGATAGCAACTATTCGGATTTTAAAATTTCTATTTTGAAAAGTTGCTATCTAATTAAATGCTAAAGTTCCACTACTATTTTTAAAAATTAGCTTGTTTAACCCTAAACTAGAAGAAAATGTAATTTGAATTCTTGAAATAGAATAAAATGGAATTTGATTTTTAACATTTAATTAGATTTTTAAATTTTAAAATCCCAAATTTCTTTATATAATGAAATGCTAATTAAAATGCTTTTAAAATTCAAATTTTATATTTTTAAAAATAGCTTGTTTGACCTTGAAATAGAAAAAAATAGTAATTGAATTTTATCAGTTAATTAGATAGCAAATTGTCGAATTTTAAAATTTCAAAATGCTAAAATTCAACTACTATTTTATTCCAATTCAAGGTTAAACAAGCCCTTTAAAAAAATAAAATTTGAATTTTAGCATTTAATTATATAACGAAATTTCGGATTTTAAAATTTCAATTTTGTAAGTCGCCATCTAAGTAAATGCTAAAATTGAAATTCCGTTTTATTCTATTTCAATTTTAAACAAGCTATTTTTAAAAAGTAAAATTTGAATTTTAGTATTAAATTATATAGTGAAATTTTGGGTTTGATTATTTAATCACCCTCCCACTGTACTTTAAATTGAACTTAATTTTTTTACTTTCATTTGAATCTAGTTTAATTAACATTAGTTCATAGAGCCAATATAACTGTAAAGTTTATATATTTCATAATCTCATGACGTCATTTATTACGCAACTTTCAACTCACATCAAGTATAAAAGGCTGTGGCATTGTTTAGAATCTCAGATCTCTGGATTTATAACCATGAAGCAAGAATTCAAAACGATTTAATGCTATGCTAATTGTACTGGAAAGTCATCATTAAAAGTGCTAATAACTTCCTAAATGTGATTCAACTATACTTAAAGGATGGATGATGCATTTCTTGTGAGAAATTCAAAAAGTAAATGATTTAGAGAAAACCAATTGATCGCCACAAAGACTAAACCTTTTCATTAGTCTTTCTAATAATGTCATCGTAAAAAAATTGTCTTAAATACTGAATTTCATTATTGTAAAGAAAAAGAGGAGTGTTTAAAAAAAAATATGCTTGACAAGTTGTTCTTTTTTTTAAAGATTTATATATTGGAATAAACTGTCACTAAACGATAAAAAATGTTATGCAACTTTCAACGCACATGAAGTATAAAAAAGACTGTAGCAGTTGTTTAGAATCTCAGATCTTTGGATTGATAACTATGGAGATTGAAGTAAGAATTTTAAACGTTATAATGGCTATGCTAATTATACTGGTCATTAAAAGTGCTAATAAATTCCGAAATGTGCATTCAACAATACTTAAAAAGATGGTGCGAGATGATTCAGAGAAAACTTTATATCAATTGGATCAGTGGTCACCACAAAGACTAAATCTTTTTCTTTAGTCTTTCTAATAATTGTACTTATTATGAGAAAGTCATCGTAAAATAATTGACAGTTTGGGGATATTCAACAAATAATATTTAAAAATTTGTATTAAAGACTGACATCATAAAGAAAAAAGTTGTATTTTAAAAAACATTTGACAAAATGTTGTTCATTTTTTAAGGATTTATATATTTACTTATATAATATGTACATTTTTAATTTGCAATTCAAAATAAACTGTTATTTGACCGTTTGTTTCTGTCGTTTATTTATTTTATTTTATTTTATTTTATTTTTATTTTTAATTTTTTTCCTTTTAATATTTATCTATATTTAAAAAAAAGATATGAATATATAAAAGCGACTATTATTACAAATAACAATTATTAACGTTGTAAAGAAAAAACAGAAATGGATATAAATGTATATAGATTCTGATAATGTAAAAATTCTATCTCAATCGTTATCAGAAATTGAATTCAATGATTTTTGATATTAAATTGATTGAATTGCTACAGGCCTTTCACATTATGATTTAAAGTTATTAGGATTTTCAAAAGAACAAATTTTAGCTATATTTTATTTAATTGATCCTGAAAATGCAAGAAAGGGAATATTTATTATGGTGAATGTTGTTTATATTCAATCGACGAAAATATTGTAAATTTAGGTCGTCATATAAATTGTCTATCAATGCGTCCAAAATCTTTAGACTGTTCTATTTTTTAAAATTCACTTGACAAAAATATTGTTATGTCATGTTGTAAACATTTATTTCATATAAAATGTCTATCAAAATGGCAGTCTACTTGTGCAATCTGTTGACAGCATTTGAAAATATATATGGTATCCCAAATTAATTAGAAATTGGATATCGAAAAGTACAAATGCTTTTCATATTTTAAATTCAATTAAAGGAATAAAAATTAGATTATCATAACATATTGTTTAAGATTTTAAATTTCGATGGTCACTTTAAAAGGATAAATTTTAAAAGTGATAAAAGTCGAGATAATAATAATTGACCATGACATTAATACTTTAATAAGTTGTGACATGATTTTATTTTTTATTTATTTATATTATTTTATAATATTTTTTAAAATAAAAAGAAAAACTAAGCTCCACCCTTTTTGTTCAAACTATATATATCACACTGTTTTTCACTTAGATTTCAGTTCACCATGAAACATCTCGTTGAAACTATTGTGATAAATTTTATTAGACAATCCATAAAGAATAAATTACCAAACTTTAATGATATTTCACAATAACTCAAATTCAAAAAAAGACATGACAAGAGATATATTAAAAGAATATCTTTAACCTCCAGAAAAAGACCAAAAAGTTGCATATGATGAAAAATTTTTAGATTGTTTGTCACATTTGAATAAAGAAGTTGAAATATAATTGAAAAATTAAAACAAGTTATGTTTTTCAAAAGCAAAACATTTGTTTTCCAATGTCTGAACTAAACAATCACTAGAGGCCAAATATTGTGGATCTTATAGAACATTACAAGATATAGAAGAAGATAATTGTATAAACCACCTGTGGACTCATATCATGTAAAAAGAAATGCTAATTTTAAATATCTAACTGTGAGGAATAAAAATAAACAATTTGATGTGTAGTCTCAAATAAATGTATAATTGGTGTTAAACAGTGTCATGGAAAAATATTTAAAACATTATTGCAAAAAGTTTAAAATTGAAACTTTGTTTATACACACACAGAAACATTTTAAATTAAATATGAAAAGTGTTAAATATTTTAATGTGAAAAAAGATAAAATCATATGTACCAAGATAAAGATTGTTTAGCAGGTCTATGTACTTTAAAATATTTCATGCTGTAAATTTCAAAGATTGTGATTGTAATTAGTTTTAATTTTTTATCCTGTTTAAATTATCTTATGTATGTCTAATTGAGATGTTTTTTTTTAGAAATGTAAGGTTTGTTTTTTAAAATAAATACTAGTTATTGCTGTGTGTTAATTTCTTTCACAATAAAATTGACAAAGATGAAAAAAAAGAAATTATATAAAAAAGAATACATAAGATTTTTATTTTACTTTGAACAAGAAGAAAAAAAGCACGGATATGAAAAATTCTCGAAAAAGAGAAAAAAATAAAGATCTGTTACAGATAAAATTTATATTAATACGATAGGATAAGTTTTGCAGCATTATAATAATAATAATAATAATAATAATAACTATTTTTATGTGTTATAATTAACATTCAAAGCCTTAAAAGGTAATGATGTAAACTAAAATAGTCCTGTCGTATTAATATGTTCATATAATTAAAATTTTATGAATCTATAAAAAGAATATCTCTTTACAGTTTATTTTTAAAATATATCATCTTTAATGTTGTGTTCTTTTCACAAAAAAAGAGAAAAAATGATAAAGATGAAAAAAAGAATATATAAAAAAATATATGATAGATAAAGTATGATATATTTTTAAGAAAAATTGAATTTAAGAGAGAATATATAAGATTATTTTTTTACTTTGAACAAGAAGAAAAAAAACATGGATATGAAAAAAAATAAAGATCTGTTACAGATAAAATTTATATTAGTACGATACGACTATTTATAAGTTTTGCAGCATTGTAATAATAATAATAATAATAATAGACATAATAACTATTTTTATTTGTTATAATTAAAATATGTAATGATGCAAACTTAAACAGTCCTTTCGTATTAATATGTTCATAAAATTACAATTTTATGAATCTATTAAAGGAATATCTTTTTGTAGGTTTATTTTTAAAATAAATAATCTTTACTGTTGTGTTCTTTTAACAAAGAAAGATAAAATTGATAAAGATGAAATATATACATATATATATATATATATATATATATAGATGAAATATATATATAGTTACAAATTAAACACTCCACGCAACTTATCTCCGCAACAATTTCAAGGAACGTATTTTTCAAAGCACAGTAATAAAATATAAATCTGATTTTTTTTATCTAATTATTAGAAGGCAATTTCTAGTTCTTATTTTGAAATTACTATAATTCATGAGGTTTAAACGAAAAGATTTTTAATTTATAAGAACAGCATGAACTTTTGGTAAACTAATGATGATTTTCCTCTAACGAAAGTGCACGGGATTAATTTACTTATATCGAAGAAACAATTATTTAATTATCTACCAAAAATTAATTAATATTGTTTACTAATTATATTATTCGTTACCTTTTGAAGTTTCTTTCGAACCTTTTCCTTAAGGGATATAAAAATCAGACGCTTAATAAAATCACTTTGGTTCAGAATGATTTTAATAAGCGGCGGGAACTGTATATACAGAAAGAGAGATAAACGAAACGTTCAGACAGGTTTGATTGCATCATTCACGAAAAGACAGGTGGAATTGAATGTAAACAGCTGACATTACAAACAGCTGACTTGTATTTGAGGTCACAAGCTAGCTTCGTGCGTTTTTATTTAAAAGAATTTTACTTTAAGGCAACATGGAAAAAAATCATAGAAAACCATTTTAAAATTTGGTTGTAATTTAATTGTTTCATTTGAATCATTTTTAACAAAGACCACAATTTAAAACATTTCATGGTGATAATGTTAAAATCTTTTAATTTTAAAATTATTTGTAATCATTACAAAACAGATTGAAAGGACTTAACGAAATGACTCGAAATTTTGGATAAACATAATTTAAGTTTACGAAATTATGTGTTACATTTGAGAATTTATTCAAAATAAGTTTTAAATATGACAACTCGTTCTATGAACCAGTTTTTAAGTTATATTTAAAAAACTACCTACACTCAAATCTGCATTTCAATGATTTAAATGATTTAAAGAGTTAAAATTTTAAAATTTCATAATTCTTAACTGTGGATAACTTTTGCCAAAATTTTTGGATTATTAAAAGAATTTTTAATACTATCTTATGTGTCCAGTTTGTACATATATTAAAGAAAAATCATGCATTGATTAGTAACACTTTCCAACTGTACGTAGTTGTTGTATTGAATAACTTTTAATATTTTTTGCCACTGGACAGATAGAATAATTGATTTTAAAATTACTCTTAGGCATTTTGGAAAGTGTTAAAAAGGCTTAACACAAAAGACCGTTAGATTATAATTACAGCTTTTGATCTCTCTGAATATTTTAGTGTAGCCCTGTAAATCAGAAAGTTAATCATATATTCTATACAAAGCATTATTTTAGAATATTAATAATACATTTCAATATTTTTATGATTTTCACAGTAACAATTTTTTATTAATAGCTCTTAATATAACTGGATATTTTTGTGCGACCCTCTAATGCTAATCATGCTATATTCTATGCAAAAGCATTCTTTTGTGCATATAAATAACATATTTCAATTTCCTAAATCTTCGTGTAAAGTAAAGTTATTAAAATTTGATTTATAGAAATATCTCTCATAAAATGCAATGTTTTGGAATACTTTTGAGTGTCCCTGTACATAAATCCATTTTATACAGAAACTTGAATAACATATTTCAATTTCATTAAGAACAGTAAAGATATGAAAATATGGTTTATAAAAATATCTTTCATAGAACACAATGCTTTGAAATATTTTTCGGGACAAAGAGGTCAAATTTCAATAGGGACATATCAGTTTCATGAAATTTCCGTTTTCTTGTGTTATATTTAAGTTTGCCTAAATTCATATCATTAGTTTTGAAATAAATGAAATTTATCGCTTGGTTTTCCAGGCCTGTTGAATTATTACGTATTTTTTTCTCTTGGCGTTGAAATATAAAAAATTACGCAGACATTGAAAGATCCTGAATAAATATACATGTAGTAATATTTATCTTTACTACATGTATATTTTTAAATGAGGTCTCTCTTAAAACAGCTCATTATTTTTAATTATTACTATCCAATATAAGAAAGAATAAGAATTCACTTTAAAATACTTTTTAATATTCTTTAAAATGTGTTAAGAACTTCAAATTTTTATTAATATCTCTTAATGTATATTTAAAGATTGATGTGTTTGATCTGAAGCAACAATTTAAATAAATTGATTGGACTTTGAAAAACGAAAATGACATTTTGAATAAAGAAAATGACAAAAATTTTTAAGAAGTAGAAAAAATTCAAAATTTGTGTAGAAAGGATTAATTATTAATTAATGAATAAATTATTAATTTTCAAAAATGATGAGATTTATAAAATCTAAAAATTATGAAATGTCAATTGAAAATTGTATTTCAAACTTTAAATTGTTTTAAGAAACAAGATTTGAATTTCAATACTTATATTTAGAGATCAATTTATTTTATAAATGACAATTTATATACAATTAATTAAAAAAATAAAAACTTATCAGGTTTTAATTTCAACTCTGTGTGATTTGATAAATATGATAATTTTTGATCTGATGTATGTATTTTAAAAAGTACATTGCATTTCAAATTTTAAAAATTAAAAAAAATTATTTTAATAAAATGAGTTAAAGTGAAAAAAAGATTTTTTAAGGTTCTTTTTAAATATTGACTCATTCTTTGGCATTCTGAGAAAGGTTTCATGTACAGTTAATTATTTGAGTGACTGTAGTGATATTGTGTTAATATGTGTGAAATATACTAATTGGATACTTTTACACACAAATCTGTATAATGTAAAATTGATAATTTTACACACAAATCTGTATAATCTAAAATTCATAATTAAAATCATAGAATCACTCTCTAACTCTAAAAAAAAAGACTTTTATTTATGATACAATATTTTTAATTATTTCTTCAATAGGCTAAAATTTTTAACATTATTATGAGAAATATTATACAGAACATATAAAAAATGTAAAATTTTATTACGATTCGTTTTTTTTAAAAAATTAAACTTGTTTTGCGTTTTTTCTTAACATTTCTTCTACAATCTTTTTTGTTCTTGTTGTTTACTCAGTTTCAAAAGTCTTCAAACAAAAATTATCTTCGTCCAAGACAGATTTCACTTTTTTACCGGGTTTGCCAAACGGATCTTTATTGGAAGACAAATCGTTTTTAATACAATCTATTAAACCACAATCATCCATGAATTCTATCAATGTCTTGGATGCCGATGTGAAAAAAGGATTCAATTCGTCTCTAAATTTGTTTGCAAACTCTCCAATAAAACATCCTGTGACGATCAAACATTCCATAACCCAAGGCTGATAACAATTACGATCTCGCCATTGATGAAATGTCAAAAGATGGCCGTCTAAAAGGCTTCGAACTCTAGGAGATAGAGATGACAAATCAGAATCGACAATAGATTTTAATTTTTCCTTCAACTTGGGAATCGCATCTTCAATTTTGTCGATGGTGATACCCGTATGTATTGGTGGGATCTGAAAATAGACTTTAAGCATTCTCAAAATGGAAAGAGCAAATTTATGTTCCCTCGGTGTCCAATCTGGATCATACATGTGATTTACATCGTCAACTAACATTTCTTCATCTGTTTCATCCGGGTTTGCAAGATGAACACAATCTCGGAGTAGATAGTGAAAAGCGTTTTTGATAGAATCAAAGTAATTCATTATCAAAGATGATATAAAAAATTTTAAATTACCAAGATTTGTTAGAATACGAGAAAAACGGCTATATATATACTAAATCTAAAATTATAAAAAGTAAAAAATTAAAAATTTAAACTAAAATTATAAAAATTTAAAAAATTTAAACTAAAATTATAAAAATTTAAAAAATTTAAACTAAAAATATAAAAATTAAAAATTTTAAATCTAAAATTATAAAAAAAAATTTCAATTAAATTTTTTTTTAAATAGACTTATTATTTAATATTCCGAGAAAGGTTTCGTGTTCACTTAATTTTTTGAGTGACTGTAGAGATATTGTGTTAATACATGTGAAATATACTAGTTGGATACTTTTACACACAAATCTGTATAATCTAAAATTGATAATTTTACACACACAAATCTAATTTTAATAAAAATATGATACATTTATCTACTCTTAATATGAAATATGAAAATTATGAATATTAAAAATTATACATTTTATAATTTAGATATTAGAGTTCTGAAATGTAAAAATATTATGATATTTAAATTATGCATTTTAAAATTATGAAATGTAAAAAATTGCAATTATAACAATTCTTCTTTATGAGACTTTCTGAAATATTGGAAATGTTACATTGAAAATGAAAATATTAGATATAGATTTGTATACAGGGCGACAAAGCAAAATCGTTGTCTGAAAACAATAGTCCTGTCGTACTAAAAATAATTTGAATAAATAAATACTTAAAAAATACATTTTATTAATTCATTAATTTCTTTATTCAATTTCTACAAAATGTCATCATAAACAGTTTTTTTTAATCCACCACGTATTAATTCTAAATATTCATCAGAATAAATCGGTATATTATCTTTTTCTACAAGTACGGCACGTTTACTGAATTCACCTTCCATAGGTTCAGGTAATAAATCTAAACAAAAGCTACGTGACACAGCATCATTATCGCTTTTAGGTAATTCACAAGGTATAATACTTGCATTAAATACATGTGCTGTGACTAAAGACATATCTTCTTCTTTCTCCTTATATGTAAAGTTCCACAGAATAACAGAATTATGAAAATTTTTCAAAAACTCATATGTTGGTATATCAACAGCCACCAGTGTACAGTCTTCACAAAAATATTGTTGACATATTTTTTGAAACTCATATAAAACGTTTTTAAAACATCTCGGACTATTATCCCATTTTGTAAATAAATCAATCTTGAGAGTTTCAAAAGGTGATTCGGTGGAAGTGAAACTCATACATTTTGGAATTTTTTTATTTTCGAAAGAGATGAAAGAAAGATGAATAGTGTAATGCGGCTCCATCATCGTGGTGAAAATGGTATAACTGTTAATGATTATCTATTCTTATATATAGGGAGAGATATTTTATATTGCACAATTCACAATTTACGCAATAGATTTCATTTTATAATTTTTACTTTTTCAAAATAGATGTTACAGATGAATTTGAAGTATATATCGAATTGCATGATATTTATATATTAAAATTCCATCCATAATAATACCAGTGTATGTAAATTCTAAACAATAAAAATTTTTATTACTCACAAAACTTTGTAAATTTAAAAATGCCATGACTTTGTTCTTTTCTTTAAAAGGAACAAATAAATATTTAATATTACTACAGGTATTATATATAAATAAATACACAAGGATTTTTATTATGAATTGGAATTTAAAATATATAACAATTAAAACTTTAAAAAAATTTCCGTAAAAAAATTTTAAAAGCGAAAATTTACATTTTATATTTTACATTTTATATTTTATAAATTTTAAATTTTAAAATTTATAAAATATAAAATGTGAAATATAAAAAAATGCAAATTTTAAAATTATTAGTATAAAATAATTAATGTGTTATCTTTTTTTAATACTCAATAAGAATCATTTAATTATGTCACGTACTCTTTTTAATTTATCATATGATATATTGATAAATATGTTTAAAAATTATATTCCCCTTTATGATAAACTAATGTTATTAGACTTACCCAATTTCCATGAACTGTTATCAGATTTTAATTGTTGGTCAATTCCTCGAGACAAATTTTTCGGATTTATAGAAACAATACGTATAATAAAACCGGGGTTTTATCTGGATCCTCGTAACAATTTGTGTTATATATCTATAGATGAAAAAAACGCAACTTTATTTGCACGTTATTTTGAATATTTTGAAATTGACGATTTAGAAAAATCATATCCATCTCTAAATAATATGATAAAGGAAAAATATTTTATGAACAATACAATAACAGAAAAAATCTATTGGATTGATTTTAATAATTACCTTTATAATACATTCCGAAAATTATACTTTCCGGTCAGTAACATTGAAAATGTAAAATTATGAAAAGTAAAACATGTAAAATTTAAAATTATGAAAAAGTAAAAAATGTAAAATTATGCAAAAGTAAAAAATGTAAAATTATGAAAAAGTAAAAAATGTAAAAAATTATGAAAAAGTAAAAAATGTAAAATTATGAAAAAGTAAAAAATGTAAAATTATGAAAAAGTAAAAAAATGTAAAATTATGAAAAAGTAAAAAATGTAAAATTATGAAAAAGTAAAAAATGTAAAATGTAAAATTATGAAAAAGTAAAAAATGTAAAATGTAAAATTATGAAAAAGTAAAAAATGTAAAATGTAAAATTATGAAAAAGTAAAAAATGTAAAATGTAAAATTATGAAAAAGTAAAAAATGTAAAATGTAAAATTATGAAAAAGTAAAAAAATTAAAATGTAAAATTATGAAAAAGTAAAAAATGTAAAATGTAAAATTATGAAAAAGTAAAAAAATTAAAATGTAAAATTATGAAAAAGTAAAAAAATTAAAATGTAAAATTATGAAAAAGTAAAAAAATTAAAATGTAAAATTATGAAAAAGTAAAAAAATGTTAAATGTCAAATTATAAAAAGTAAAAAAATGTTAAATGTAAAATTATAAAAAGTAAAAAAATGTTAAATGTAAAATTATAAAAAGTAAAAAAATGTTAAATGTAAAATTATAAAAAGTAAAAAAATGTTAAATGTAAAATTATAAAAAGTAAAAAAATGTTAAATGTAAAATTATGAAATGTAAAAAAATGTTAAATGTAAAATTATGAAATGTAAAAAAATGTTAAATGTAAAATTATGAAATGTAAAAAAAATGTTAAATGTAAAATTATGAAATGTAAAAAAAATGTTAAATGTAAAATTATGAAATGAAAAAAAAATGTTAAATGTAAAATTATGAAATGTAAAAAAAATGTTAAATGTAAAATTATGAAATGTAAAAAAAAGGTTAAATGTAAAATTATGAAATGTAAAAAAAATGTGAAATGTAAAATTATGAAATGTAAAAAAAATGTTAAATGTAAAATTATGAAATGTAAAAAAAATGTGAAATGTAAAATTATGAAATGTAAAAAAAATGTGAAATGTAAAAAAAATGTTAAATGTAAAAAAATGTTAAACGTAAAATTATGAAACGTAAATTAAAAAAAAAAAAAAAAAAAAATTTTTTTTTTTTTTTTTTTTTTTTTTAGTTATAATATTTTTTTATTTACGTTTTAGATTTTACTTTTCATAATTTTAGATTTTTAAAATATAAAATGTTTAATAAAATTTTGAATATGTAAAATTTTGAATATCTAAAATATGAGAAATAAATACTTTCTACATTTTGTAATTTTTACATTTTGTAATTTTACTTCTACATTTTAAAAAGTTGACATTTCATAATTTTACATTTTGTCATTTTGTAATTTTACTTCTACGTTTTAAAAAGCTGACATTTCATAATTTTACATATTGTCATTTTGTAATTTTACTTCTACATTTTGTAATTTTTACATTTTGTAATTTTTACATTTTGTAATTTTTACATTTTGTAATTTTTACATTTTGTAATTTTTACATTTTGTAATTTTTTACATTTTGTAATTTTTTACATTTTTGTAAAAAATTTAAAATGTAAAATTATGAAGAGTAAAAAAATGTTAAACGTAAAATTATGAAGAGTAAAAAAATGTTAAACGTAAAATTATAAAAAGTGAAAAAATGTTAAATGTAAAATTATAAAAAGTAAAAAAATGTTAAATGTAAAATTATAAAAAGTAAAAAAATGTTAAATGTAAAATTATAAAAAAGTAAAAAAATGTAAAATGTAAAATGTAAAATTATAAAAAGTAAAAAAATGTAAAATGTAAAATTATAAAAAATAAAAAAATGTTAAATGTCAAATTATGAAATGTAAAAAAATGTTAAATGTAAAATTATGAAATGTAAAAAAAATGTTAAATGTAAAATTATGAAATGTAAAAAAATGTTAAATGTAAAATTATGAAATGTAAAAAAATGTTAAATGTAAAATTATGAAATGTAAAAAAATGTTAAATGTAAAATTATGAAATGTAAAAAAAATGTTAAATGTAAAATTATGAAATGTAAAAAAAATGTTAAATGTAAAATTATGAAATGTAAAAAAATGTTAAATGTAAAAAAAAAAAAAAAAAAAAAAAAAAAAAAAAAATTTTTTTTTTTTTTTTTTTTTTAGTTATAATATTTTTTTATTTACGTTTTAGATTTTACTTTTCATAATTTTAGATTTTTAAAATATAAAATGTTTAATAAAATTTTGAATATGTAAAATTTTGAATATCTAAAATATGAGAAATAAATACTTTCTACATTTTGTAATTTTTACATTTTGTAATTTTACTTCTACATTTTAAAAAGTTGACATTTCATAATTTTACATTTTGTCATTTTGTAATTTTACTTCTACGTTTTAAAAAGCTGACATTTCATAATTTTACATATTGTCATTTTGTAATTTTACTTCTACATTTTGTAATTTTTACATTTTGTAATTTTTACATTTTGTAATTTTTTACATTTTGTAATTTTTTACATTTTTGTAAAAAATTTAAAATGTAAAATTATGAAGAGTAAAAAAATGTTAAACGTAAAATTATGAAGAGTAAAAAAATGTTAAACGTAAAATTATAAAAAGTAAAAAAATGTTAAATGTAAAATTATAAAAAGTAAAAAAATGTTAAATGTCAAATTATAAAAATTAAAAAAATGTTAAATGTAAAATTATGAAAAGTAAAAAAATGTTAAATGTAAAATTATGAAATGTAAAAAAAATGTTAAATGTAAAATTATGAAACGTAAATAAAAAAATATTATAACTAAAAAAAAAAAAAAAAAAAAAAAATTTTTTTTTTTTTTTTTTTTTTTTTTAGTTATAATATTTTTTTATTTACGTTTTAGATTTTACTTTTCATAATTTTAGATTTTTAAAATATAAAATGTTTAATAAAATTTTGAATATGTAAAATTTTGAATATCTAAAATATGAGAAATAAATACTTTCTACATTTTGTAATTTTTACATTTTGTAATTTTACTTCTACATTTTAAAAAGTTGACATTTCATAATTTTACATTTTGTCATTTTGTAATTTTACTTCTACGTTTTAAAAAGCTGACATTTCATAATTTTACATATTGTCATTTTGTAATTTTACTTCTACATTTTGTAATTTTTACATTTTGTAATTTTTACATTTTGTAATTTTTACATTTTGTAATTTTTACATTTTGTAATTTTTTACATTTTGTAATTTTTTACATTTTTGTAAAAAATTTAAAATGTAAAATTATGAAGAGTAAAAAAATGTTAAACGTAAAATTATGAAGAGTAAAAAAATGTTAAACGTAAAATTATAAAAAGTAAAAAAATGTTAAATGTAAAATTATAAAAAGTAAAAAAATGTTAAATGTCAAATTATAAAAAGTAAAAAAATGTTAAATGTAAAATTATAAAAAGTAAAAAAATGTTAAATGTCAAATTATAAAAAGTAAAAAAATGTTAAATGTAAAATTATAAAAAGTAAAAAAATGTTAAATGTAAAATTATAAAAAGTAAAAAAATGTAAAATGTAAAATTATAAAAAGTAAAAAAATGTAAAATGTAAAATTATAAAAAGTAAAAAAATGTTAAATGTCAAATTATGAAATGTAAAAAAATGTTAAATGTAAAATTATGAAATGTAAAAAAAATGTTAAATGTAAAATTATGAAATGTAAAAAAATGTTAAATGTAAAATTATGAAATGTAAAAAAAATGTTAAATGTAAAATTATGAAATGTAAAAAAAATGTGAAATGTAAAATTATGAAATGTAAAAAAAATGTGAAATGTAAAAAAAATGTTAAATGTAAAAAAATGTTAAATGTAAAATTATGAAACGTAAATAAAAAAATATTATAACTAAAAAAAAAAAAAAAAAAAAAAAAAAAAATTTTTTTTTTTTTTTTTTTTTTTTTTTAGTTATAATATTTTTTTATTTACGTTTTAGATTTTACTTTTCATAATTTTAGATTTTTAAAATATAAAATGTTTAATAAAATTTTGAATATGTAAAATTTTGAATATCTAAAATATGAGAAATAAATACTTTCTACATTTTGTAATTTTTACATTTTGTAATTTTACTTCTACATTTTAAAAAGTTGACATTTCATAATTTTACATTTTGTCATTTTGTAATTTTACTTCTACGTTTTAAAAAGCTGACATTTCATAATTTTACATATTGTCATTTTGTAATTTTACTTCTACATTTTGTAATTTTTACATTTTGTAATTTTTACATTTTGTAATTTTTACATTTTGTAATTTTTTACATTTTGTAATTTTTTACATTTTTGTAAAAAATTTAAAATGTAAAATTATGAAGAGTAAAAAAATGTTAAACGTAAAATTATGAAGAGTAAAAAATGTTAAACGTAAAATTATAAAAAGTAAAAAAATGTTAAATGTAAAATTATAAAAAGTAAAAAAATGTTAAATGTCAAATTATAAAAAGTAAAAAAATGTTAAATGTAAAATTATAAAAAGTAAAAAAATGTTAAATGTAAAATTATAAAAAGTAAAAAAATGTTAAATGTAAAATTATAAAAAGTAAAAAAATGTTAAATGTAAAATTATAAAAAGTAAAAAAATGTAAAATGTAAAATGTAAAATTATAAAAAGTAAAAAAATGTAAAATGTAAAATTATAAAAAGTAAAAAAATGTTAAATGTCAAATTATGAAATGTAAAAAAATGTTAAATGTAAAATTATGAAATGTAAAAAAAATGTTAAATGTAAAATTATGAAATGTAAAAAAAATGTTAAATGTAAAATTATGAAATGTAAAAAAATGTTAAATGTAAAATTATGAAATGTAAAAAAATGTTAAATGTAAAATTATGAAATGTAAAAAAAATGTTAAATGTAAAATTATGAAATGTAAAAAAAATGTTAAATGTAAAATTATGAAATGTAAAAAAAATGTTAAATGTAAAATTATGAAATGTAAAAAAAATGTTAAATGTAAAATTATGAAATGTAAAAAAAAAAAAAAAAAAAAAAAAAAAAATTTTTTTTTTTTTTTTTTAGTTATAATATTTTTTTATTTACGTTTTAGATTTTACTTTTCATAATTTTAGATTTTTAAAATATAAAATGTTTAATAAAATTTTGAATATGTAAAATTTTGAATATCTAAAATATGAGAAATAAATACTTTCTACATTTTGTAATTTTTACATTTTGTAATTTTACTTCTACATTTTAAAAAGTTGACATTTCATAATTTTACATTTTGTCATTTTGTAATTTTACTTCTACATTTTGTAATTTTTACATTTTGTAATTTTTACATTTTGTAATTTTTACATTTTGTAATTTTTTACATTTTGTAATTTTTTACATTTTTGTAAAAAATTTAAAATGTAAAATTATGAAGAGTAAAAAAATGTTAAACGTAAAATTATGAAGAGTAAAAAAATGTTAAACGTAAAATTATAAAAAGTAAAAAAATGTTAAATTTTATAGAAACAATACGCATAATAAAACCGGGGTTTTATCTGGATTCTCGCAATGATTTGTGTTATGTATCTGTAGATGCAAAAAACGCAACTTTATCTGCACGTTATTTTGAATATTTTGACATTCACGATTTAGAAAAAATCTATCCATCTCTAAATGATTTGATAAAGGCAAAAATATTTTGTGTAAAGTACGATAAAAGAAAAAATCCCTTGGATTGACTTTAATAATTACCTTCATAATACATTCCGAAAATTATACTTCCCGGTCAGTAACATTACAGACATTCAACTTTATTCCATATTTTTATGACACTATGATTGATGTGGACCATTTCTCGAAAACCCTCCATTGGCCTGATTTCAGAGAGTGTGACAACCCATCCAAGATTTAATCTTTCCAAAAGAGTGTATCATATATAATAATGGTGCACCCCATTATTTAATAAAATGGTGGAAGAACGAGAATGCAGTAACTAAAAAGTGTATATACCAAGGATTTTGCTTTTGTAGAAAAGGAACGTATAAAGTTTTAACTATGGAAGAGTATCGGAAAGAATACAAATGTTACAATTACACTATAATTAACAATCACTTATCTTATGATAGATTGTTTAATCAATATTGTAATTGGAAATTACTTATCAAAAAAATTTTCAAAGTGAACAATGATGCACCGTTTCACAAGTGATAAGTGAGATATTTATAAAAATATGGATTCGTGATATGGAATGATTAATGATTAATATGAATTTTGTCCATTGAAAACATATACATAAATTTTATTACAATTAGAATTACGTGAACGGCTATGATGGTATAAAATTATATCTATTTGTCCGTTATAAAATTATAAAATGTATGAAATTATGGAGAGTAAAATTATAATATTTAAAATTTTAAAACGTAAAACTATGAAAAGTAAAAATTTTTTTAAATCTAAAATTGTGAAAATCTAAAATTATGAAAAGTAAAACAAATTTTTAAATCTAAAAATATGAAAAGTAAAAAAAAAAATTTAAATCTAAAATTAAGAAAAGTAAAAAAAAAAATTTTAAATCTAAAATTATGAAAATTAAAAATTTTTTTTAAATCTAAAATTATGAAAAGTTAAAAAAAAATTAAATCTAAAATTATAAAAAGTAAAAAAAAATTTTAAATCTAAAATTTTGAAAAGTAAAAAAATTTTTTTAAACTAAAATTCTGAAAAGTAAAAAAAAAATTCAAAAAGTAAAATATAAAATGTAAGAAAAAAAAATAAAAAAAATAATATATATATATATATATATATATATATATATATATATAAATTTCTCCGTAGTTCTCCCTCTCGTGCTTTCTTGTTTAACAAAATTAGAGACCCCCTCTCTCAATCTTGTAAACAAAGCACGAGTAATTTTCAAGTAACGTATACCTAGTTAGGTATTAACAGATATACCTAAATTACAACCACATGTGAATTATAATTTAGATATATCTAGATTATCCGTAATGGAACGTTACTTAGAAAGAATATTTCTCTCTTTATTATAGTCTGATTATTTTTAAAAGTTTAAATTAGATTTATTCAGAATTTATAATTGTTATAAACCAATTATATTTAAAAATATTATAAATTTAAATGAAATCTAAAATGCTGAAATGTAAAATTCAAAAACCTAAATTTAAAAATGTAAAATTAAGAAATTTAAAAATCTAAAGCTAAGAAAATTTAAAAATATAAAAATCTCAAATTAAGAAATTTTAAAAATTAAAAAATCTATAATTAAGAAAATTTAAAAACTAAAAAATCTAAAATTAAGAAAATTTAAAAAGTTGAAAAATTTGACATTTCATGCTTTGAGACTTTGTAATTTTGACATTTCATAAGTTTTACATTTTAGAATTCGGATATCTAAATTATGAAATCCAAAATTATGAAAAGTAAAAAATTTTAAAATGTAAACTTATGAAAAGTAAAAAAATGTAAAATGTAAAATTATGAAAAGTAAAAAAATGTAAAATGTTAAATTATGAAAAGTAACAAAATGTAAAAAGTAAAATTATGAAAACTGAAATCATGAAATCTAAAATCTAAAACGTAAATAAAAAAAAAATTAACATCATAAAAAAAAAAAAAAAAAAAAAAAAAAATTTTTTTTTTTTTTTTTTTTTTTTTTTTTTTTTTTTTAGTTATAATATTTTTTTAATTACGTTTTAGATTTTAGATTTCATAATTTTACATTTTAAAATTTTTACTTTTCATAATTTTAGATTTTCAAAATTTTAGTTTTTTAAAAATGTAAAATTTTAAAAGTATAAATTTTTAATATCTAAAACATGAAAAGCAAACGTTTTTTACATTTCAAACTTTTATATTTTGTAAATTTCCATTTTGTAATTTTTACATTTTGTAATTTTACGTTTTGTAATTTTTACATTTTGTAATTTTTTCCATTTTGTATTTTTTCCATTTGTAATTTTTCCATTTTGTAATTTTTACATTTTTGTAATTTTTACATTTGTAATATTTGCATTTTGTATTTTTTACATTTTGTAAATTTTTACTATGTATTGGAATTTAAAATATATAACAATTAAAACTTTAAAAATTTTTCGTAAAAAATTTTAAAATCTAAAATTTGTCTTTTAAAATTTAAAATTTTGAAAGTCAAATTTTTAGATTTTAAAATTTATAAAAATCTAAAAATGTGAATTTTGAAATGTAAAATGTAAAATTTTAAATCTAAAAAAGTAAATAAAAAATTATTACTATAAAATAATTAATGTGTTACCTTTTTTAACACTCGATTATATGATAAGAATTATTTAAGTATGCAACTTACACTTTTCAATTTACCGTATTATATTTTGAGTAATTTGTTTAAAATTACATTTCCCTTTATGATAAACTAACGTTATTAGACTTACCCATGAATTGTTATCAGATTTTAATTATTGGTCAATTCCTCGAGACAAATTTTTTCGGATTTATAGAAACAATACGCATAATAAAACCGGGGTTTTATCTGGATTCTCGCAATGATTTGTGTTATGTATCTGTAGATGCAAAAAACGCAACTTTATCTGCACGTTATTTTGAATATTTTGACATTCACGATTTAGAAAAAATCTATCCATCTCTAAATGATTTGATAAAGGCAAAAATATTTTGTGTAAAGTACGATAAAAGAAAAAATCCCTTGGATTTACTTTAATAATTACCTTCATAATACATTCCGAAAATTATACTTCCCGGTCAGTAACATTACAGACATTCAACTTTATTCCATATTTTTATGACACTATGATTGATGTGGACCATTTCTCGAAAACCCTCCATTGGCCTGATTTCAGAGAGTGTGACAACCCATCCAAGATTTAATCTTTCCAAAAGAGTGTATCATATATAATAATGGTGCACCCCATTATTTAATAAAATGGTGGAAGAACGAGAATGCAGTAACTAAAAAGTGTATATACCAAGGATTTTGCTTTTGTAGAAAAGGAACGTATAAAGTTTTAACTATGGAAGAGTATCGGAAAGAATACAAATGTTACAATTACACTATAATTAACAATCACTTATCTTATGATAGATTGTTTAATCAATATTGTAATTGGAAATTACTTATCAAAAAAATTTTCAAAGTGAACAATGATGCACCGTTTCACAAGCGATAAGTGAGATATTTATAAAAATATGGATTCGTGATATGGAATGATTAATGATTAATATGAATTTTGTCCATTGAAAACATATACATAAATTTTATTACAATTAGAATTACGTGAACGGCTATGATGGTATAAAATTATATCTATTTGTCCGTTATAAAATTATAAAATGTATGAAATTATAGAGAGTAAAATTATAATATTTAAAATTTTAAAACGTAAAACTATGAAAAGTAAAATTTTTTTAAAATCTAAAATTGTGAAAATCTAAAATTATGAAAAGTAAAACAAATTTTTAAATCTAAAAATATGAAAAGTAAAAAAAAAATTTAAATCTAAAATTAAGAAAAGTAAAAAAAAATTTAAATCTAAAATTATGAAAATTAAAAAATTTTTTTAAATCTAAAATTATGAAAAGTTAAAAAAAATTAAATCTAAAATTATAAAAAGTAAAAAAAATTTTTAAATCTGAAATTTTGAAAAGTAAAAAAAAAATTAGATTAAAAATATTTTTTTACTTTTCAAAATTTTAAATCTAAAATTTTGAAAAGTAAAAAAATTTTTTTAAACTAAAATTCTGAAAAGTAAAAAAAAATTCAAAAAGTAAAATATAAAATGTAAGAAAAAAAATAAAAAAAATAATATATATATATATATATATTATATATATATATATATATATAAATTTCTCCGTAGTTCTCCCTCTCGTGCTTTCTTGTTTAACAAAATTAGAGACCCCCTCTCTCAATCTTGTAAACAAAGCACGAGTAATTTTCAAGTAACGTATACCTAGTTAGGTATTAACAGATATACCTAAATTACAACCACATGTGAATTATAATTTAGATATATCTAGATTATCCATAATGGAACGTTACGTATTAGAAAGAATATTTCTCTCTTTATTATAGTCTGATTATTTTTAAAAGTTTAAATTAGATTTATGCAGAATTTATAATTGTTATAAACCAATTATATTTAAAAATATTTTAAATTTAAATAAAATCTAAAACTCTGAAAGGTAAAATTCAAAAATCGATATTTAAAAATTTAAATAACGAAAATTTAAAAAGCAAAAATTATGAAAAGCAAAAATTTTTGAAATATAAAATTTTGAAAAGTAAGAAATTTAAAATCTAAAATGAAAAATGTATAATTAAAAATCTAAAAAGTAAATAAAAAAAATCCATAATAATAATAATAATAATAATAATAATAGTAAAAAAATTTTTTTTAATTATTATTATTATTATTATTATTATAGATTTTTTTTATTTACTTTTTAGATTTTTAAATTTTTAAATTTTCTTAATTTTAGATTTTTAAAATTTAAAAATTTCTTAATTTTAGTTTTCATAATTAGATTTTATGAATTTGACATTTCATAATTTTAGATTTTATAAATTTGACATTTCTTAATTTTAGATTTTAAAAAGTTGACATTTCATAATTTTAGATTTTGTAATTTTGACATTTCATAAGTTTTACCTTTTAGACTTCGGATATCTAAATTATGAAATCCAGAATTATGAAAAGTAAAAAATTTTAAAATGTAAAATTATGAAAAAAGTAAAATTATGAAAATTAAAAAGATGTAAAATGTAAAATTATGAAAAGTAAAAAAATGTAAAATTAGTAAAAAAAGTAAAAAAATGTAAAATTCAGGGATTTTTAAATTCATTAAAGGATCATAACATGTTTTGCAAACTTGTCCAACACCATCAGTGTTTGTTTTAAAAGCTGCTTTTAAGAATTCTTGAGACGTACCTTTAGAAATTAAAGTGTCTTTTGAAACCATTTTCATTGATGATTTGAACCAAAAACGATCGCAACAAATACAATCATGAATTGGTCTATCAGCAACAGCTTTAAAGAACTTGTTAGCAATTTTTTCAAAGTTTAGATTTAAAACTGAAGTATTGAGATCAAAATCTCTTTTAAATCGTTTATTGTCATTTTCAAGAGGTTCTAATTTTTTACGCTTTCTATATTTTCTCATTGACTCAGCTTCTTTAGCTCGAAAAGTAGGATCTTTTCTTTGAGCTCGTTTAATCTCAAGGTTACTTTTAGGTAGTTTTTTCAAAGTTGTTTCATCACCATGCTTATGTTTATTAATCCAATATCGAACAGTTCTTACCGAGATTCCTAACTTTTTTGCAATTTGTCTTAGAGATATAGGAACAGGAGTCAAATAAAGAGACAAAACTGATTTTTTATTATCAAGAAATTTGGATTGTTTGACAGATTGTTTCATATTAATAGATACCCTTTATTAAGAGTGGGGTATAAAAAAATGACAACTATAAAAAAATGACAACGCTTTATGAGTATACTCACTGACACTAATAATGAAATCTAAAAACAGTGAAAAGTAAAATTAAAAATCTAAATTTATGAAAATTTAAAAAATATAAAAATTTTCTGAAATATTTTTAATTATTTAAATTTTTGTCAATTTTTTATCCAATAAGATTTATCGAACAGGGCGCTGTAGTATATATAATAGTATATATTTGGCTGTGTGGGTGTGGATTACTTTATAACTTCTTCTTTGTACAATTTTACTAAAATTTTGTACATATATTCTTTTTTCTTCTATAAAACTATGATTTCAAGTGAAATATGAGTAAACTGTTGTAAAAATAATGTTATATTGTAAGTTTTTTTTTTAAATATTCCTTTATTTTTTCAAAAATTTAGTAAAAAAGTTACATTTTAATTCGATTTAATACAAGAAATAATTCCAAAGACTTAGACGGTAAACTGATATAGTACATGCCGAAAAAAGTACAACATTTGCCGGGAGAAACTATGTGTATTTCAAGGTCAATACATGTACCCTATCATAGTTACATTGTAAAAAAATCTTAAAATGTAAAATTCTGAAAAGTAAAAAAATCTAAAATAATGAAAGGTAAAAGCTTATTTTTTTAAATCTAAATTTATGAAAAGTAAAATTTTGAAATGTAAAATTATGAAATCTAAAAGTAAATAAAAACTTTTATAATATATATATATTAAAAAAAAAAAAAAAAAAAAAAAAAAAAAAAAAATTTTTTTTTTTTTTTTTTTTTTTTTTTTTTTTTTATATAGTATAAATTTTTTCATTTACTTTTTAGATTTTACATTTCGAAATTTACATTTTTGATTTCATAATTTCAGATTTTAAAATTTTACTTTTCAAAATTTTAGATTTTCAAAATTTTAGATTCTAAAAATTTTTCTTTCAAAATTTTAGATTTTAAAATTTTTTACTTTTCAAAATTTTAGATTTAAAATGTTTTTTACTTTTCAAAATTTTAGATTTTCAAAAATTTTTCATTTCAAAATTTTAGATTTTCAAAATTTTTTTACTTTTCAAAACTTTAGATTTAAATTTTTTTTACTTTCAGAACTTTTGATTTATAAAACTTTTTAATTTTTAAAATTTAAAATTTTAAAATTTTTTTTGTTTTCATAATTTCAGATTTAAAAATTTTTACTTTTCAAAATTTTAAAATCTGAAGTTTTGAAAGTAAAAATTTTACATTTCACAATTTAGGATTATATATAACTGTTGATTTTATAAATTGACATTTCATAATTTTACATTTAGTAATATTACATTCCATAATTTTACATTTCATAATTTACATTACTATTTACTAGTTTTATATTACATTTCATAAGTTTTATATTAATAAATTTTTAAATATAAAATTATGAAAAGTACAAATTTTTAAAATAAAAAATTTTTAAAAGTAAAATTTTAAAATCCATTAGTTTTTTACTTTTTAAAAATTTAAATTTAAAAAATTTTTTTACTTTTCAAAATTTTTAAAAATTTTTTTACTTTTCAAAATTTTAGATTTTAAAATTTATTTACTTTTCAAAATTTTAGATTTTCATAATTTTTACTTTTCAAAATTGTTGATTTTCAAAATTTTAGATTTTTAAAATTTTTACTTATCAAAATTTTAGATTTTCAAATTTTTACTTTTTAAAATTTTAGATTTAAAAATTTTTTACTTTACAAAATTTTAGATTTTAAAATTTTCACTTTTCATAATTTTACATTTTAAAATTTTACATTTCAAAATTTTAGATTTTATAATATTTTACTTTTCAAAATTTTAAATTTTAAAAATTTTTACTTTTTATGATTTTGATTTTAAAATTTTTACATTTCGTAATTTAGGATTGTATAATTTTAGATTTTATAAATTGATATTTCATTATTTTAGATTTTATGGCACTAAAAAAATTGTTTCTTACATTTTAGATTTTCAATTTTACATTTCAAAATTTACATTTTTAGATTTCAAAAATTTTAGATTTAAAAATTTTTTACTTTTCAAAATTTTAGATTTAAAATTTTTTTACTTTCGAAATTTCGGATTTTAAATTTTTTTACTTTCAACATTTTAGTTTCATAATTTTTACCTTTTAGCATTTTTAATTTCACGATTTCAGAATTTTTAGTTTCATATTTTTTAAATTTCAGAATTTTAAATAATGTAAATATTTTTATATTTAGTATGACAGGACTATTTGTTTCAATCTAGATTTTGCGTCGTCGACATTTACAGTGTTTTACTTTGAAAATGTTAGAATACTTGCAAATATTTAATTATGTAATTTAATTTCTTAAACAACTTTTAAATATTTATGTATATTTTTGTTTCATCATACAACTCAAAAAATAGAATAATCTTACTGGTAAAGAATAGATTTTTTTCAATAACTGGAGACTTTCCACAGTAAATTCTACATGGTTAAAGCAGTAATAAAAAATTTAAAATCTAGCCACTTAATTTCTTGAATAAAAATAAGTTTTTCTATTATTACTAACGGAGCTATGGGTACTCTTCGAAAAATCGAACACGGTTTAATTAAAGGTACGCAAACAAAAGCCGTTCAACGAATATGGATGGAATTTGAAGAACCAGAAATTGGAAAAATTTTAAGAAAAGAATACATCAAATATATGATGCGTCCTCGATATAATTGGACACTAGTTGAGAGAATAAAGAAATATATCTATAAAACAAGAACTTCAGCTTCAAGTGCATGTAGAAACCAATTTCCAGTTGCTATCACCATTCATAAATCGCAAAGTGCCACATACAAAGAGTGTGCTGTACATATTAAAAAGAATATGAAACGAAGTTTAGTTTACGTTGGATTATCACGAGTGACAAAAGCAAATGGATTGTATATAGAATGTGAATTCGAACCACCAGAAACATCCTCTGAAAATGATTCAGTGACAAAAGAACTAAATAGATTAAGAACGAATACACTTATTCCAAAATGCCAATTTCTTCATGAAAAATGAGATTTCACAGGTATTCAGTTCATGTACCATAATGTTGAAGGGTTATCAACTCATTACGAAGATGTATTAGCCGATCCATGCTTCATAATGAGTGATATAATTATGTTGGTAGAAACGGGAACATTACCTACAGATTATTTTGAATTTTCAGGATTTGTAATGGCTGGTCATAGCAATGATAATCCAAGAAAACCTCGAAAAAAAATGCGGTATTATAAACTTATATTCGCGAAGGATTATCGGATTTATCTAAAAAATCCTTCAATATAAACCGCAACAAAGTCCAAATTTTAGTTTGCTACATATTAAATAATATAAGATTTATATTGATTTATGCAAATCCGCAAACTAACGACGAAGAAAAAATGGATGTCATAGTAGAAGCTCTCATGCAAGACGAAGAACTTAAAACAGTTTTGATAGGTGATTTTAATGTAGATTTTAATTCAGAAAACGGAAAAGATTTTATAGAAGGATTACAAGTGATGGACCTAGATCTGCGAACTAATCCAAAACATTATACGACTAGAGGCTGCACGACAATAGATGCAATTTTCTCTAATAAAAGTATGCGAACAGGAGTGTATATCAGTGTGTATAGTTATCACATGCCTTTATATGGTAGAATAGACTAAAAGTTAAAAATAATATATCCTGTCCTGTCGTACTAAATTAAATTCTGTTTTAAGACAAAATTTTTCATTTATTTTATTTATGTAATTTACCTTATGTAACGTAAACTATGAATATATTTATTTATTTAATTTTTATTAATATATAATAGTTAAATGATGTTTTATACATTTAATTAATTCCTGTTTGTGTTATTAAGTGTAATTTAAGATTATTAGGCAAAAAACTTAAATTATATTCAATTAATGTGTTTCATGAGTCATTATATTTAAACTATTATTAGATAAAAACTTAAATTAGTTGAACATCTCATGTTAAAAACGTAAATTATATTATATTTATTTTTACATTCAGATTCTAATTTCACATTTTTGAATATTCTTACCATCTAATTTAACTAATGGTGTTAAGTCTTTTGTCAAAACCATGAATAATGGATTTAATGAAAAATTAGTTTTTACGCTAGTTATTTTTTACATAAATTAATATTACTAATTTAATAATTTAACACATAATCATCTAATGTATATTAAGTTGCCAAGTGTACTTAACTTGCCTGAGTAATTCTAATTTAATAAAATACTATAAAATTCTTAAATTAGAAATAAATACCATTGCATTTAATTTACCTTTTTAACAATTTAAACAATATTAGTTTTTTTTACGTGTGAAGTTTGTTCGGAGAATTACTACGAAATAAGGTTTGTGTAAATTAGATTATTTTACTATTTAAAATAATTTAAACATTTCACAAAATGTTACATTAGAGGAAAAACTATCATAACTAATTTACATTTTTATGCAATTTAAACAACATTAGTTTTTTTACGTGTGAATTTTGTTCGGAGAATTACTACAAAATAGGGTTTGTGTAAATTAGATGTTTTTATCCTTTAAATAATTTACATATTTCCACAAAATGTTAAATTATATTAAAACTACCGTAAATAATTTTAATTTAAAAATTATTTTTTTTTGAATCTATACATTTTACATAAATTAGAATTACTAATTTAATATTTTAACATATAACATTCTAATGTGCATTAATTTGTCAAGTATGTTGAAATAGCATTATTTTTTCTAATTTAATAAAAAACTATAAAATTGTTAAATTAGACATAAATATCGTTGCATTTAATTTACATTTTTCCACTATTTAAACTACATTAGATTTTTTTAAGTGTTGGGTTTGTTTGGAGAATTACTACGAAATAGGGTTTGTGTAAATTAGATTTGTTTACTCTTTAAACTAATTTAAATATTTTCACCAAATGTTAAATTAGATGTAAAACCATCATAAATAATTTACATTTTTTATGCAGTTTCAACCACATTAGTTTTTACACATGAATTTTGTTCGGAGAATTACTACGAAATAGGGTTTGTGTAAATTAGATTTGTTTGTCCTTTAACTAATTTAAATATTTACACAAAATGTTAAATTATATTAAAAATACCATAAATAATTTTCATTAAATAATTAGTTTTTTTAAATCTATATTTTTACAAAAATTAGAATTACTAATTTAATATTTTAACACATAATAATCTAATGTATATTAAGATGCCATGTGTATTTAACAGGCATTAGACTTCTAATTTAATAAAAAACTATAAAATTCTTAAATTAGAAATAAATATAGTTGCATTTAATTTACATTTCCCACAATTTAAACCACATTAGATTTTTTTACATGTGGAGTTTGTTTGGAGAATTACTACAAAATAGGGTTTATTTAAATTAGATTTTTCTATCCTGTTAACTAATGTAAATGTTTTCACGAAATATTAAATTAGATGTAAAACTATCATAAATAATTTATATTTTTTACAAAAAAATTATCTTATAGATCTTTTCTAAAAAGTATATTTTAAAAATTTATAAAGTTAAATTTTATTTGAAATGAAAAAGTTTTTATATTGTTGATCAATACAGTAAGATTTCTTATCTAAATGAACTAAATAATCATTTGAATCGCAAACACAATTCCATTTTTCTAAACTGTAATGAAATGTTACTTTATTACAAACATCAAATCTTTTCTGAGAACAATCAGGACCACCAAAAAAAATCTGGTTTAGTGCATAAACATTCCCAATATGGCATGATATTAAAATGCGTTAAAACAATAATACCTCCAGTATCTTTGTTATTGGGTTGTTCGATAAATAATGTCGATTTTTTCATATTTTTCAAAGTGAATTTATTTATATTAACAACAAACATTAATCAATGATATATTGACCATTTTGAGGATGACCTTTTGCCATCTTTTGGTAAGTTGAAATATTCCAAGTTCAAAGAAGCCTTGGTTTTTAGAAGAGAAGGTTTTAAAAAACGACATTATTTATCAAACAACCCAATACATTTAATATTTGTATTTCTTCGTAACTAACAAATGTTATTTTTACATTCATATTTATCTTCTATACACAAAAAGTCACATGAATCTTTACATTTTACTTTCTTTGTTGAACAACCTTGTTTTATCATTTGATCCAATTTCAATTTTAATTTTTTTGATTTTACACTTTCCGGAAAAATAACAATAAAAATCCCAATGTAATAAGAATAATAATATAAATAAAAAATGGAATTTGAATTTTAGCATTTAATTATATAGCGAATTTTCAAAATTCGAAATTTCGCTATATAATTAAATGCAAAATTTCAACTAGTATTTATTAAAAATAACTTGTTTAACCTTCAAAATAGAATAAAATGGAATTTGAAATATTGAAATAGAATAAAATGGAATTTGAATTTTAACATTTTATTAGATAGAGACTTTTCAAAACTGATATTTTAAAATCCGAAATTTCGCTATATAATGAAATGCTAAAATTCAAATTTTACTTTTTAAAAAAATGCTTGTTTAACCCTGAAATAGAATAAAATGGAATTTGAATTTTAGCATTTAATTAAAAAGCGACTTTTCAAATTTGAAAAAATCCAAAATTTCACTATAGAATTAAATGCTAAAATTCAAATTCTAATTTTAAAAAATAGCTTGTTTAACTTGGAAATAGAATAAAATGCAATTTGAATTTTAGCATTTAATTAGATAGCGATTTTTCAAAATTGAAATTTTAAAATCCGAAATTTCGCTATATAATTAAATATTAAAATTTAAATTCTATTTTTTAAAAATAGTTTGTTGAACTTTGAAATAGAATAAAATGGAATTTGAATTTTAGCATTTTCCAATTTCTGGTTCTTCAAATTCCATCCATATTCGTTGAACGGCTTTTGTTTGCGTACCTTTAATTAAACCGTGTTCGATTTTTCGAAGAGTACCCATAGCTCCGTTAGTAATAATAGAAAAACTTATTTTTATTCAAGAAATTAAGTGGCTAGATTTTAAATTTTTTATTACTGCTTTAACCATGCAGAATTTACTGTGGAAAGTCTCCAGTTATTGAAAAAAATCTATTCTTTACCAGTAAGATTATTCTATTTTTTGAGTTGTATGATGAAACAAAAATATACATAAATATTTAAAAGTTGTTTAAGAAATTAAATTACATAATTAAATATTTGCAAGTATTCTAACATTTTCAAAGTAAAACACTGTAAATGTCGACGACGCAAAATCTAGATTGAAACAAATAGTCCTGTCATACTAAATATAAAAATATTTACATTATTTAAAATTCTGAAATTTAAAAAATATGAAACTAAAAATTCTGAAATCGTGAAATTAAAAATGCTAAAAGGTAAAAATTATGAAACTAAAATGTTGAAAGTAAAAAAATTTAAAATCCGAAATTTCGAAAGTAAAAAAATTTTAAATCTAAAATTTTGAAAAGTAAAAAATTTTTAAATCTAAAATTTTTGAAATCTAAAAATGTAAATTTTGAAATGTAAAATTGAAAATCTAAAATGTAAGAAACAATTTTTTTAGTGCCATAAAATCTAAAATAATGAAATATCAATTTATAAAATCTAAAATTATACAATCCTAAATTACGAAATGTAGAAATTTTAAAATCAAAATCATAAAAAGTAAAAATTTTTAAAATTAAAAATTTTTAAAAGTAAAATATTATAAAATCTAAAATTTTGAAATGTAAAATTTTAAAATGTAAAATTATGAAAAGTGAAAATTTTAAAATCTAAAATTTTGTAAAGTAAAAAATTTTTAAATCTAAAATTTTGTAAAGTAAAAATTTGAAAATCTAAAATTTTGATAAGTAAAAATTTTAAAAATCAACAATTTTGAAAAGTAAAAATTATGAAAATCTAAAATTTTGAAAAGTAAAAAAATTTTAAAATCTAAAATTTTGAAAAGTAAAAAAATTTTTAAAAATTTTGAAAAGTAAAAAAATTTTTTAAATTTAAATTTTTAAAAAGTAAAAAACTAATGGATTTTAAAATTTTACTTTTAAAAATTTTTTATTTTAAAAATTTGTACTTTTCATAATTTTATATTTAAAAATTTATTAATATAAAACTTATGAAATGTAATATAAAACTAGTAAATAGTAATGTAAATTATGAAATGTAAAATTATGGAATGTAATATTACTAAATGTAAAATTATGAAATGTCAATTTATAAAATCAACAGTTATATATAATCCTAAATTGTGAAATGTAAAATTTTTACTTTCAAAACTTCAGATTTTAAAATTTTGAAAAGTAAAAATTTTTAAATCTGAAATTATGAAAACAAAAAAAATTTTAAAATTTTAAATTTTAAAAATTAAAAAGTTTTATAAATCAAAAGTTCTGAAAGTAAAAAAAATTTAAATCTAAAGTTTTGAAAAGTAAAAAAATTTTGAAAATCTACAATTTTGAAATGAAAAATTTTTGAAAATCTAAAATTTTGAAAAGTAAAAAACATTTTAAATCTAAAATTTTGAAAAGTAAAAAATTTTAAAATCTAAAATTTTGAAAGAAAAATTTTTAGAATCTAAAATTTTGAAAAGTAAAATTTTAAAATCTGAAATTATGAAATCAAAAATGTAAATTTCGAAATGTAAAATCTAAAAAGTAAATGAAAAAATTTATACTATATAAAAAAAAAAAAAAAAAAAAAAAAAAAAAAAAAAAAAATTTTTTTTTTTTTTTTTTTTTTTTTTTTTTTTTTTTTTTATATATATATATATTATAAAAATTTTTATTTACTTTTAGATTTCATAATTTTACATTTCAAAATTTTACTTTTCATAAATTTAGATTTAAAAAAATAAGCTTTTACCTTTCATTATTTTAGATTTTTTTACTTTTCAGAATTTTACATTTTAAGATTTTTTTACAATGTAACTATGATAGGGTACATGTATTGACCTTGAAATACACATAGTTTCTCCCGGCAAATGTTGTACTTTTTTCGGCATGTACTATATCAGTTTACCGTCTAAGTCTTTGGAATTATTTCTTGTATTAAATCGAATTAAAATGTAACTTTTTTACTAAATTTTTGAAAAAATAAAGGAATATTTAAAAAAAAACTTACAATATAACATTATTTTTACAACAGTTTACTCATATTTCACTTGAAATCATAGTTTTATAGAAGAAAAAAGAATATATGTACAAAATTTTAGTAAAATTGTACAAAGAAGAAGTTATAAAGTAATCCACACCCACACAGCCAAATATATACTATTATATATACTACAGCGCCCTGTTCGATAAATCTTATTGGATAAAAAATTGACAAAAATTTAAATAATTAAAAATATTTCAGAAAATTTTTATATTTTTTAAATTTTCATAAATTTAGATTTTTAATTTTACTTTTCACTGTTTTTAGATTTCATTATTAGTGTCAGTGAGTATACTCATAAAGCGTTGTCATTTTTTTATAGTTGTCATTTTTTATACCCCACTCTTAATAAAGGGTATCTATTAATATGAAACAATCTGTCAAACAATCCAAATTTCTTGATAATAAAAAATCAGTTTTGTCTCTTTATTTGTCTCCTGTTCCTATATCTCTAAGACAAATTGCAAAAAAGTTAGGAATCTCGGTAAGAACTGTTCGATATTGGATTAATAAACATAAGCATGGTGATGAAACAACTTTGAAAAAACTACCTAAAAGTAACCTTGAGATTAAACGAGCTCAAAGAAAAGATCCTACTTTTCGAGCTAAAGAAGCTGAGTCAATGAGAAAATATAGAAAGCGTAAAAAATTAGAACCTCTTGAAAATGACAATAAACGATTTAAAAGAGATTTTGATCTCAATACTTCAGTTTTAAATCTAAACTTTGAAAAAATTGCTAACAAGTTCTTTAAAGCTGTTTTTGATAGACCAATTCATGATTGTATTTGTTGCGATCGTTTTTGGTTCAAATCATCAATGAAAATGGTTTCAAAAGACACTTTAATTTCTAAAGGTACGTCTCAAGAATTCTTAAAAGCAGCTTTTAAAACAAACACTGATGGTGTTGGACAAGTTTGCAAAACATGTTATGATCCTTTAATGAATTTAAAAATCCCTGAATTTTACATTTTTTTACTTTTTTTACTAATTTTACATTTTTTTACTTTTCATAATTTTACATTTTACATCTTTTTAATTTTCATAATTTTACTTTTTTCATAATTTTACATTTTAAAATTTTTTACTTTTCATAATTCTGGATTTCATAATTTAGATATCCGAAGTCTAAAAGGTAAAACTTATGAAATGTCAAAATTACAAAATCTAAAATTATGAAATGTCAACTTTTTAAAATCTAAAATTAAGAAATGTCAAATTTATAAAATCTAAAATTATGAAATGTCAAATTCATAAAATCTAATTATGAAAACTAAAATTAAGAAATTTTTAAATTTTAAAAATCTAAAATTAAGAAAATTTAAAAATTTAAAAATCTAAAAAGTAAATAAAAAAAATCTATAATAATAATAATAATAATAATAATTAAAAAAAAAATTTTTTTACTATTATTATTATTATTATTATTATTATTATGGATTTTTTTATTTACTTTTTAGATTTTTAATTATACATTTTTCATTTTAGATTTTAAATTTCTTACTTTTCAAAATTTTATATTTCAAAAATTTTTGCTTTTCATAATTTTTGCTTTTTAAATTTTCGTTATTTAAATTTTTAAATATCGATTTTTGAATTTTACCTTTCAGAGTTTTAGATTTTATTTAAATTTAAAATATTTTTAAATATAATTGGTTTATAACAATTATAAATTCTGCATAAATCTAATTTAAACTTTTAAAAATAATCAGACTATAATAAAGAGAGAAATATTCTTTCTAATACGTAACGTTCCATTATGGATAATCTAGATATATCTAAATTATAATTCACATGTGGTTGTAATTTAGGTATATCTGTTAATACCTAACTAGGTATACGTTACTTGAAAATTACTCGTGCTTTGTTTACAAGATTGAGAGAGGGGGTCTCTAATTTTGTTAAACAAGAAAGCACGAGAGGGAGAACTACGGAGAAATTTATATATATATATATATATATATATATTATTTTTTTTATTTTTTTTCTTACATTTTATATTTTACTTTTTGAATTTTTTTTTACTTTTCAGAATTTTAGTTTAAAAAAATTTTTTTACTTTTCAAAATTTTAGATTTAAAATTTTGAAAAGTAAAAAAATATTTTTAATCTAATTTTTTTTTTACTTTTCAAAATTTTAGATTTAAAAATTTTTTTTACTTTTTATAATTTTAGATTTAATTTTTTTTAACTTTTCATAATTTTAGATTTAAAAAATTTTTTTAATTTTCATAATTTTAGATTTAAATTTTTTTTTACTTTTCTTAATTTTAGATTTAAATTTTTTTTTACTTTTCATATTTTTAGATTTAAAAATTTGTTTTACTTTTCATAATTTTAGATTTTCACAATTTTAGATTTTAAAAAATTTTTACTTTTCATAGTTTTACGTTTTAAAATTTTAAATATTATAATTTTACTCTCTATAATTTCATACATTTTATAATTTTATAACGGACAAATAGATATAATTTTATACCATCATAGCCGTTCACGTAATTCTAATTGTAATAAAATTTATGTATATGTTTTCAATGGACAAAATTCATATTAATCATTAATCATTCCATATCACGAATCCATATTTTTATAAATATCTCACTTATCGCTTGTGAAACGGTGCATCATTGTTCACTTTGAAAATTTTTTTGATAAGTAATTTCCAATTACAATATTGATTAAACAATCTATCATAAGATAAGTGATTGTTAATTATAGTGTAATTGTAACATTTGTATTCTTTCCGATACTCTTCCATAGTTAAAACTTTATACGTTCCTTTTCTACAAAAGCAAAATCCTTGGTATATACACTTTTTAGTTACTGCATTCTCGTTCTTCCACCATTTTATTAAATAATGGGGTGCACCATTATTATATATGATACACTCTTTTGGAAAGATTAAATCTTGGATGGGTTGTCACACTCTCTGAAATCAGGCCAATGGAGGGTTTTCGAGAAATGGTCCACATCAATCATAGTGTCATAAAAATATGGAATAAAGTTGAATGTCTGTAATGTTACTGACCGGGAAGTATAATTTTCGGAATGTATTATGAAGGTAATTATTAAAGTAAATCCAAGGGATTTTTTCTTTTATCGTACTTTACACAAAATATTTTTGCCTTTATCAAATCATTTAGAGATGGATAGATTTTTTCTAAATCGTGAATGTCAAAATATTCAAAATAACGTGCAGATAAAGTTGCGTTTTTTGCATCTACAGATACATAACACAAATCATTGCGAGAATCCAGATAAAACCCCGGTTTTATTATGCGTATTGTTTCTATAAATCCGAAAAAATTTGTCTCGAGGAATTGACCAATAATTAAAATCTGATAACAATTCATGGGTAAGTCTAATAACGTTAGTTTATCATAAAGGGAAATGTAATTTTAAACAAATTACTCAAAATATAATACGGTAAATTGAAAAGTGTAAGTTGCATACTTAAATAATTCTTATCATATAATCGAGTGTTAAAAAAGGTAACACATTAATTATTTTATAGTAATAATTTTTTATTTACTTTTTTAGATTTAAAATTTTACATTTTACATTTCAAAATTCACATTTTTAGATTTTTATAAATTTTAAAATCTAAAAATTTGACTTTCAAAATTTTAAATTTTAAAAGACAAATTTTAGATTTTAAAATTTTTTAAGAAAAATTTTTAAAGTTTTAATTGTTATATATTTTAAATTCCAATACATAGTAAAAATTTACAAAATGTAAAAAATACAAAATGCAAATATTACAAATGTAAAAATTACAAAAATGTAAAAATTACAAAATGGAAAAGTTACAAATGGAAAAAATACAAAATGGAAAAAATTACAAAATGTAAAAATTACAAAACGTAAAATTACAAAATGTAAAAATTACAAAATGGAAATTTACAAAATATAAAAGTTTGAAATGTAAAAAACGTTTGCTTTTCATGTTTTAGATATTAAAAATTTATACTTTTAAAATTTTACATTTTTAAAAAACTAAAATTTTGAAAATCTAAAATTATGAAAAGTAAAAATTTTAAAATGTAAAATTATGAAATCTAAAATCTAAAACGTAATTAAAAAAATATTATAACTAAAAAAAAAAAAAAAAAAAAAAAAAAAAAAAAAAAAAAAAAAAATTTTTTTTTTTTTTTTTTTTTTTTATGATGTTAATTTTTTTTTTTATTTACGTTTTAGATTTTAGATTTCATGATTTCAGTTTTCATAATTTTACTTTTTACATTTTGTTACTTTTCATAATTTAACATTTTACATTTTTTTACTTTTCATAATTTTACATTTTACATTTTTTTACTTTTCATAAGTTTACATTTTAAAATTTTTTACTTTTCATAATTTTGGATTTCATAATTTAGATATCCGAATTCTAAAATGTAAAACTTATGAAATGTCAAAATTACAAAGTCTCAAAGCACGAAATGTCAAATTTTTCAACTTTTTAAATTTTCTTAATTTTAGATTTTTTAGTTTTTAAATTTTCTTAATTATAGATTTTTTAATTTTTAAAATTTCTTAATTTGAGATTTTTATATTTTTAAATTTTCTTAGCTTTAGATTTTTAAATTTCTTAATTTTACATTTTTAAATTTAGGTTTTTGAATTTTACATTTCAGCATTTTAGATTTCATTTAAATTTATAATATTTTTAAATATAATTGGTTTATAACAATTATAAATTCTGAATAAATCTAATTTAAACTTTTAAAAATAATCAGACTATAATAAAGAGAGAAATATTCTTTCTAAGTAACGTTCCATTACGGATAATCTAGATATATCTAAATTATAATTCACATGTGGTTGTAATTTAGGTATATCTGTTAATACCTAACTAGGTATACGTTACTTGAAAATTACTCGTGCTTTGTTTACAAGATTGAGAGAGGGGGTCTCTAATTTTGTTAAACAAGAAAGCACGAGAGGGAGAACTACGGAGAAATTTATATATATATATATATATATATATATATATATATATATATATTATTTTTTTTATTTTTTTTTCTTACATTTTATATTTTACTTTTTGAATTTTTTTTTTACTTTTCAGAATTTTAGTTTAAAAAAATTTTTTTACTTTTCAAAATTTTAGATTTAAAATTTTTTTTTACTTTTTATAATTTTAGATTTAATTTTTTTTTAACTTTTCATAATTTTAGATTTAAAAAAAATTTTTAATTTTCATAATTTTAGATTTAAAATTTTTTTTTTTACTTTTCTTAATTTTAGATTTAAAATTTTTTTTTTACTTTTCATATTTTTAGATTTAAAAATTTGTTTTACTTTTCATAATTTTAGATTTTCACAATTTTAGATTTTAAAAAATTTTTACTTTTCATAGTTTTACGTTTTAAAATTTTAAATATTATAATTTTACTCTCCATAATTTCATACATTTTATAATTTTATAACGGACAAATAGATATAATTTTATACCATCATAGCCGTTCACGTAATTCTAATTGTAATAAAATTTATGTATATGTTTTCAATGGACAAAATTCATATTAATCATTAATCATTCCATATCACGAATCCATATTTTTATAAATATCTCACTTATCGCTTGTGAAACGGTGCATCATTGTTCACTTTGAAAATTTTTTTGATAAGTAATTTCCAATTACAATATTGATTAAACAATCTATCATAAGATAAGTGATTGTTAATTATAGTGTAATTGTAACATTTGTATTCTTTCCGATACTCTTCCATAGTTAAAACTTTATACGTTCCTTTTCTACAAAAGCAAAATCCTTGGTATATACACTTTTTAGTTACTGCATTCTCGTTCTTCCACCATTTTATTAAATAATGGGGTGCACCATTATTATATATGATACACTCTTTTGGAAAGATTAAATCTTGGATGGGTTGTCACACTCTCTGAAATCAGGCCAATGGAGGGTTTTCGAGAAATGGTCCACATCAATCATAGTGTCATAAAAATATGGAATAAAGTTGAATGTCTGTAATGTTACTGACCGGGAAGTATAATTTTCGGAATGTATTATGAAGGTAATTATTAAAGTCAATCCAAGGGATTTTTTCTTTTATCGTACTTTACACAAAATATTTTTGCCTTTATCAAATCATTTAGAGATGGATAGATTTTTTCTAAATCGTGAATGTCAAAATATTCAAAATAACGTGCAGATAAAGTTGCGTTTTTTGCATCTACAGATACATAACACAAATCATTGCGAGAATCCAGATAAAACCCCGGTTTTATTATGCGTATTGTTTCTATAAAATTTAACATTTTTTTACTTTTTATAATTTTACGTTTAACATTTTTTTACTCTTCATAATTTTACGTTTAACATTTTTTTACTCTTCATAATTTTACATTTTAAATTTTTTACAAAAATGTAAAAAATTACAAAATGTAAAAAATTACAAAATGTAAAAATTACAAAATGTAAAAATTACAAAATGTAAAAAAAAATTTTTTTTTTTTTTTTTTTTTTTTTTTTACATTTAACATTTTTTTTACATTTCATAATTTTACATTTAACATTTTTTTTACATTTCATAATTTTACATTTAACATTTTTTTTACATTTCATAATTTTACATTTAACATTTTTTTACATTTCATAATTTTACATTTAACATTTTTTTACATTTCATAATTTTACATTTAACATTTTTTTTACATTTCATAATTTTACATTTAACATTTTTTTTACATTTCATAATTTTACATTTAACATTTTTTTTACATTTCATAATTTGACATTTAACATTTTTTTACTTTTTATAATTTTACATTTTACATTTTTTTACTTTTTATAATTTTACATTTTACATTTTACATTTTTTTACTTTTTATAATTTTACATTTAACATTTTTTTACTTTTTATAATTTTACATTTAACATTTTTTTACTTTTTATAATTTTACATTTAACATTTTTTTACTTTTTATAATTTTACATTTAACATTTTTTTACTTTTTATAATTTGACATTTAACATTTTTTTACTTTTTATAATTTTACATTTAACATTTTTTTACTTTTTATAATTTTACGTTTAACATTTTTTTACTCTTCATAATTTTACGTTTAACATTTTTTTACTCTTCATAATTTTACATTTTAAATTTTTTACAAAAATGTAAAAAATTACAAAATGTAAAAAATTACAAAATGTAAAAATTACAAAATGTAAAAATTACAAAATGTAGAAGTAAAATTACAAAATGACAATATGTAAAATTATGAAATGTCAGCTTTTTAAAACGTAGAAGTAAAATTACAAAATGACAAAATGTAAAATTATGAAATGTCAACTTTTTAAAATGTAGAAGTAAAATTACAAAATGTAAAAATTACAAAATGTAGAAAGTATTTATTTCTCATATTTTAGATATTCAAAATTTTACATATTCAAAATTTTATTAAACATTTTATATTTTAAAAATCTAAAATTATGAAAAGTAAAATCTAAAACGTAAATAAAAAAATATTATAACTAAAAAAAAAAAAAAAAAAAAAAAAAAAAAAAAAAAATTTTTTTTTTTTTTTTTTTTTTTTTTTACATTTAACATTTTTTTTACATTTCATAATTTTACATTTAACATTTTTTTTACATTTCATAATTTTACATTTAACATTTTTTTTACATTTCATAATTTTACATTTAACATTTTTTTTACATTTCATAATTTTACATTTAACATTTTTTTACATTTCATAATTTTACATTTAACATTTTTTTACATTTCATAATTTTACATTTAACATTTTTTTTACATTTCATAATTTTACATTTAACATTTTTTTTACATTTCATAATTTTACATTTAACATTTTTTTACATTTCATAATTTGACATTTAACATTTTTTTACTTTTTATAATTTTACATTTTACATTTTTTTACTTTTTATAATTTTACATTTTACATTTTACATTTTTTTACTTTTTATAATTTTACATTTAACATTTTTTTACTTTTTATAATTTTACATTTAACATTTTTTTACTTTTTATAATTTTACATTTAACATTTTTTTACTTTTTATAATTTTACATTTAACATTTTTTTACTTTTTATAATTTTACATTTAACATTTTTTTACTTTTTATAATTTGACATTTAACATTTTTTTACTTTTTATAATTTTACATTTTACATTTTTTTACTTTTTATAATTTTACATTTTACATTTTACATTTTTTTACTTTTTATAATTTTACATTTAACATTTTTTTACTTTTTATAATTTGACATTTAACATTTTTTTACTTTTTATAATTTTACGTTTAACATTTTTTTACTCTTCATAATTTTACGTTTAACATTTTTTTACTCTTCATAATTTTACATTTTAAATTTTTTACAAAAATGTAAAAAATTACAAAATGTAAAAAATTACAAAATGTAAAAATTACAAAATGTAAAAATTACAAAATGTAAAAATTACAAAATGTAGAAGTAAAATTACAAAATGACAATATGTAAAATTATGAAATGTCAGCTTTTTAAAACGTAGAAGTAAAATTACAAAATGACAAAATGTAAAATTATGAAATGTCAACTTTTTAAAATGTAGCAGTAAAATTACAAAATGTAAAAATTACAAAATGTAGAAAGTATTTATTTCTCATATTTTAGATATTCAAAATTTTACATATTCAAAATTTTATTAAACATTTTATATTTTAAAAATCTAAAATTATGAAAAGTAAAATCTAAAACGTAAATAAAAAAATATTATAACTAAAAAAAAAAAAAAAAAAAAAAAAAAAAAAAAAAAATTTTTTTTTTTTTTTTTTTTTTTTTTTACATTTAACATTTTTTTTACATTTCATAATTTTACATTTAACATTTTTTTTACATTTCATAATTTTACATTTAACATTTTTTTTACATTTCATAATTTTACATTTAACATTTTTTTACATTTCATAATTTTACATTTAACATTTTTTTACATTTCATAATTTTACATTTAACATTTTTTTTACATTTCATAATTTTACATTTAACATTTTTTTACATTTCATAATTTTACATTTAACATTTTTTTACATTTCATAATTTGACATTTAACATTTTTTTACTTTTTATAATTTTACATTTTACATTTTTTTACTTTTTATAATTTTACATTTTACATTTTACATTTTTTTACTTTTTATAATTTTACATTTAACATTTTTTTACTTTTTATAATTTTACGTTTAACATTTTTTTACTCTTCATAATTTTACGCTTAACATTTTTTTACTCTTCATAATTTTACATTTTAAATTTTTTACAAAAATGTAAAAAATTACAAAATGTAAAAAATTACAAAATGTAAAAATTACAAAATGTAAAAATTACAAAATGTAAAAATTACAAAATGTAAAAATTACAAAATGTAAAAATTACAAAATGTAGAAGTAAAATTACAAAATGACAATATGTAAAATTATGAAATGTCAGCTTTTTAAAACGTAGAAGTAAAATTACAAAATGACAAAATGTAAAATTATGAACTGTCAACTTTTTAAAATGTAGAAGTAAAATTACAAAATGTAAAAATTACAAAATGTAGAAAGTATTTATTTCTCATATTTTAGATATTCAAAATTTTACATATTCAAAATTTTATTAAACATTTTATATTTTAAAAATCTAAAATTATGAAAAGTAAAATCTAAAACGTAAATAAAAAAATATTATAACTAAAAAAAAAAAAAAAAAAAATATTATAACTTAAAAAAAAAAAAAAAAAAAAAAAAAAAAAAATTTTTTTTTTTTTTTTTTTTTTTTTTTAGTTATAATATTTTTTTATTTACGTTTCATAATTTTACATTTAACATTTTTTTTACATTTCATAATTTTACATTTAACATTTTTTTACTTTTCATAATTTTACATTTAACATTTTTTTACTTTTTATAATTTGACATTTAACATTTTTTTACTTTTTATAATTTTACATTTAACATTTTTTTACTTTTTATAATTTTACGTTTAACATTTTTTTACTCTTCATAATTTTACGTTTAACATTTTTTTACTCTTCATAATTTTACATTTTAAATTTTTTACAAAAATGTAAAAAATTACAAAATGTAAAAAATTACAAAATGTAAAAATTACAAAATGTAAAAATTACAAAATGTAGAAGTAAAATTACAAAATGACAATATGTAAAATTATGAAATGTCAGCTTTTTAAAACGTAGAAGTAAAATTACAAAATGACAAAATGTAAAATTATGAAATGTCAACTTTTTAAAATGTAGAAGTAAAATTACAAAATGTAAAAATTACAAAATGTAGAAAGTATTTATTTCTCATATTTTAGATATTCAAAATTTTACATATTCAAAATTTTATTAAACATTTTATATTTTAAAAATCTAAAATTATGAAAAGTAAAATCTAAAACGTAAATAAAAAAATATTATAACTAAAAAAAAAAAAAAAAAAAAAAAAAAAAAAAAAAAAAAAAAAAAAAAATTTTTTTTTTTTTTTTTTTTTTTTTTTTTACATTTAACATTTTTTTACATTTCATAATTTTACATTTAACATTTTTTTTACATTTCATAATTTTACATTTAACATTTTTTTTACATTTCATAATTTTACATTTAACATTTTTTTACATTTCATAATTTTACATTTAACATTTTTTTACATTTCATAATTTTACATTTAACATTTTTTTACATTTCATAATTTTACATTTAACATTTTTTTTACATTTCATAATTTTACATTTAACATTTTTTTACATTTCATAATTTGACATTTAACATTTTTTTACTTTTTATAATTTTACATTTTACATTTTTTTACTTTTTATAATTTTACATTTTACATTTTTTTACTTTTTTATAATTTTACATTTAACATTTTTTTACTTTTTATAATTTTACATTTAACATTTTTTTACTTTTTATAATTTTACATTTAACATTTTTTTACTTTTTATAATTTTACATTTAACATTTTTTTACTTTTTATAATTTTACATTTAACATTTTTTTACTTTTTATAATTTTACATTTAACATTTTTTTACTTTTTATAATTTTACATTTAACATTTTTTTACTTTTTATAATTTTACATTTAACATTTTTTTACTTTTTATAATTTTACATTTAACATTTTTTTACTTTTTATAATTTTACATTTAACATTTTTTTACTTTTTATAATTTGACATTTAACATTTTTTTACTTTTTCATAATTTTACATTTTAATTTTTTTTACTTTTTCATAATTTTACATTTTAATTTTTTTTACTTTTTCGTAATTTTACATTTTAATTTTTTTACTTTTCATAATTTTACATTTTAATTTTTTTACTTTTTCATAATTTTACATTTTAATTTTTTTACTTTTTCATAATTTTACATTTTAATTTTTTTACTTTTTCATAATTTTACATTTTAATTTTTTTACTTTTTCATAATTTTACATTTTACATTTTTTACTTTTTCATAATTTTACATTTTAATTTTTTTACTTTTTCATAATTTTACATTTTACATTTTTTACTTTTTCATAATTTTACATTTTACATTTTTTACTTTTTCATAATTTTACATTTTACATTTTTTACTTTTTCATAATTTTACATTTTACATTTTTTACTTTTTCATAATTTTACATTTTACATTTTTTACTTTTTCATAATTTTACATTTTTTACTTTTTCATAATTTTACATTTTTTTACCTTTTCATAATTTTACATTTTTTACTTTTTCATAATTTTACATTTTTTACTTTTTCATAATTTTTTACATTTTTTACTTTTTCATAATTTTACATTTTTTACTTTTGCATAATTTTACATTTTTTACTTTTTCATAATTTTAAATTTTACATGTTTTACTTTTCATAATTTTACATTTTCAATGTTACTGACCGGAAAGTATAATTTTCGGAATGTATTATAAAGGTAATTATTAAAATCAATCCAATAGATTTTTTCTGTTATTGTATTGTTCATAAAATATTTTTCCTTTATCATATTATTTAGAGATGGATATGATTTTTCTAAATCGTCAATTTCAAAATATTCAAAATAACGTGCAAATAAAGTTGCGTTTTTTTCATCTATAGATATATAACACAAATTGTTACGAGGATCCAGATAAAACCCCGGTTTTATTATACGTATTGTTTCTATAAATCCGAAAAATTTGTCTCGAGGAATTGACCAACAATTAAAATCTGATAACAGTTCATGGAAATTGGGTAAGTCTAATAACATTAGTTTATCATAAAGGGGAATATAATTTTTAAACATATTTATCAATATATCATATGATAAATTAAAAAGAGTAAGTGACATAATTAAATGATTCTTATTGAGTATTAAAAAAAGATAACACATTAATTATTTTATACTAATAATTTTAAAATTTACATTTTTTTATATTTCACATTTTATATTTTATAAATTTTAAAATTTAAAATTTATAAAATATAAAATGTAAAATATAAAATGTAAATTTTCGCTTTTAAAATTTTTTTACGGAAATTTTTTTAAAGTTTTAATTGTTATATATTTTAAATTCCAATTCATAATAAAAATCCTTGTGTATTTATTTATATATAATACCTGTAGTAATATTAAATATTTATTTGTTCCTTTTAAAGAAAAGAACAAAGTCATGGCATTTTTAAATTTACAAAGTTTTGTGAGTAATAAAAATTTTTATTGTTTAGAATTTACATACACTGGTATTATTATGGATGGAATTTTAATATATAAATATCATGCAATTCGATATATACTTCAAATTCATCTGTAACATCTATTTTGAAAAAGTAAAAATTATAAAATGAAATCTATTGCGTAAATTGTGAATTGTGCAATATAAAATATCTCTCCCTATATATAAGAATAGATAATCATTAACAGTTATACCATTTTCACCACGATGATGGAGCCGCATTACACTATTCATCTTTCTTTCATCTCTTTCGAAAATAAAAAAATTCCAAAATGTATGAGTTTCACTTCCACCGAATCACCTTTTGAAACTCTCAAGATTGATTTATTTACAAAATGGGATAATAGTCCGAGATGTTTTAAAAACGTTTTATATGAGTTTCAAAAAATATGTCAACAATATTTTTGTGAAGACTGTACACTGGTGGCTGTTGATATACCAACATATGAGTTTTTGAAAAATTTTCATAATTCTGTTATTCTGTGGAACTTTACATATAAGGAGAAAGAAGAAGATATGTCTTTAGTCACAGCACATGTATTTAATGCAAGTATTATACCTTGTGAATTACCTAAAAGCGATAATGATGCTGTGGCACGTAGCTTTTGTTTAGATTTATTACCTGAACCTATGGAAGGTGAATTCAGTAAACGTGCCGTACTTGTAGAGAAAGATAATATACCGATTTATTCTGATGAATATTTAGAATTAATACGTGGTGGATTAAAAAAAACTGTTTATGATGACATTTTGTAGAAATTGAATAAAGAAATTAATGAATTAATAAAATGTATTTTTTAAGTATTTATTTATTCAAATTATTTTTAGTACGACAGGACTATTGTTTTCAGACAACGATTTTGCTTTGTCGCCCTGTATACAAATCTATATCTAATATTTTCATTTTCAATGTAACATTTCCAATATTTCAGAAAGTCTCATAAAGAAGAATTGTTATAATTGCAATTTTTTACATTTCATAATTTTAAAATGCATAATTTAAATATCATAATATTTTTACATTTCAGAACTCTAATATCTAAATTATAAAATGTATAATTTTTAATATTCATAATTTTCATATTTCATATTAAGAGTAGATAAATGTATCATATTTTTATTAAAATTAGATTTGTGTGTGTAAAATTATCAATTTTAGATTATACAGATTTGTGTGTAAAAGTATCCAACTAGTATATTTCACATGTATTAACACAATATCTCTACAGTCACTCAAAAAATTAAGTGAACACGAAACCTTTCTCGGAATATTAAATAATAAGTCTATTTAAAAAAAAATTTAATTGAAATTTTTTTTTATAATTTTAGATTTAAAATTTTTAATTTTTATATTTTTAGTTTAAATTTTTTAAATTTTTATAATTTTAGTTTAAATTTTTTAAATTTTTATAATTTTAGTTTAAATTTTAAATTTTTTACTTTTTATAATTTTAGATTTAGTATATATATAGCCGTTTTTCTCGTATTCTAACAAATCTTGGTAATTTAAAATTTTTTATATCATCTTTGATAATGAATTACTTTGATTCTATCAAAAACGCTTTTCACTATCTACTCCGAGATTGTGTTCATCTTGCAAACCCGGATGAAACAGATGAAGAAATGTTAGTTGACGATGTAAATCACATGTATGATCCAGATTGGACACCGAGGGAACATAAATTTGCTCTTTCCATTTTGAGAATGCTTAAAGTCTATTTTCTGATCCCACCAATACATACGGGTATCACCATCGACAAAATTGAAGATGCGATTCCCAAGTTGAAGGAAAAATTAAAATCTATTGTCGATTCTGATTTGTCATCTCTATCTCCTAGAGTTCGAAGCCTTTTAGACGGCCATCTTTTGACATTTCATCAATGGCGAGATCGTAATTGTTATCAGCCTTGGGTTATGGAATGTTTGATCGTCACAGGATGTTTTATTGGAGAGTTTGCAAACAAATTTAGAGACGAATTGAATCCTTTTTTCACATCGGCATCCAAGACATTGATAGAATTCATGGATGATTGTGGTTTAATAGATTGTATTAAAAACGATTTGTCTTCCAATAAAGATCCGTTTGGCAAACCCGGTAAAAAAGTGAAATCTGTCTTGGACGAAGATAATTTTTGTTTGAAGACTTTTGAAACTGAGTAAACAACAAGAACAAAAAAGATTGTAGAAGAAATGTTAAGAAAAAACGCAAAACAAGTTTAATTTTTTAAAAAAAACGAATCGTAATAAAATTTTACATTTTTTATATGTTCTGTATAATATTTCTCATAATAATGTTAAAAATTTTAGCCTATTGAAGAAATAATTAAAAATATTGTATCATAAATAAAAGTCTTTTTTTTTAGAGTTAGAGAGTGATTCTATGATTTTAATTATGAATTTTAGATTATACAGATTTGTGTGTAAAATTATCAATTTTACATTATACAGATTTGTGTGTAAAAGTATCCAATTAGTATATTTCACACATATTAACACAATATCACTACAGTCACTCAAATAATTAACTGTACATGAAACCTTTCTCAGAATGCCAAAGAATGAGTCAATATTTAAAAAGAACCTTAAAAAATCTTTTTTTCACTTTAACTCATTTTATTAAAATAATTTTTTTTAATTTTTAAAATTTGAAATGCAATGTACTTTTTAAAATACATACATCAGATCAAAAATTATCATATTTATCAAATCACACAGAGTTGAAATTAAAACCTGATAAGTTTTTATTTTTTTAATTAATTGTATATAAATTGTCATTTATAAAATAAATTGATCTCTAAATATAAGTATTGAAATTCAAATCTTGTTTCTTAAAACAATTTAAAGTTTGAAATACAATTTTCAATTGACATTTCATAATTTTTAGATTTTATAAATCTCATCATTTTTGAAAATTAATAATTTATTCATTAATTAATAATTAATCCTTTCTACACAAATTTTGAATTTTTTCTACTTCTTAAAAATTTTTGTCATTTTCTTTATTCAAAATGTCATTTTCGTTTTTCAAAGTCCAATCAATTTATTTAAATTGTTGCTTCAGATCAAACACATCAATCTTTAAATATACATTAAGAGATATTAATAAAAATTTGAAGTTCTTAACACATTTTAAGGAATATTAAAAAGTATTTTAAAGTGAATTCTTATTCTTTCTTATATTGGATAGTAATAATTAAAAATAATGAGCTGTTTTAAGAGAGACCTCATTTAAAAATATACATGTAGTAAAGATAAATATTACTACATGTATATTTATTCAGGATCTTTCAATGTCTGCGTAATTTTTTATATTTCAACGCCAAGAGAAAAAAATACGTAATAATTCAACAGGCCTGGAAAACCAAGCGATAAATTTCATTTATTTCAAAACTAATGATATGAATTTAGGCAAACTTAAATATAACACAAGAAAACGGAAATTTCATGAAACTGATATGTCCCTATTGAAATTTGACCTCTTTGTCCCGAAAAATATTTCAAAGCATTGTGTTCTATGAAAGATATTTTTATAAACCATATTTTCATATCTTTACTGTTCTTAATGAAATTTAAATATGTTATTCAAGTTTCTGTATAAAATGGATTTATGTACAGGGACACTCAAAAGTATTCCAAAACATTGCATTTTATGAGAGATATTTCTATAAATCAAATTTTAATAACTTTACTTTACACGAAGATTTAGGAAATTGAAATATGTTATTTATATGCACAAAAGAATGCTTTTGCATAGAATATAGCATGATTAGCATTAGAGGGTCGCACAAAAATATCCAGTTATATTAAGAGCTATTAATAAAAAATTGTTACTGTGAAAATCATAAAAATATTGAAATGTATTATTAATATTCTAAAATAATGCTTTGTATAGAATATATGATTAACTTTCTGATTTACAGGGCTACACTAAAATATTCAGAGAGATCAAAAGCTGTAATTATAATCTAACGGTCTTTTGTGTTAAGCCTTTTTAACACTTTCCAAAATGCCTAAGAGTAATTTTAAAATCAATTATTCTATCTGTCCAGTGGCAAAAAATATTAAAAGTTATTCAATACAACAACTACGTACAGTTGGAAAGTGTTACTAATCAATGCATGATTTTTCTTTAATATATGTACAAACTGGACACATAAGATAGTATTAAAAATTCTTTTAATAATCCAAAAATTTTGGCAAAAGTTATCCACAGTTAAGAATTATGAAATTTTAAAATTTTAACTCTTTAAATCATTTAAATCATTGAAATGCAGATTTGAGTGTAGGTAGTTTTTTAAATATAACTTAAAAACTGGTTCATAGAACGAGTTGTCATATTTAAAACTTATTTTGAATAAATTCTCAAATGTAACACATAATTTCGTAAACTTAAATTATGTTTATCCAAAATTTCGAGTCATTTCGTTAAGTCCTTTCAATCTGTTTTGTAATGATTACAAATAATTTTAAAATTAAAAGATTTTAACATTATCACCATGAAATGTTTTAAATTGTGGTCTTTGTTAAAAATGATTCAAATGAAACAATTAAATTACAACCAAATTTTAAAATGGTTTTCTATGATTTTTTTCCATGTTGCCTTAAAGTAAAATTCTTTTAAATAAAAACGCACGAAGCTAGCTTGTGACCTCAAATACAAGTCAGCTGTTTGTAATGTCAGCTGTTTACATTCAATTCCACCTGTCTTTTCGTGAATGATGCAATCAAACCTGTCTGAACGTTTCGTTTATCTCTCTTTCTGTATATACAGTTCCCGCCGCTTATTAAAATCATTCTGAACCAAAGTGATTTTATTAAGCGTCTGATTTTTATATCCCTTAAGGAAAAGGTTCGAAAGAAACTTCAAAAGGTAACGAATAATATAATTAGTAAACAATATTAATTAATTTTTGGTAGATAATTAAATAATTGTTTCTTCGATATAAGTAAATTAATCCCGTGCACTTTCGTTAGAGGAAAATCATCATTAGTTTACCAAAAGTTCATGCTGTTCTTATAAATTAAAAATCTTTTCGTTTAAACCTCATGAATTATAGTAATTTCAAAATAAGAACTAGAAATTGCCTTCTAATAATTAGATAAAAAAAATCAGATTTATATTTTATTACTGTGCTTTGAAAAATACGTTCCTTGAAATTGTTGCGGAGATAAGTTGCGTGGAGTGTTTAATTTGTAACTATATATATATTTCATCTATATATATATATATATATATATATATTCTATATATATATATATATGTATATATTTCATCTTTATCAATTTTATCTTTCTTTGTTAAAAGAACACAACAGTAAAGATTATTTATTTTAAAAATAAACCTACAAAAAGATATTCCTTTAATAGATTCATAAAATTGTAATTTTATGAACATATTAATACGAAAGGACTGTTTAAGTTTGCATCATTACATATTTTAATTATAACAAATAAAAATAGTTATTATGTCTATTATTATTATTATTATTACAATGCTGCAAAACTTATAAATAGTCCTATCGTACTAATATAAATTTTATCTGTAACAGATCTTTATTTTTTTTCATATCCATGTTTTTTTTCTTCTTGTTCAAAGTAAAAAAATAATCTTATATATTCTCTCTTAAATTCAATTTTTCTTAAAAATATATCATACTTTATCTATCATATATTTTTTTATATATTCTTTTTTTCATCTTTATCATTTTTTCTCTTTTTTTGTGAAAAGAACACAACATTAAAGATGATATATTTTAAAAATAAACTGTAAAGAGATATTCTTTTTATAGATTCATAAAATTTTAATTATATGAACATATTAATACGACAGGACTATTTTAGTTTACATCATTACCTTTTAAGGCTTTGAATGTTAATTATAACACATAAAAATAGTTATTATTATTATTATTATTATTATTATAATGCTGCAAAACTTATCCTATCGTATTAATATAAATTTTATCTGTAACAGATCTTTATTTTTTTCTCTTTTTCGAGAATTTTTCATATCCGTGCTTTTTTTCTTCTTGTTCAAAGTAAAATAAAAATCTTATGTATTCTTTTTTATATAATTTCTTTTTTTTCATCTTTGTCAATTTTATTGTGAAAGAAATTAACACACAGCAATAACTAGTATTTATTTTAAAAAACAAACCTTACATTTCTAAAAAAAAACATCTCAATTAGACATACATAAGATAATTTAAACAGGATAAAAAATTAAAACTAATTACAATCACAATCTTTGAAATTTACAGCATGAAATATTTTAAAGTACATAGACCTGCTAAACAATCTTTATCTTGGTACATATGATTTTATCTTTTTTCACATTAAAATATTTAACACTTTTCATATTTAATTTAAAATGTTTCTGTGTGTGTATAAACAAAGTTTCAATTTTAAACTTTTTGCAATAATGTTTTAAATATTTTTCCATGACACTGTTTAACACCAATTATACATTTATTTGAGAATACACATCAAATTGTTTATTTTTATTCCTCACAGTTAGATATTTAAAATTAGCATTTCTTTTTACATGATATGAGTCCACAGGTGGTTTATACAATTATCTTCTTCTATATCTTGTAATGTTCTATAAGATCCACAATATTTGGCCTCTAGTGATTGTTTAGTTCAGACATTGGAAAACAAATGTTTTGCTTTTGAAAAACATAACTTGTTTTAATTTTTCAATTATATTTCAACTTCTTTATTCAAATGTGACAAACAATCTAAAAATTTTTCATCATATGCAACTTTTTGGTCTTTTTCTGGAGGTTAAAGATATTCTTTTAATATATCTCTTGTCATGTCTTTTTTTGAATTTGAGTTATTGTGAAATATCATTAAAGTTTGGTAATTTATTCTTTATGGATTGTCTAATAAAATTTATCACAATAGTTTCAACGAGATGTTTCATGGTGAACTGAAATCTAAGTGAAAAACAGTGTGATATATATAGTTTGAACAAAAAGGGTGGAGCTTAGTTTTTCTTTTTATTTTAAAAAATATTATAAAATAATATAAATAAATAAAAAATAAAATCATGTCACAACTTATTAAAGTATTAATGTCATGGTCAATTATTATTATCTCGACTTTTATCACTTTTAAAATTTATCCTTTTAAAGTGACCATCGAAATTTAAAATCTTAAACAATATGTTATGATAATCTAATTTTTATTCCTTTAATTGAATTTAAAATATGAAAAGCATTTGTACTTTTCGATATCCAATTTCTAATTAATTTGGGATACCATATATATTTTCAAATGCTGTCAACAGATTGCACAAGTAGACTGCCATTTTGATAGACATTTTATATGAAATAAATGTTTACAACATGACATAACAATATTTTTGTCAAGTGAATTTTAAAAAATAGAACAGTCTAAAGATTTTGGACGCATTGATAGACAATTTATATGACGACCTAAATTTACAATATTTTCGTCGATTGAATATAAACAACATTCACCATAATAAATATTCCCTTTCTTGCATTTTCAGGATCAATTAAATAAAATATAGCTAAAATTTGTTCTTTTGAAAATCCTAATAACTTTAAATCATAATGTGAAAGGCCTGTAGCAATTCAATCAATTTAATATCAAAAATCATTGAATTCAATTTCTGATAACGATTGAGATAGAATTTTTACATTATCAGAATCTATATACATTTGCAAATTTATATCCATTTCTGTTTTTTCTTTACAACGTTAATAATTGTTATTTGTAATAATAGTCGCTTTTATATATTCATATCTTTTTTTTAAATATAGATAAATATTAAAAGGAAAAAAATTAAAAATAAAAATAAAATAAAATAAAATAAAATAAATAAACGACAGAAACAAACGGTCAAATAACAGTTTATTTTGAATTGCAAATTAAAAATGTACATATTATATAAGTAAATATATAAATCCTTAAAAAATGAACAACATTTTGTCAAATGTTTTTTAAAATACAACTTTTTTCTTTATGATGTCAGTCTTTAATACAAATTTTTAAATATTATTTGTTGAATATCCCCAAACTGTCAATTATTTTACGATGACTTTCTCATAATAAGTACAATTATTAGAAAGACTAAAGAAAAAGATTTAGTCTTTGTGGTGACCACTGATCCAATTGATATAAAGTTTTCTCTGAATCATCTCGCACCATCTTTTTAAGTATTGTTGAATGCACATTTCGGAATTTATTAGCACTTTTAATGACCAGTATAATTAGCATAGCCATTATAACGTTTAAAATTCTTACTTCAATCTCCATAGTTATCAATCCAAAGATCTGAGATTCTAAACAACTGCTACAGTCTTTTTTATACTTCATGTGCGTTGAAAGTTGCATAACATTTTTTATCGTTTAGTGACAGTTTATTCCAATATATAAATCTTTAAAAAAAAGAACAACTTGTCAAGCATATTTTTTTTTAAACACTCCTCTTTTTCTTTACAATAATGAAATTCAGTATTTAAGACAATTTTTTTACGATGACATTATTAGAAAGACTAATGAAAAGGTTTAGTCTTTGTGGCGATCAATTGGTTTTCTCTAAATCATTTACTTTTTGAATTTCTCACAAGAAATGCATCATCCATCCTTTAAGTATAGTTGAATCACATTTAGGAAGTTATTAGCACTTTTAATGATGACTTTCCAGTACAATTAGCATAGCATTAAATCGTTTTGAATTCTTGCTTCATGGTTATAAATCCAGAGATCTGAGATTCTAAACAATGCCACAGCCTTTTATACTTGATGTGAGTTGAAAGTTGCGTAATAAATGACGTCATGAGATTATGAAATATATAAACTTTACAGTTATATTGGCTCTATGAACTAATGTTAATTAAACTAGATTCAAATGAAAGTAAAAAAATTAAGTTCAATTTAAAGTACAGTGGGAGGGTGATTAAATAATCAAACCCAAAATTTCACTATATAATTTAATACTAAAATTCAAATTTTACTTTTTAAAAATAGCTTGTTTAAAATTGAAATAGAATAAAATTTCAATTTTAGCATTTACTTAGATGGCGACTTACAAAATTGAAATTTTAAAATCCGAAATTTCGTTATATAATTAAATGCTAAAATTCAAATTTTATTTTTTTAAAGGGCTTGTTTAACCTTGAATTGGAATAAAATAGTAGTTGAATTTTAGCATTTTGAAATTTTAAAATTCGACAATTTGCTATCTAATTAACTGATAAAATTCAATTACTATTTTTTTCTATTTCAAGGTCAAACAAGCTATTTTTAAAAATATAAAATTTGAATTTTAAAAGCATTTTAATTAGCATTTCATTATATAAAGAAATTTGGGATTTTAAAATTTAAAAATCTAATTAAATGTTAAAAATCAAATTCCATTTTATTCTATTTCAAGAATTCAAATTACATTTTCTTCTAGTTTAGGGTTAAACAAGCTACTTTTTAAAAATAGTAGTGGAACTTTAGCATTTAATTAGATAGCAACTTTTCAAAATAGAAATTTTAAAATCCGAATAGTTGCTATCTAATTAAATGCTAAAGTTACAATCCCATTTTAATTAGCATTTTAAAAGCATTTTAATTAGCATTTAATTATCATTTAATTATGTAGCAAAATTTCGGTTTTAAAAATTTCAATTTGAAAAGTCGCTATCTAATTAAATGCTAAAATTCAAATTCCACTTTATTCTATTTCAAGAATTCAAATTACATTTTATTCTATTTCAGTGTTAAACAAGCTATTTAAAAAAGAATAGTAGTTGAATTTTAGCATTTAATTAGCATTTTAAAACCTTTTAAAAAGCATTTTAATTACCATTTAATTATATAGCGAAATTTCAATTTTAAAATTTCAATTTTGAAAAGTCGCTATCTACTTAAATGTTAAAATTCAAATTTTACTTTTTAAAAATAGCTTGTTGAAATTTGAAATAGTATAAAATGGAATTTCAATTTTTACATTTACTGAGATATCGACTTTCCAAAATTAAAATTCTAAAATCCGAAATTTCGTTATCTAATTAAATGATAAATTCAAATTTTATTTTAAAAAAAATCTTGTTTAACCTTGAAATAGAATAAAATAGTAGTTGAATTTTAGCATGTAATTAGATAGCAACTTTTCAAAATTGAAATTTTAAAATCCGAGAAGTTGCTATGTAATCTAGCTAAATACTATTTTATTCTATTTCAAAGTTAAACAAGCTATATTTATAAAATAAAATTTGAATTTTAAAAAATAAAATTTTATTTAAAAAAAATTAAATTTGTCTTTTAAAAGCATTTTAATTAGCATTTAATTATCATTTAATGATAAAGCGAAATTTCAGATTTTAAAATTTGAAATTTGAAATGTCGCTATTAAATTAAAGGCTAAAATTCAAATTCCATTTCATTCTATTGCAAGATTTCAAATTATATTTTATTCTATTGCAAGAATTCAAATTACTTTTTATTCTAGTTTAGGGTTAAACAAGATTTTTTTTAAATAGTAGTTGAACTTTAGAAATTAATTAGATAGCAACTTTTCACATTTGAAATTTTAAAATCCGAAAAGTCGCGATCTGATTAAATGCTAATATTCAAATTCCATGTTAATTAGCATTTTAAAAGCATTTTTTAAAGCATTTTAATTATATAGCGAAATTTCGGATTTTAAAATTTCGGCATCTAATTAAATGCTAAAATTAAATTTCAATTTATTCTATTTCAAGAATATAAATTACACTTTATATACATTACATTAAAATTTCAATTTGAAAAGTCGATATCTAATTAAATGTTAAAATTCAAATTCCATTTTATTTATATTTCAAGAATTCGAATTACATTTTATTCTATTTCAGTGTTAAACAAATTTCAATTTGCAAAGTCGCTATCTAATTAAATGCTAAAATTCAAATTCCTTTTAATTCTATTTCAAGAATTCAAATTACATTTTATTCTATTTCAAAGTTAAACAAAAATTAAATTTCAATTTATTCTATTTCAAGAATTTAAATTACACTTTACATACATTACATTAAAATTTCAATTTGAAAAGTCGCTACCTAAATAAATGCTAAAACTCAAATTCCATTTTATTCAATTTCGAGAATTCAAATTACATTTTATTCTATTTAAGTGTTCAAAAAGCTATTTTTTTAAAATAGTAGTTGAATTTTAGCATTTAATTAGCATTTTAAAAGCATTTTAAGAGGCCTTTTAATTAACATTTAATTATATAGCGAAATTTCGGATTTAAAATTTCAATTTTGAAAATTCGCTATCTAATTAAATGCTAAAATTAAATTTCAATTTATTATTTTTCAAGAATTTAAATTACATTTTACATACATTACTTTAAATTTCAATTTGAAAAGTCGCTATCTAATTAAACGGTAAAATTCAAATTCCATTTTATTATATTTCAAGAATTCAAATTACTTTTTATTCTATTTCAAAAATTTAAATTACATTAAAATTTCAATTTGAAAATTCTATTTCAAGAATTAAAATTACATTTTATTCTATTTCAGTGTTAAACCAGCTATTTTAAAAAAAATAGTAGTTGAATTTTAGCATTCAGCAGTTGAATTTTAAAATTTCAATTTGAAAAGTCGCTATCTAATTAAATGCTAAAATTCAAATTCCATTTTATTCTATTTCAATATTTCAAATTACATTTTAATCTATTTCAGTGTTAAACAAATTTCAATTTGAAATGTCGCTATCTAATTAAATGCTAAAATTCGAATTCCATTCTATTCTATTTCAAGAATTCAAATTACATTTTATTCTATTTCAGTGTTAAACAAAAATTAAATTTCAATTTATTCTATTTCAAGAATTTAAATTACATTTTACATACATTACATTAAAATTTCAATTTGAAATTGAAATTTCTATTTCAAGAATTAAAATTCCATTTTATTATATTTCAAGAATTCAAATCACATTTTATTCTATTTCAGTGTTAAACAAAAATTAAATTTCTATTTATTCTATTTCAAGAATTTAAATTACATTTTATATACATTACAATAAAATTTCAATTTGAAAAGTCGCTATCTAATTAAATGCGAAAATTCAAATTCCATTTTATTCTATTTCAAAAATTCAAATTACATTTTATTTTATTTCAATGCTAAATAAGCTATTTTTTTAAAAATAGTAGTTGAATTTTTAAATTTCAATTTTAAAAATTCGCTAATTAAATTGAAAAGTCGCTATCTAATTAAATGCTAAAATTCAAATTACATTTTATTCTATTTCAGTGTTAAACAAGCTGTTTTTTAAAAAATAGTATTTGAATTTTAACATTCAGCAGTTGAATTTTAAAATTTTAATTTTAAAAATTCGATAATTAAAAGCTAAAATTAAATTTCAATTTAGTCTATTTGAAAAATTTAAATTACATTTTACATACATTACATTAAAATTTCAGTTTGAAAAGTCGCTATCTAAATAAATGTTAAAATTCAAATTCCATTTTATTCTATTTCAGTAATTCAAATTACATTTTATACTATTTCAGTGTTAAACAAAAAATAAATTTCAATTTATTTTATTTCAAGAATTTAGATTACATTTTACATACATTATATTAAAATTTCAATTTGAAAATTCTATTTCAAGAATTAAAATTACATTTTATTCTATTTCAGTGTTAAACAAGCTATTTTTTAAAAAATAGTAGTTGAATTTTAGCATTCAGCAGTTGAATTTTAAAATTTCAATTTGAAAAGTCGCTATCTAATTAAATGCTAAAATTCAAATTCCATTTTATTCTATTTCAATATTTCAAATTACATTTTATTCTATTTCAGTGTTAAACAAATTTCAATTTGAAAAGTCGCTATCTAATTAAATGCTAAAATTCGAATTCCATTCTATTCTATTTCAAGAATTCAAATTACATTTTATTCTATTTCAGTGTTAAACAAAAATTAAATTTCAATTTATTCCATTTCAAAAAATTAAATTATATTTTACATACATTACTTAAAAATTTTAATTTGAAAAGTCGATACCTAATTAAATGCTAAAATTCAAATTCCATTCTATTCTATTTCAAGAATTCAAATTACATTTTATACTATTTCACTGTTAAACAAAAATTAAATTTCAATTTATTCTATTTCAAGAATTTAAATTACATTTTACATACAATAAATTAAAATTTCAATTTGAAATTGAAATTTCTATTTCAAGAATAAAATGGAATATTATTCTATTTCAAGAATTCAAATTACATTTTATTCTATTTCAGTGTTAAACAGAAATTAAATTTCTATGTATTATAATTCAAGAATTTAAATTACATTTTACATACATTACATTAAAATTTCAATTTGGAAAGTCACTATCTAATTCAATGCTAAAATTCAAATTCCATTTTATTCTATTTCAAGAATTCAAATTACATTTTATTCTATTTCAGTGTTAAACAAGCTATTTTTAAAAAAAATAGTAGTTGAATTTTAGCATTCAGCAGTTGAATTTTAACTTTCAATTTTGAAAATTCCCTATTTAATTAAATGCTAAAATTAAATTTCAATTTATTCAATTTCAAGAATTTAAATTACTTTTTACATACATTACATAAATATTTCAGTTTGAATAGTCGCTATCTAATTAAATGCTAAAATTCAAATTCCATTTTAGTCTATTTCAAGAATTCAAATTACATTTCATTCTATTTCAGTGTTAAACAAATGTTCAATTTGAAAAGTGGCTATCTAATTAAATGCTAAAATTCAAATTCCATTTTATTCTATTTCAAGAATTCAAATTACTTTTTTTTCTATTTCAAGAATTTAAAATTACATTTTTCATACATTACATTAAAATTTCAATTTTAAAATTCTATTTCAAGAATTTAAATTACATTTTTCATACATTACAGTTAGTCAAAAAATTATGTGAACATGAAACCTTTTTTCTCTGTAATGATTTTTAAAAATAAAATTCAATATTATTTTAAAATTACACTTTCTTAACACAGATGTTTGACGTTACTTTTATTTTAATTCTATTTATCGTCTATCTTTTTTATATATTACGAGAGGATGATGTAATTGAATCGTATATGAAAAAATACTGAAAATTGGTGTAATATATGTGAAAGAGTATCATTTTTTCAAATAGTATCTGATGTCGAAGCTCAAAAATATAATATTTTAAAAGTTCTTCCTTCATGTTTTAAAATTGAAATAATTTAATGTTGCTCGAATTTAAAAATTTTTCAATAAAAATGGTAACGCTGATTCATTAAGCAACTGAAATGCAACTGGAACTAAATAGATTGAATAATGAAAATCTTGCCTTTTATATGCTTTTTTAAATAAGTCATCTAAAAAAAGTTGCTCTTTTTTTTGAGTTTTTAGTGTTTTTTTTAAACAAAGAGTCATTTTGAGATAAATGGACATTAAAGAGTTTCATAGAAATTGTGAGCGTTTTGAATCAAATTGGTTGTGTTTGGATTGCGATAATCCTTTTTGTGCACATTGTGCAAATAATAAAAACAAATATTTTCATGTAATATTAAAAAAGTCAGCATTAATAGAATTTTTCAAAATTGTTAAAAAGAATATTATATGTTCTTATTCTAATGTTTTTTGTAATGGTGGACATGATGAAGAAGAGCATGTTCATTTAATTACTACAGTTTCAGACACAAGATATTTTAAAAGAAACGAGTGGGAAAAAATCAGTTGGGGTATGTACGTAAAACCAAATTATATTTGTCACAATTTAATCAAATATTTTTATACGAAATATATAAAATATAATTGATACTGTAATTTTACATTTAATCTTCTTTCATTAGAAAGTTTGTGTTTTAAAAAAATATGGAATAATGTAAAAAAATTTCACGATATTGAAAACATTAGACAATATATACCTGATGTTATTTTTAAAAAACATTTTTTACAAAGTCGCAAGTATATGGATATAACAGCTGCAGAAATTGAAAATCGCACCTTTCCTATTGAAAAATATAAATTTTCTTTTTCTGATTTATTTAAAGAAGATCAAGTTTATGAACTAGATTATGCTTTGTATTTTTTATTTCAGTATTATACTTGCGATATTTTAGACGAAATCTACTCAGAAGATTGTTATTATCTTTTTCATTTCCATTTTATAGTAAACAATAATATTTTCAAAATATGCTTACATTGTTTAAAATTATACTTTCTCAATACAAAGTGTTTGATAGAAAAATGTTACTCTTATATCAGTTCTTTAGATAACAGTACATTGAATGATGATTTTGACTTGCTGGAAGCGTATGAGTTTATTGAATTGTATATGAAATCTCCTGAAAATTGGTGTAGTATATGTAAGAGAGCACCTCTTTTTCAATTAACAACTGATATATTACAGTACTAGCAGGATATAGAAAATCTTATCTCATATCTATTTTAGAGCAAATAGCATGATAAACGAAGCTTAGATCTTTCAAATTTGACAGTTTTGAAAGTTGCCTTTACAAGAAAAGATGCTTATAACGTTAAAGCTTTAATATTGCATAGTGCTTTTGCATTACTTACTAATTCAGATTTTATAATTTCACATTTCAAAATTTCAGATTTCATAATTTCAGATTTCTAAATTTTAGTTTTCATAATTTCAGTTTTCTAAATTTAAGATTTCAAAATTTCAGTTTTCTTAATTTCAAATTTCAAAATTTCAGTTTTCTTAATTTCAAATTTCAAAATTTCAGTTTTCTAAATTTCACTTTCATAATTTCAGATTTCAAAATTTCAGATTTCATAATTTCAAATTTCATAATTCTAGATTTCATAATTTGAGTTTTCTAAATTTCACTTTCATAATTTCAGATTTCAAAATTTCAGATTTCATAATTTCAAATTTCATAATTCTAGATTTCATAATTTGAGTTTTCTAAATTTTAGATTTCATAATTTCAGTTTTCTAAATTTTAGAATTCATAATTTCAGCATTCTAAATTTTAGATTTCATAATTTCAATTTTATAAATTTGAGATTTCAAAATTTCAGTTTTCTAAATTTCAGATTTCATAATTTCAGATTTCAAAATTTCAGATTTTATAATTTCAGATTTCATAATTACAGATTTCATAATTGAGAGTTACATAATTTTAGTTTTCTAAATTTTTAAAGTAAAATTATGAAATTTAAAAATCTAAAAAATAAAATTATGAAATCTAAAATTAATTGTGAAATCTAAAAAATTTAAAAATTGAAATAATGAAAACTGAAGTTATGAAATGTATAATTATGAAATCTAAGAAATCTAAAAAATAAAATTATGAAATCTAAAATTATGAAAACTGAAATTACGAAAAGTGAAATTACAAAATCTAAAATTATGAAAACTAAAATTACGAAATCTAAAATTATGAAACCTGAAATTATGAAAACTGAAATTACAAAATCTAAAATTATGAAAACTGAAATTATGAAAACCAAAATTACGAAATCTAATATTATGAAAACTGAAATTACGAAATCTAAAATTATGAAAACTGAAATTACGAAATCTAAAATTATGAAAACTGAAATTATGAAATCTGAAATTACGAAATCTAAAATTATGAAACCTGAAATTATGAAATCTGAAATTACGAAATCTGAAATTATAAAATCTGAAATTATAAAATCTAAAATTATGAAATCTAAAATTACGAAAACTGAAGTTATGAAAGCTAGAATTTGAATTCTAAAATTATAAAATGAGAAATCAAAAATGTTAAAACTAAAATTTAGAAAGTAAATAAAAAAAATATTAATACAAAAAAAAAAAAAAAAAAAAAAATTTTTTTTTTTTTTTTTTTTTTTTTTTTTTTTTTTTTTTTTTAGTATATACATATTTTTTTTATTTACTTTCTAGATTTTAGTTTTCCTATTTTTGATTTCTCATTTTATAATTTTAGGTTTCATACTTTCACATTTCAGATTTTCATTTTTCTAAATTTCAAATTTCATAATTTAAGTTTTCTTAATTTTAGATTTCAAAATTTCAGATTTTTAAATTTCAGATTTGAAAATTTCAGATTTCATAATTTCAGTCTTCAAAATTTCAGATTTCATAGTTTCAGTTTTCTAAATTTCAGATTTCATAATTTCAGATTTCATAATTTCAGGTTTCATAGTTTCATATTTCAAAATTTCAAATTTCATAATTTCAGTTTTCTAAATTTTAGATTTCATAATTGCAGCTTTCTAAATTTCAGTTTTCTTAACTTCAAATTTCAGTTTTCTAAATTTCAGTTTCATAATTTCAGTTTTCTAAATTTCAGATTTCATAATTTCAGATTTCATAATTCTAGATTTCATAAATTTAGTTTTCTCAATTTTAGATTTCATAATTTTAGATTTCATAATTTCAGATTTCATAATTCTAAATTTCATAATTTTAGTTTTCTAAATTTTAGATTTCATAATTTTAGTTTTCTAAATTTTAGATTTCATAATTTCAGTTTTCTAAATTTTAGATTTCATAATTTCAATTTTATAAGTTTGAGATTTTATAATTTCAGATTTCATAATTTCAGATTTCATAATTCTATATTTCATAATTACAGATTTCATAATTACAGGTTTCATAATTCTAGATTTCATACTTTTAGTTTTTAAGTTTCAACGAAAATTCGATGAAAGCAGCGCAGTTTTAAAAATAAAATACGAAGATGACGTTTAAAAGAAAAAACTTGTAAAAAAATTGATCATAAATAAATATTCTAGATTTCATAATTTTAGTTTCCTAAATTTTAGATTTCATAATTTCAGTTTTCTAAATTTCAGATTTCATAATTTCAGATTTCATAGTTCTAGATTTCATAATTTAAGTTTTCTAAATTTTAGATTTCATAATTTCAGTTTTCTAAATTTTGGATTTCGTAATTTCAGATTTCGAAATTTAGATTTCGAAATTTCAGTTTTCTAAATTTTTAGATTTCGTAATTTCAGCTTTAAGTATTAAATTTAAAATTTAGAAAACTGAAATTATGAAATCTAAAATTTGTTCGTATTTATATTCAAACTGGTTTCAGCTTTTTCTTTTAAATATTACGCAATTCATTTTTAACCCTCCAACCGGCAGACAAAAGAGCAAAATCTTAAAGTTGTTTTATCTGTAAATTTCTTCTATAAACAATAAAATAGTGCTATTTCAAGGTACTACCAAAAATGAAGCATGTGTATGAAGATAAAGCTTGAAATTATTAACCTGTCATTAATAGTAACCAAAATTATCTAAAATATTAATTTACATTTATTTGAAAAATACGTGTATTGCTAAAAAACCTGCAGTTCAGTGAACGACTTATATCAAGCTTGCCGGTCAGAGAGTTAATAGGTTTAGAATTTAATTTAAGATCATATCTATGTAATCCATACTCTTTTACCATTTCAGTATCATCTATTATTTGATATAAAGTACTCTTTTAAAATTTTGACACTAATTTTTGCAATTTTGCATACAAAAACAAATTGCAGAAAAAACATCTTATTCAGGAGAATTATGATCTCAATGCTATTAAAACAGCTGAAGATGAAGATGAAAAGAAAATAGAAATTGAAGAAGAATCGTTAGAATTTGAAAACGATCCTTTTTTAAAAAGTGTATCCTGAGATAGACAGGTTGTTTGAAAAGAATTTTATGAGAAGAAAACAGAAGAGAAGTAATCACTTATCAATAAAAAGTTCTTAATGCTAATATCAAACAATGCGATCTTTCGAAACACATTATCTATTTAATGATTACAGATTCTGAATTATTTCGTATATTTATTACAGAACTATCAAGATGTTAAAATCTTATACCTATTTTAAAGTAAACTTTTATTAGATGGCACGATAAATGAAGCTTAGATTCTTCAACTTTGACAGTTTTGAAAGTTACTTTTACAAGAAAAGCTACTTATAACATTAAAGCTTTAACATTGCATAGTATTTCTGCATTACTTACTAAACCATCTAAAAATTTACACGATTTAAGTCTAAGTACGCAAAATGAATCTAAAATTTTAGAAACTTAAATTATGAAATCTAAAGTTATGAAATCTAAAGTTATGAAAATTGAAATTATGAAAATTAAAATTATGAAACTTGAAATTACGAAATCTAAAATTATGAAATCCAAAATTATGAAACCTGAAATTACGAAATCTAAAATTACGAAATCTAAAATTATGAAAACTGAAATTATGAAAACTGAAATTATGAAATCTGAAGTTATGAAATCTAAAATTATGGAAACTGAAATTATGAAATCTGAAATTATGAAATGTGAAATTATGAAATCTGAAGTTATGAAATCTAAAATTATGAAATATGAAATTACGAAATTTAAATTATGCAATCTCAAATTATGAAAACTGAAATTATGAAATCTCAAATTATGAAATCAAATTATGAAATTTAAAATTATGAAATTTGAAATTATGAAAACTGAAATTATGAAATCTCAAATTATGAAATCAAATTATGAAATCTGAAAGTATGAAAACTGAAATTATGAAATCTAAAAATATGAAAACTGAAATTATGAAATCTGCAATTATGAAATATAAAATTATGAAAACTGAAATTATGAAATCTGCAATTATGAAATATAAAATTATGAAAACTGAAATTATGAAAACTGAAATTTTAAAAACTAAAATTATGAAAAACTAAAAATATAAAAATTGAAATTATGAAAAGTAAAATTATGAAATCTAAAAATCTAAAAAATAAAATTATGAAATCTAAAATTGTGAAATCTAAAAATCTAAAAACTGAAATTATGAAAACTGAATTTATGAAAAATGAAGTTATGAAAAGTAAAATTATGAAATCTAAAAAATCTAAAAAATAAAATTATGAAATTTAAAATTATGAAAACTGAAATTTCGAAATCTAAAATTATGAAAACTGAAATTATGAAATCTAAAATTATGAAAACTGAAATTATGAAATCTAAAATTATGAAAACTGAAATTACGAAATCTAAAATTATGAAAACTGAAATTATGAAATCTAAAATTATGAAAACTGAAATTATGAAATCTAAAATTATGAAAACTGAAATTATAAAAACTGAAATTACGAAATCTAAAATTATGAAATCTGAAAAACTGAAATTATGAAAGCTAGAATGTAAAATGTAAAATTATAAAATGAGAAATCAAAAACGTTAAAAGTAAAATTTAGAAAGTAAATAAAAAAAATATTAATACTAAAAAAAAAAAAAAAAAAAAAAAAAAAAAAAATTTTTTTTTTTTTTTTTTTTTTTTTTTTTTTTAGTATATATATATTTTTTATTTACCTTTAGATTTATAGATTTTAGATTTTTTATTTCTGATTTTAGATTTTTAATTTCAGAATTCAAAATTTTATATTTTCAGTTTTTGCAATTTTAATTTCATAATTTCAATTTTCAAAATTTTAATTTCATAATTTCATAATTTCAGATTTCATATTTTCAGTTTTAAAAATTTCAATTTCACAATTTCAGATTTCATAATTTCAGTTTTGAAAGTTTTAATTTCATAATTTCAGTTTTCAAAATATTAATATCAAAATAATTATTTCATAATTTAACTTTTCAAAATAATTATTTCATAATTTCACTTTTCAAAATATTAATTTCATAATTTCACTTTTCAAAATTTTAATTTCATAATTTCACTTTTCATAATTATAATGAAAATCTGAGATAAGAAATCTAAAATTTGAAAACAGATGTTAGAAATACATTTCTAAACATTTGATATTAGAAATATGAAATGTTAATTGTACTTTTTATCTATTACAGACAGAATTTAATTTTTTTTCAAGAATGCTTCTAGAATTAACCTCTCGTTATTTTAGTAAATTTTGAAAATATCTTTTTAAACAACGGGTTTGCTGTAATAGCGCAACCAACTCACGTATTTGCTGCAATAACGATAAAGAATTTCAAAAATACACTAGAAATTGTATTTTCGTGAAAGTCATTTCAAACATATTTAAAAAATAACCTGCGTGAAACAATTCTTATGTAAATAGCGAAATTCTTTCAAGAAAATACCGTATTTTGAACAGTAAGAATTAAAATTTCAGTCCTTATTATAAAACGAAAATTGAATTTCAGTTATGATAATATTCAAAGTTATTTTTGACATATTTCAAAAAATATATAATTCATCTGTGTTAAAAAGTTTTCAAGAAAACAACGAAAGACTGAACAATAAAAAGAATACTTAACAATAATACTGAACAATAAAAATTAAATTTTCATTACAAAACCAAAATTGAATTTCAAATATGATAACTTTCAAAGTCATTTTAGACATGTTTAGAATGTAAAAAGTCATCAAGAAATTAACGAAAAACTGTATTTTTTAGCAAGAGGAAGTTGAAGCTATTAAAGAATTTCAATTATAGTATTATTCAAGATTATTTTAGAAATGTTTAGAACTTAAAATTGTACACCTGTGTAACACTGTTTTCGAGAAAATAACGAAATAGTATATGATTTTGTTTTTTATCTTTTTAAGTAGCACAATTTTCTAGCGTTTCCTTTCAACCAGTTGCTTACACTAGTTCAGTGCGAAATCATGAAATGCATTCTAATTGTTTTCAAATCTCTGTCTAAAATGCCTGACTTGTTGGATGATTCGCAATCTTGGTGGAATTGTTCAGAAATTACAATTTTTCGACTAGTTCGATCGATCAAACCAGGATTGTCAATAAACTTTAGAAAAGTCGTCTCAAATTTTGAACAACCTTTGTAAAAAAAAAAAAAAAAAAAAAAAAAAACAATAGAAACAGAAATTGAAAGATTTTTACAAGGGAAAAAAAATCTTTTGTGTCGAAATGGTTACATCAGAAAAAAACACTTTGGAATATTATTGAGTACATAAAAATTTATTCTCAAAAGCTTTCATCGATGTTTATAAGCTCGTTATTTAAACTGTCAATTTCTTTTTCATTCTTTACTTTTTCTTCTTCGTTATTATCAAGTTATATTGTGCTTTCATTGAGTCATCGTCAAATTTTTCTTGAAAATATGTAGTATACTTTTCTTTTTCACATTTTTCTTTTTCTTTTTTTCAACTCGTTGTATCTGATTTGTAAGTATTCGTATCTGATTTGCATTTCTACATAATCCTTCTGCAAACTGTCATATTTCGAACGTTCAAGTATATTTTCTTCTTGAAGCTTTCGAAGTTCGTGCTCAAACTTTTTTTTCAAATTCTCTATCTCGTTTTCTGATTTGAGTTTACAAGCAACATTTTCTGATTCTAAGCGTCTGATTTTTTGTTTGTAGTCGCTTTCGACTTTTGTATTTTTTCGTTTCAGTTCTTCATTTTCGTTCTTGAAATACATGATATCGTTCAACATTCCCTGAACTTTTTTTCTGAGAACCCATATTTCTTCTTCGATGACGTTGTAAAACAAACAGTTTCTGATGCGACAGATAAAATTTTTAAAACAATTTTTCAAATGATCTGCGTTTTCGCATTTTGAACCTTTAAGCTAAGATTTTTCACCGCAGCACAACAGAGATTAAGATTTAAATTATGATTTTCAAAACAATGATTTTGAAAATTTTTAGCAACAACAGACAGTAAAGACATTGAAAAGGTCGACTCAAAATCTTGTTGAAATGTTTTAAATTTGATAAATCTTTAAGAGCCATTTATCAAAAGTACAAGAATAGAAAAAGTGTAATGAAATGAGAATAAAAGCTCTATTTATAAGCAAGTAAAAAGAAAAGTTTAGCTAAAGTTTAAGAAAGAAAAGAACGGAAAGAGTGGAGGTGAAAAGAAATCGAAGAAGAAATGTGCGAAAGAGAGTTTAGCAAAAAGAAAAAGAAAGAAAATGAAACAAATTCTGTAAAAAAAAAAAAAAAAAAAAAAAAAAAAAAAAAAAAAATTCCACGATAAATTAAAAATATTCTCCCGTAATCTTTCACAATAAATCGAACAAAATAAATTTTTATCCATTTTAATATTTATCCTAATATATATCCTTTCACGATAAATTTTTTTTTTCCACCCATCATCTTTCACGGGACAAAATAAATGGTGATGTCATCATTTTAATACTTATCCTAATATTTATCCTATAGGACAGAAGTATTGGTCCTATCTAACGTTAAAAAAAGTTTCCTTGTTACTGTTTATTTATTTATTGTTTATTAATTAATTAATTAATTAATTGTTTATTTATTTATTATTTTATTTTATATTATAATTGTTACTAAAAGTAAATTTTCTTCGAATTCTCCCTCTTGCGTAATCTCAAAGTATGGAATTGATTTTTTTTTTAGATACGACAAAAAAAAAAGATACGAATATAGAAGAAAATCTTTTAACGTATTTTAAAAGCTTTTACAGATAGAGGTCTGTTACAACAAAACTTATTTTCTATCTGTAATTTAAATAGCGTTCTTAAAAACTCTATACAGTTTTTCACATTCGACAAAGTCACATTAAATTACCTCATCTATATAAACAAACTAAATATAAAGAATCTAAATTTCAAAAGAATTATGTGATTCTTTTATCAAAATTTTTTAAATGAGATCATCATATAGATAATGTTTTGCTGATAAAAAGTTCAAAATTTATTTAGTTTGAAATTTTATTTTGACAATGACATGTTTAAACTGTTTAAAATTAAAATTTTATCAAACAATGTTTCAATGAAAGATTATTAAAGATTATGTTTTACAGATTTACAGATGTTTTAAGAATATTAATATTTTAAATGACGTTTTAATATATTTTGATATATATAGATATTCTTAGTACATTTTAAGTTAAATGTATATTTATTTATTTAGTCTCTTAAAAATATGTTTTATGTATTCTAACTATATTATTTTAAAACAAACAATCTTTTCTTTTTAAAAGCAAAAACGTCACTTTTTTTAGTTTTTAACGAACTATTTAATATTTTTAAAAATCTATTTAAGAAGCTAAAAATTCAAATGCTCTGTATAATTTTTTCCTGAGATATTTTGAATACGGTAATTTTTAATGCGGCTCGTCTCGCACCTTCTTTGTTATCAACATGCAACATCACTTTGTTGGGATGATTGAGAAAGTCTGTCGATTTATAAAGAAATTTCATATGACTTTCTGATTTATTCAGACTTAATAAAAAAGAAATTGGAAATCTCTTTTTAGTAAGCTTTAATTTAATGCTAGAAGAAAAAAATGATCTTAACAAATAATGTGCGATATTAAAAACATGAATCTGATATTGAAAATATGAAATCCAAAAGTAAATAAAAAAAAAACTTATCAAAATGGACTGCCTCTAATACTAAAAAGTAAAAGCTGAGTTATTCAAAGAGTAACTGAAATTTTATAATATCACGAAACTTTTTTGAATTCTCTATTATTAAGTCTCACTTCAGTTAACGGAAAAATTGTTAGACTATCGTAATTTTATTTTGCTAAAATAATTTGCTCAATCCACTTTTTACTTCACTTTAAATTCTTTTTCTTTACATGCGTAAAAGGAATTTATGTCTAAATAAAACTACTTGAGCATACATAGAATGTTCAAACAGATTTAATAAAAAAGCAAATAATTTTACCTTAACCTTTTTAAAAAAATATATATAGCGAAACTCAGAATAACTTAAAAAGACAATTCATTTCTATTATTTAATGAACAAAAAGATATATTGAAGAGTTTTAAAAGAAACAATCGAAAAAAAGCAAGTATAAAATTATATTATGTGACTATCATTTTTAAGAGCAGCTTAAAATAATTTATTTGAGAAAACGAAAAAAAAAAGACTTCAAGTCTTTTTATTAATTTGAAAACTCTATCTAAAATTGTTCATACTTGAAAAAGTTAAAACTCTGAAAAGTTATTATTGAAATATTCTAACTTATGGATAAAAATAACTGAATAATATTTAAAACTAATGTTAGAGATAATATTTATTCAAGTAATTTAAAAAGACTTACTTGATCTTTTGAAGTTTGTTTTTTTCAGAAAAAGAATATATTAAGCATTCCAATTTTGTATATCTATATCAGAGCTCCATATTTGTATATCGACATGTCAGAATGAAAATTTTTCAGAAATGCGAGCTCTATTTATACTACAGCGAGACGTCTTCATTTTTTTTCTTTTCTTTTTATCAGTTTATTTAATGATATTTCACAATACTGACTATTTATCATATTTTAGAATTTTTATTTTGTGAACTTTTGTAAAATAATGAAATTATAAAATCAAAAATTATAAAAAGAGAAATCAAAAATGTAAAAATAAAAATTATGAAATCTGAAATTATAAAAACTGAAATTATGAAAACTGAAATTATGAAAACTAAAATTTAGAAAACTGAAAATATGAAATGTAAAATTATAAAATAAGAAATTAAAAATCTTGAAAACTAAATTAAAAAAAAAAAAAAAAAAAAAAAAAAAAAAAATTTTTTTTTTTTTTTTTTTTTTTTTTAGTACATATATTTTTTATTTACTTTCTAGATTTTAGTTTTCTAGATTTTTAACTTCTCATTTTATAATTTCACTTTTCTAAATTTTAGATTTCATAATTTCACTTTTCTAAATTTTAGATTTTATAATTTCAGTTTTCTAAATTTTAGATTTCATAATTTCAGTTTTCTAAATTTTAGTTTTTACTTTTGTAAATTTTATATTTCATAATTTTAGTTTTCTAAATTTTAGATTTCATAATTTCTATTTTCTAAATTTTAAATTTCATGATTTCAGTTTTCTAAATTTTATATTTCATAATTTTACTTTTCTAAATTTTAGATTACATAATTTCAGTTTTCATAATTTCAGATTTCATAATTTCAGTTTTCATAATTTCAGATTTCATAATTTCAGATTTCATAATTTCAGTTTTCATAATTTTAGATATCATAATTTCAGTTTTCATAATTTTAGATTTCATAATTCTAGTTTTCTAAATTTCAGATTTCATAATTCTAGTTTTCATAATTTCAGATTTAATAATTCTAGTTTTCTAAATTTCAGATTTCATAATTCTAGTTTTCATAATTTCAGATTTTATAATTTCAGTTTTCAAAATTTTAAGTTTCGTAATTTCATTTTTCATAATTTCAGATTTCATAATTTTAGTTTTCATAATTTTAGTTTTCAAAATTTCAAGTTTCATAATTTCAGTTTTCTAAATTTTAGATTTCAAAATTTCAATTTTCAAAATTTTAAGTTTCATAATTTCAGTTTTCTAAAGTTTAGATTTCATAATTTAAAAGCTTAAATTAATGAAATCTAAAATTTTGAAAAATTATAAAATGAAATCTAAAATTTCGAAAACTGAAATTATAAAACTTAAAATTTTGAAAATTGAAATGTTGAAATCTAAAATTTAGAAAACTGAAATTATGAAACTTGAAATTTTGAAAACTGAAATTTTGAAATCTAAAATTTAAGAAGCAAATAATTTAAAATGTGTATCTTCTTAACTTTACTGTTTATCTTTACTGCTTATCTTTTACTGTTTATTTTAAAAATGTTTATCTTAATGAAATCTTTGTTTTATTGAGTTATTTAAAACTAAAAAAAAACATGAAAGAGCGATAATTTAGTTTATAATTTCTCGAGATACAATATTCATTTAGATTTAAACTTATGTTTATATCATTATTTATGAGGTGAGTAGTTAATTTTTAGTAACGACATTTTTCAGTCATCTGAAATTATTACTCTCTCTAAGAGGAGAGCTCTTTAAAGTCAGTTCAGATTTGTAATTTTTTTTCTGTGTTAGAATTTCTTAATTGATTTTTTGAGCTTCAATAACTAATCAAATCTTACGATTTTAAAACTAAAATTTGAAGAAAATTTAACGTTTTTTTTAATTATTTCTTTCTTTTCACGCAGGTGAATAATTTTATTTTTTATATATGTCACAGATGACTTTGAAGAAAACTAATATTAAAAGTTTTTACGCTCTTAGAGCTCTAAATAAAGACTTCTTACAAAAGCATATTAATGTTTTGTTATTTTCTCAAAAACTGTATGACGCAGACGTACGATTCTAATTTTTGAATAATTGACTTTGAATATAAAAATTGAATTTCAAGTTTAGTTTTGTATTAAGTACTGAAAATGTAATTTTTCCTTAAAAAAAGAAGGTTGACAGATTTTAATTTAGTGCTAGAAGCTTACCATTATTTAAGTATTATTCAGAAATAGGATGAAGAAAATGATATATATTTTGCAAATTTTTAATTACTTTAGATTTAACTATTTTCATATTTTCATTGTCTAATTTTACATATTAGGTTTCTTACATTTAATATCTGCTTCTAGAATTCACATTTTTTTTATATCTAGATCGATATTTTTTTGTGAACGGCTCGACGCAGATGAATAGTTTTTCTTTTGAAACATGTCTAAAATGACTTTCAATATTAGGAAATTTGAAATTGTATTTTAGATTTATAATAAGTATTCAAATTTTAATTTTTACGGTTCAAAATATAGTTTAATCGCTATATTAATTAAACTCTTCGACATAGAAAAATTATTTTTTATTTTCTAAATATATCTAAAATGTCTTTCAATGTTAATTGAATCTTTCAGTGTTAATCTTTAGTGTTAATCTTTGTCTAATTTAATCTTTCAATGTTAAGTTTCATATTTTCAGTTTTCGAAATTTCAGATTTCATAATTTTAGATTTCATATTTTCACTTTTCTAAATTTCAGATTTCATAATTTCAAATTTCATATTTACAGTTTTCTAAATTTCAGATTTCATATTTTCAGTTTTCTAAATTTCAAGTTTCACATTCTCAGTTTTCTAAATTTCAGATTTCATAATTTCAGGTTTCATATTTTCAGTTTTCTAAATTTCAGATTTCACAATTCTAGATTTCATAATTTTACCTTTTTAAATTTTAGATTTCATAATTTCATTTTTCTAAATTTCAGATTTCATAATTTCAGTTTTCGAAATTTTAGATTTCATAATTTCAGATTTCATAATTTCAGATTTCATAATTTCAGATTTCAAAATTTCAGATTTCACAATTTTAGATTTCGTAATTTCAGATTTCTAAATTTTAGATTTCGTAATTTCAGATTTCTAAATTTTAGATTTCGTAATTTCAGTTTTCTAAATTTTTAGATTTCGTAATTTCAGCTTTCAGAATTAAATCTAAAATTTAGAAAACTGAAATTATGAAATATAAAATTTCGAAAACTGAAATTATGAAATCTAAAATTTCGAAAACTGAAATTATGAAATCTAGAATCATGAAATCTGAAATTATGAAATCTGAAATTACGATATGTGAAATTATGAAATCTAAAAATATGAAATCTAAAATTATGAAATCTAAAATTATGAAATGTGAAATTATGAAATCTAAAATTATGAAAACTGAAATTATGAAAGCTAGATTTTGATATCTATAATTATAAAATGAGAAATCAAAAATGTTAAAACTAAAATTTAGAAAGTTAATAATATATATTAAAAAAAAAAAAAAAAAAAAAAAAAAAAATTTTTTTTTTTTTTTTTTTTTTTTTTTTTTTTTTTTTTAGTATATATATATATATATCTTATTTACTTTCTAGATTTTAGTTTTTACATTTTTGATTTTTCATTTTATAATATTAAGTTTCATAATTTCAGATTATATAATTTCAGTTTTCTAAATTTTAGATTTCATAATTTCAAGTTTCATATTAACAGTTTTCTAAATTTCAGATTTCATATTTTCAGTTTTCGAAATTTTAGATTTCATAATTTCAGATTTTATAATTTCAGATTTCATTTCAGATTTTATAATTTCAGATTTCAAAATTTCAGATTTCACAATTTCAGATTTCATAATTTCAGTTTTCTAAATTTTACATTTCGTAATTTCAGATTTCTAAATTTTAGATTTCGTAATTTCAGTTTTCTAAAGTTTTAGATTTCGTAATTTCAGCTTTCAGAATTAAATCTAAAATTTCGAAAACTGAAATTATGAAATCTAAAATTTCGAAAACTGAAATTATGAAATCTAGAATTATGAAATCTGAAATCATGAAATCTGAAATTACGATATGTGAAATTATGAAATCTAAAATTATGAAATCTAAAATTATGAAATCTAAAATTATGAAATGTGTAATTATGAAATCTAAAATTATGAAAACTGAAATTATGAAAGTGAGATTTTGATATCTATAATTATAAAATGTTAAAACTAAAATTTAGAAAGTTAATAATATATTAAAAAAAAAAAAAAAAAAAAAAAAAATTTTTTTTTTTTTTTTTTTTTTTTTTTTTTTTTTTTTTTTTAGTATATATATATATATATCTTATTTACTTTCTAGATTTTAGTTTTTACATTTTTGATTTTTCATTTTATAATATTAAGTTTCATAATTTCAGATTATATAATTTCAGTTTTCTAAATTTTAGATTTCATAATTTCAAGTTTCATATTAACAGTTTTCTAAATTTCAGATTTCATATTTTCAGTTTTCGAAATTTTAGATTTCATAATTTCAGATTTTATAATTTCAGATTTCATTTCAGATTTTATAATTTCAGATTTCAAAATTTCAGATTTCACAATTTCAGATTTCATAATTTCAGTTTTCTAAATTTTACATTTCGTAATTTCAGATTTCTAAATTTTAGATTTCGTAATTTCAGTTTTCTAAAGTTTTAGATTTCGTAATTTCAGCTTTCAGAATTAAATCTAAAATTTCGAAAACTGAAATTATGAAATCTAAAATTTCGAAAACTGAAATTATGAAATCTAGAATTATGAAATCTGAAATCATGAAATCTGAAATTACGATATGTGAAATTATGAAATCTAAAAATATGAAATCTAAAATTATGAAATCTAAAATTATGAAATGTGTAATTATGAAATCTAAAATTATGAAAACTGAAATTATGAAAGTGAGATTTTGATATCTATAATTATAAAATGTTAAAACTAAAATTTAGAAAGTTAATAATATATTAAAAAAAAAAAAAAAAAAAAAAAAAAAAATTTTTTTTTTTTTTTTTTTAGTATATATATATCTTATTTACTTTCTAGATTTTAGTTTTTACATTTTTGATTTCTCATTTTATAATATTAAGTTTCATAATTTCAGATTATATAATTTCAGTTTTCTAAATTTCAGATTTCATAATTTGAGGTTTCATACTTTCAGTTTTCTAAATTTCATATTTCATAATTTCAAGTTTCATATTTTCAGTTTTCTAAATTTCAGATTTCAGATTTTTAGTTTTCTAAATTTCAGATTTTATAATTTCAGATTTCAAAATTTCAAGTTTCATATTTTCAGTTTTCTAAATTTCAGATTTTTAGTTTTCTAAATTTCAGATTTTATAATTTCAGATTTTAAAATTTCAAGTTTCATAATTTCAGATTACAAAATTTCAGATTTTATAATTTCAGATTTCATAATTCTATATTTCAAAATTTTAGATTTCTAAATTTTAGATTTCATAATTTTAGTTTTCTAAATTTCAGATTTCATAATTCTAAGTTTCATAATTCTAGATTTCATAATTCTGGGTTTCATAATTCTAAGACTTCATGTTGTTTTAGAATAATGATAGTTTTACCTACTTGATGCTTTCACACTTAATGAAGCAAATAGGTTTTAGTTTGTTGTACTTTACTCGTAAATCTGTATATTTTATAAATATTGATAAACATTATGTATTGATTGAGTTTTAGAAGAATGTTATGGTTTAGAATTGATAGTTTTACTATAGGATATCTAGTCACTTATTAGAGATTGCAGATTTTAATTGGTCTCATTTTATTAATAAGGCTGTATATTTTATGAATATTTATAATTTTTAGTTCTTATGTTATTTTAGAAGAATGTTGTTGATAGTTTTACTATATGATATCTACACACTTAAGAGAGATTGAAAATTTGATTTAGTGTCATTTTATTCACAATACATTATATTTTATGAATATTGATAATTCTAATTCTTATTTTTTTTCTTTAGAAAAATGTGGTGGTAAGAGTTTTACCATTTGATATTTTCACACTTAAGAAAGCGAATAAGTTTTGGTTTGTTCTATTGTACTCATAAGACACTATATTTTATGAATACTGATAATTCTAAGAATTCATGTTATTTTAGAAGAGTGCGAGTTTTACTTTATTGAGTTGATTTAAGTTTGTTGTACTTTACTCGTAAGACTGTATATATTATGAATAATGATAAACATTATGTATTGATTTAGTTTTAGAAGAATGTTATGGTTTAGAATTGAAAGTTTTACTATAGGATATCTGGTCTCTTAATAGAGATTGCAGATTTTACTTAGTCTCATTTATTTAATAAGATTTCATATTTTATGAATATTTATAATTTTAAGTTTTCATGTTATTTTAGAAGAATATTGTTAATACTTTTACTATAAATAAAAAAGATTTATTGTTACTATAGGTATAGTCCAGGATTTTAAATATAAAAAATCAAACTTTTTTAAAAAACAAAATTATTGTTAAAAATTATCTTGCTCTTTTTGATAAAGTGTCATTGTTTTTTAAAAAAAACATAAATATTAAAATTGATCCACTTTAAAATCTGTGATGTCCAAAAATTCGTTTTTCCTTATAATTATCTCTATATATTTTTTGTAATATATTATAAATACAACTTTTATTCGTTATACCTTCAAAATCAGGCACTTCATGAAATTTTATATGAGCTTTTATGTCTTGATTTTTCTTATTATTCAAATGAATAAAAGTATCGGATTTAAATTCTATAGTTCCCATAACTTGGTATTCTTTTGTAAAATGTTTTATTCTTCTTTTATTCCTAGATGGGCAAATTAAACCTTCATTTTGAATGGCGTGTAAAACATGACATTTGTCATTTTCATTTGGTTCTTTTAATAAAATTAATTCATTAGGATTATGTAATAAATATAAATGTTTATCATCAGATTTATAAATATTTTCATAATGACATTGATCTAAATATATTGTTTTTGAATCAGGAGTTACTAAACATCGTTTTATAGAATTAAAAATATAATGTTTGTCATTTCCTTTAATGACCATCAATAAATGAATAAATTGTATCAAAGGAATCTATTAAGTTTTTTAAAACAGTTTTACGTATAGGTAAAGTCATATAAATTGCAGCACGTTCAAAATGTTTATTATATCGACCATACTCTGTTAATTTTATACTAGATTCAGACTGAATAATATGTAATATATGATAAGTGGAATCATCGTCAAAGAAAATTTTATCCATTTCTGATAAATTCAAAAAATAATCTATTTAATAACGTATATATTATTATATACATCTATATATACGTTTATATATATTCTTCTTAGCTATATATTTTTTTCTTTTTTTAATTTTTTAATTAAAATATTTTTTTAAAGTGGAAATGAATATAAAATATATTTTTAAATTTATGAAAAAATTCTGAAGCAAATAATATTTTTTTATTAGCAAACAAATATTTCATTTCAAATTTGATATAACAAATGTAAATAATAATAATAATAATAATAATAATAATAATAATAATAATAATAATAATAATAATAATAATAATAATACATTGATTATTTATATATACAATTACATTTATCTCCAGAATCCATGTTTAGATTCAGTCAATGCTTGAACACATTTTACATGTTCATCATTTTTTCTGTGTACTTTATTACTCGATAAAATACCATTTACAAATAAACGTAAATAGGCCTGAATGCGCATTCCACAGTTATTTCGAATATTCAAAATAAATGCAGTATCAGGATCCGAATATTTCAATTTGGGTAAATTATCTGATGTATAACCAAAATGCCACAAGTAATCCATTATGTCCACTGTTATTTGATCTTTAGTTGTTTTTAAAATGACATTCAGCATTTCTTTAAAACTGTACACTCTTGAGTCTTTGCCATTTAAAACTTTTTTATAATGACTAGGTGTCAAATTTTTCAAGTCTTTTGAAGGTTTTGGAAAAGTGCATCCATAAAAACGATCCACATCCACAGCAAAAAAATATACATTTCCATCATTACCCACTGCAGCTCTTATTGTCGGTTTATTCACGAAAAATGACACTTTGAAAAACATTGTATTAACTAAGGCCGTCGAATAAATGATACTAAAAACCTGGAATAAATGATACTAAGGACGTGGTTTATATACACAATGAGAAATGACGTCATGAGATTATGAAATATATAAACTTTACAGTTAGTTTGGCTTAATGTTAATTTAACTAGATCTTATATAATTAATGTTAAAAGTCAAATTTTATTTTTTTAAATAGCTTATTTAACCTTGAATATAAATCATTTGAATTTTAGCTTTTAAATATATCGCGATTTTTCAAAATTGAAATTTTAAAATCTGAAATTTCGCTATATATTTAAATCCTAAAATTAAAATTTATTTTTTTAAATAGCTTTTAAACTTTAAAATAGATATAATTTGACATTTAATTATATAGTGATTTTTCAAAAAATCCGAAATTTCACTATATAATAAAATGTTAAAATTTTATTTTTTTAAAATAGCTTATTTAATCTTGAAATTGAATAAAATATAATTTGATATTTAGATCGAACTCACAACCTCGGCATAACTCACAATTATACTGTTTTATAAGTACCGCGCGCTAGCCAATTGCGCTACTGGGGACATTAAAAAAAACCTTTATAATCTTATTTAAATCCTGAAAAAGTTTGAAATGTTTTAATTTTTATATATTTAAAATTCCATATTTATTTATAAACCATGATAAATATATAATTACAAAATTATGATTCATATTTAGACAATCTTCTTTTTAGCTCAACATTTTCGGCTACCAATCTAGCAATTTCAGTCTCTCTCAAATATTCGATTTTGTTTTGAAGCGATCTATTTTCTCCTTGAAGTGAATCATTTTTCTCTTCTACGGTTTTCAATTTATGTTTCAATTCTCTAATTTCTTCTTCGCGCCTTTGTTCAATTTCCACTCGTAAATTCTCAAATTTGTTTTTCAATTCCCTGATTTCTTTTTCGTGTTTCTGTTCCATTTTCATTCGTGAATTTTCTAACTCTTTATTTTTTTTACCAATTCTTCGCAATGTTCCATGATTGGTTTAGCACAATTTAAACAATCTTGTTGTCTCCGGCTAGGTTAACGTTAAAATATAATTTTGAGTCTGAGAAAGTGAAATATATATCAAAAATATATAAAATTAAAATATTATTTAAACTCTATATAAAAAATAGAATATTTTCTACAAAAAATATAAAATTTTCTACAAAAAATTGAAATTTTCAATTTTCAAAAACTTTCCGAAAAACATGGTCAACATATATAGTGAAATTTCTTTAGTTTCTTAATAAGATTTTCTAACAGAGGATTTATTTTTTAGCTCTGTAAACGTCGGTTAATAATCTTTGCGATGATCTGTTTGTATCAGAATAAAATACATTGAAGTCTTATCTAGAGCACTTTCGAATGAAGATGAATTGTAAGAATAGATTTTAAATTTTATTTTCTTACATAATAAAAAAGATTAATATGAATTTGCCGTTGATCTTTAAAATGAAAAAAAAGTAATTTTTCAGATTTTCTGGGTTTATTTATTTCATTGATAAATTATATTCCAAAATACTTTTTCTAAATCCCTACTATTTTGGACAAAAAAATTTTATGTAAAAAACAAAATATGTTATATCTTTTTTAAGCCCTGACGAAGGGTCGCGTCCGACCCGAAACAATTGTTGCGAATTTCTTATCGTGTTTATCCAAAGTTTTGCAATTATTAAGGCTGCACTTCTTTATGCAACCATAAAATAAAAATGTTTATTTTAATTTCTAATGTTAAAATATCAAAAACTTGTAAAATTTTAAAAAAAAGGACGTTTCTCAAAATCAGAAAACCCTGTTTCACATATAATTGTTATTGTCTGTAACATATATATAAATCATAAAGTTTAAAAAAACGGAATGAATCTCATATAATTTTTACAAAACCGAAAAACATATAAAATTTCAATTTTTCTACATATATCTATATGAATAGTTGTTTTTATTTTTGCAAATGTTTTTCCGATAATTTAATTTGTTGTTGTATTTATTATTATTAGTATTATTTTTTGTTAATCACGCCCACTTATCTTAAACTGTTACACCTTTTTATTACTTTCTATTCAAATTATGTATATATATATATAATACATATCAATAAAATAAAAAAATAATCTAAACTCTATATAAAAGATAAAATTTTCAAATTTAAAAATATGTATCAAAAACATATATAAAATTTAATTGGTCAAAAAATTGGTCAAAAATGTGTAAAAAAAGGTAGATGTACTTTTAGAGTGAAATTTTTATTAGTTGTTTAATAAGATTTTCTGACAGAGGATTTATTTTTTTAGCTCTGACAGATTTGGTGAATAAATATTTGCGATGATCTTTTTGTATCAGAATAAAATATATTGCAGTCTTATCTAAAATGCTATATACTATATATTTAATGAAGTTGAATTATAAGAATAGACTTTAAATTTTTACATAATAAAAAAAGACCTTTGATCTTTTAAATGAAAAAAGAAATAAATATTTAGAATAATTGAAAAAATTTTTTGTTGATGGCTTTATAAATAGTTATTCGAAATGTTTATTTGAAGAATGGATACATTTATTAATAAAAAAAAATTCTAAAAAATATTAAAAGTTATTATTAATTGTTATTATTAAATGTAAAAAATATTAAAAGTTATTAATAATTGTTATTATTAAATGTAAAAAATATTAAAAGTTATTAATAAATGTAAAAAATATTAAAAGTTATTATTAATTGTTATTATTAAATGTAAAAAATATTAAAAGTTATTTTTTATTGTTATTATTAAATGTAAAAAATATTAAAAGTTATTAATAATTGTTAATATTAAATGTAAAAAAGATTAAAAATATTATTAAATGTAAAAAATATTAAAAGTTATTAATAATTGTTAATATTAAATGTAAAAAAGATTAAAAATATTATTAATTGTTATTATTAAATGTAAAAAATATTAAAAGTTATTATTAATTGTTATTATTAAATGTAAAAATTATTAAAAGTTATTATTAATTGTTATTATTAAATGTAAAAAATATTAAATGTATTATTAAATGTAAAAAATATTAAAAGTTATTATTAATTGTTATTTTTAAATGTAAAAAATATTAAAAGTTACTATTAATTGTTATTATTAAATGTAAAAAATATTAAAAGTTATTATTAATTGTTATTAAATGTAAAAAATATTAAAAGTTATTAATAATTGTTATTATTAAATGTAAAAAATATTAAAAGTTTTTATTAATTGTTATTATTAAATGTAAAAAATATTAAAAGTTATTATTAATTTTTATCATTAAATGTAAAAAATATTAAAAGTTATTATTAATTGTTATTATTAAATGTGAAAAATATTAAAAGTTTTTTTTATTGTTATTATTAAATGTAAAAAATATTAAAAGTTATTAATAATTGTTATTATTAAATGTAAAAAATATTAAAAGTTATTATTAAACGTAAAAAATATTAAAAGTTATTAATAAATGTTATTATTAAATGTAAAAAAATATTAAAAGTTATTATTAATTGTTATTATTAAATGTAAAAAATATTAAAAGTTATTATTAATTGTTATTATTAAATGTAAAAAATATTAAAAGTTATTAATAATTGTTATATATAACAGGCATCGTTGCGATTATCAAGGTACCAACCCGGTTTCATTATTCGAATCGCATATATAAATCCAAAAAATTCATCATAGGGAATTGACCAAAGATTAGGATTTGATAATTTTTCGTGAAAATCGGGTGAATTTAATAACGTTAGTTTATCATGAAGTGCAACATACTCATTAAAAAGAATTGATAGCACATGCTTATTTAAATCAAAAAGGGTAATCGGACTAGGCATACTTGAAAAATATTTTGATATTTTACACTGATGGAAACGGTTATAAAATATATATCATAAATATATTTTCTTTTTTTTTAAACAAAATTACATTTCATCATTTTTAGATTATTTAATATCTAACATTTTACAATTTATTTTATTTCATAATATTAGATATTATAATTTTTTCATTTAATTATTTTAAACATTTCAGAATTATAAATTTTTAAATTTTTAAAATAATTTAAAAATTTAAAAAAACGAAAAATTTGAAAATTTAAATTTTGAAAAACAAAAATTTAAAATTTAAATTTTTGAAATGTAAAATTTTTCAAAAGTAAAAATTTTGAAATTAAACTTTTAAAAAGTAAAAATTTTGAAATTAAAATTTTGAAAAGTAAAAATTTTGAAATTAAAATTTTGAAAAGTAAAAATTTTGAAATTAAAATTTTGAAAAGTAAAAATTTTGAAATTAAAATTTTGAAAAGTACAAAGGTTTTAAAGTAAAAAATTTTTAAAGTAAAAAATTTTTAAAGTGAAAAATTTTGAAAAGTAAAAATTTTGAAAAGTAAAAATTTTGAAAATCAAAAATTTGAAAATCAAAAATTTGAAAAACAAAAATTTTGAAAAACAAAAATTTTGAAAACAAAAATTTAAAATCTAAAAACTAAATCTAAAATCTAAAAACATAAATAAAAAATAATTATAAACTAAAAAAAAAAAAAAAAAAAAAAAATTTTTTTTTTTTTTTTTTTTTTTTTTTTTTTTTTTTTTTTTAGTTTATAATAATTTTTTATTTATGTTTTTAGATTTCAAAATTTTAGATTTTCATATTTTTTGTTTTTCAAAATTTTAGATTTTCAAATTTTTGATTTTCAAATTTTTGATTTTCAAATTTTTGATTTTCAAATTTTTGATTTTCAAATTTTTGTTTTTCAAAATTTTAGATTTTCAAAATTTTAGATTTTCAAAATTTTAGATTTTCAAAATTTTATGTTTTCAAATTTTTATGTTTTCAAATTTTCTTGTTTTTCAAATTTTCTTGTTTTTCAAATTGAAAATCTAAAATTTTGAAAATCTAAAATTTTAAAAAACAAAAAAATTTTGAAAATCTAAAATTTTGAAAATCAAAAAAATTTGAAAATCTAAAATTTTGGAAATCTAAAATTTTGAAAAACAAAAAAATTGAAAATCTAAAATTTTGAAAAACAAAAAATATGAAAATCTAATTTAGAAAACAAAAATTAAAAATCTAAAAACATAAATAAAAAATATTATAAACTAAAAAAAAAAAAAAAAAAAAAAAAATTTTTTTTTTTTTTTTTTTTTTTTTTTTTTTTTTTTTAGTTTATAATATTTTTTATTTTTGTTTTTAGATTTTAGATTTCATAAATTTATATTTCCAATTTTTTGTTTTTCAAAATTTTAGATTTTCAAATTTTTTGTTTTTCAAAATTTTAGATTTTCAAATTTTTTGTTTTTCAAAATTTTAGATTTTCAAATTTTTTGTTTTTCAAAATTTTAGATTTTCAAATTTTCTGTTTTTCAAAATTTTAGATTTTCAAATTTTTTGTTTTTCAAAATTTTAGATTTTCAAGTTTTTTGTTTTTCAAAATTTTAGATTTTCAAATTTTAGATTTTCAAAAGTTATATTTCAATTTTAGATTTTCAAAATTTTAGATTTTCAATTTTTAGATTTTCAAAATTTTAGATTTTCAATTTTTAGATTTTCAAAATTTTAGATTTTCAATTTTTAGATTTTCAAAATTTTAGATTTTCAATTTTTTGTTTTTCAAAATTTTAGATTTTTAAATTTTTTTGTTTTTCAAAATTTTTTGCAAAGTAAAATTTTTGAAAATCTAAAATTTTTACTTTGAAAATCTTATCCTATTGTACTAATATAAACTTTATCTGTAACAGATCTTTATTTTTTCATATTCATGTTTTTTTCGTAAAAAAATATATCATATTTTATTTATCATATATTTATATATTCTTTTTTTTTCATCTTTATCTCTCCTGTAAAAAAAGATATTCTTTTTTATAGATTCATAAAATTAAAATTTAATGAACATGTTAGTATGACAGGACAGTTTACATCATTATCAAATTTAAAGTTTTGAATTTTAATTATGAGAAATAAGAATTATCTGTCGTACTAATATAAATATTATTTGATCTTTATTTTCTTTTTTTGAGATCCATATTTTTTGCTTCTTGTTCAAAGTAAAAAAATCTTATATATTCTCTTTTCAATTCATTTTTTAAAAATATATCATACTTTTTCCATCAGTTCTTTTTTTATATAATTTCTTTTTTTCATATTTATTGTGAAAGAACACAGCAATAACTATTATTTATTTTAAAAACATTTCTACAAAAACATCACAATTAGACAAGATAATGGACAAAAAAGTTAAAAATAATTACAATCACAATCTTCGAAATTTACAGCATGAAATATTTTAAAGTACATAGACCTGCCAAACAATCTTTATCATGACACTTGGTACATATGATTTTATCACATTAAAATAATTAACAGTTACTCTTTTCATGTTTAATTTAAAATGTTTCTGTGTACGTATAAACAAAGTTTCAATTTTAAACTTTTTGCAATAATGTTTTAAATATTTTTTCCATGAGTTTGGACACTGTTTAACACCAATTATACGTTTGAATGTTCCTAGAGAAAATGCATCAAATTGTTTAATAAAATGCTAAAATACAAATTTTATTTTTTAAAAATAGATTTTAAAAAGGGTGCCAATTTTAAAAAAGGTGCCAAAAAAGGTAGACGTACTTGTATAGTGAATTTTTTATTGGTTTTTTTTATTAGTTTCTTAATAAGATATTTTGACAGATCTTTAGCTCTGACAGATCTGGTGAATAAATATTTGTGATGAGTTTCAAAAATCCATCCAGACACAAAATACTTTTGCAGTCTACTTTAAAATATATAAACGTGGGTTTTACAAAATGTTTATTCAATATCGTTAAATAAAATCTTACGTTATTATGATAATTATTAAAAAAATATTTTTTTTTTACTTTAAAAAATGTAGGAGTAATAAATAATGAGAACTAAAAAAATATTTAAACATTTACAGATTTATTTATTTATTATTATTATTATTTATTTTATTTTATTTTTTATTTAATTGAATGTTTTCGATTTTTGTATTTATTAAAAAATAATGACATGTATATAAAATAATTTCCCCTTTGGCATAACTCACAATTATACTGTTTTATAAATACCACGCGTTAGCCAATTGCGCTACTGGGGACATTAAAAAAAGCATTATAACCTTATCCTGAAAAAGTTTGAAATGTATTTAAGTTTAAATTTTTTTGTATATTAAAAATTCCAGTGCTGATATATTTATTTATAAACCATGATAAATATATAATTACAAAATTATGATTCATATTTAGACAATTTTCTTTTTAACTCAACAATTTCCGTCTTTCTCAAATATTCTATTTTACTCCATCCCTTGAAGTTATCTATTTCTCCTTGAAGTGACTCTTCCACGGTTTTCAATTTATATTTCAATTCTCTAATTTTTTCTTCGTCACTCATAAATTCTCAAATTTGCTTTTCAATTCCCTTATTTCGTCTTCGTCCATTCGTAAATTCTTTAAAACTCTAATTTTTTTCTTCAATTTCTTCGCAACGTTCCATGATTGGTTTAGTACAATTTAAACAATCTTGTTGTTTTTCGCACACTCAAAATATTGCAATTTTGTATCTTTTACTGATGATGGTCTTTTACAATTTTCTCTTTTTGCGTAAGCCGATATTTAAATTTCTTATAACATTTTAACAAATGGTCCGCAGCGTCCATTTTTTTCTTGAATTTCTCAACTCCAAACACAACATTTTTTAGCATTCATGTTGTCTGTACAATATTTTGTACAATGTTTATCATACTCTTTTGACAAAAGACTTATTCCACATTTAGGACACGAAAATTTAACAGTGTCTCGAGAAAGAACTTTATAGTATCGATCTATTTTTGTTGCGAGCCATCACACAACGTTAAAATACAATTTTGAGTCTGAGAAAGTGAAATATATATATATATATCAAAAATATATAAAATTTAAATTTTCTACAAAAAATATATATCAAAAATGTATAAAATTAAAAAATAATTTAAACTCTATATAAAAGATAAAAATATACATAAAAAATATATGTATATAAAACATAAAATTTCAAATTTAAATTTTCAATTTAAAAAAAAAGTAAGACAAAAAAGTAAGCCAACTTGTAGAGTGAATTTTTATTAGTTCTTAATAAGATTTTCTGACAGAGGATTTATGTAGTTCTGCAAACGTCGGTGAATAATCTTTGTGATGCACATGAGTTTCATCTTTTTGTACAAGAAGCAATCTTTTCACTATATAAAATACATTGCAGCCTTATCTAGAGTGAATTAGCACAATGTTTCGTACTATGTACTATATATTTGATGAAGATGAATTTGTTAGAATAGACTTGAAATTTTATTTTCTTACATAATAAAAAAGATTAATATGAATTTGCTGTTGATCTTATAAATGAAAAAAAGAAATAAATGTTTTCAATAATTGAAAAAAAAAATGTTGTTGATGGCTTTATAAATAGTTATTCGAAACAAATAAAATGTTTATTTGAAGAACAAATCAGAAGATCCATTTATTAATACAATTTTTTTCTAAAATCTTTAGAATAACCTCGAGGTTATATATTAAGTCTTAAGAGAAAAGCTCTTGATTAATCAAACATATTTTCTTTTAGATATAAAAATTTTCAAATTTAAATATAATTTATTATTTAGTTATTTTTCAATAAGGATAAATATTATTATTTTTTTAATTCAATAAAAATTCAAATCGACAGTTTTGTTTTCATTTGACATTGAATAAAAGTGCCCAAAAAGAAGAGTTTTAATATACTATAATATCGAGATTACTTTCTCTAATTATCTAATAAAAAAATATAGTTTTAGTGAAAGCTTTTTGTTTTTATTTCAGTTTCAAATGAAATCTGTTAAATTTTCATATACATTTTGTCGAATACGAAATCTGATAAATTTAAAGAATACATCTATTTAAAATGACTTGTAAAATAACATCTTTTTATTTCCCCATTAAAAAATTGGAAATTTCAAAGAAAATTACATTGATTAATTTGAAACCCCCCCCCCCCTTTTTTTTGTTTTTCAAATTCTGATATATAAAATGACAATTTTAACCTTTCATCAACGTAGATGAGTTTGCTGAACATTGAATGCAGTTCATCGTTATGATCTCTGCTATTTTTTCTGAACCTCTATTTATACTCGACATGACAACATAGTTTAAAAAAAAACTATTTATAAAATGTCAAATGAAAACTAAACTGTCGATTTGAACTTTTATTGAATTAAAAATTTTTTATATTTTTTAAAAAATGATAATATTTAAAAGATATTTTAAATAACTAAATAATAAATTATATTTAAATTCGAATATTTTTATATAAAAAAGAAAATACATTTTTGAAAATGTAAAATTATGAAATGTAAAAATGTAAATAAAAAATTTATTTAATTTGATCATATCATATTTACAAATTTTATACTTTTGAACTTTGATGGGATAGACGGTTGTTTTGTAAAGTTTCACATAATCTTTGGCAGTTAATACTTGGAATAAAGGTGTTTGTTTACATAAGTGACACCAATAATAGTCATTTTGCACAAGCGATCGCGGATTACGCAAACATATTTTCTTGTAAGTTCTATTAATTAAAATCTCTTCCCCATAAAAAATAATTTTACACATTTAGAACACACAGTTTCAAGTTATTATCATTCGTTGAAAAGTAAGAAAAGTTAACATATTTTAACCCTGTTAAAAATAATTTTGAAAAACTATTGCAAACTTTATTACTTAGGAAATAGGATTTATTATCGACGACAAAAATTCTATTAATTTTATTTTCAAAATATGCTGCGGTAACTCTGTCGAAAACTCTATCTATTTCATAAAATAATTGCACTAAACTTTTATCTTTTAAAATTTGTTCTAAACTCTATTTTAAATCCATGTATAAAATTTTTCCAAACATCTTTATCGATTTCAATATCTGAATTAATAAACAAATAAATGTGCAATTCCCATCGTGAAGAGTAATGTCTTACACAATTAATCACTTTTATATCATTATTTTCAATAATTCTATCAAATTCATGAAACGTACTCTCTTGTTTCTTTAGTATTATATGATAGAATAAATCATATTCCTCGTCATTAAAACCACTGTCATTATCAAACGCTTTATGACTGAGCTTAGACACACACTGCAACATAATTTCTTTTTAAAGAAGAAATGTAGTTTGAATGTGTCCCTTTATAAATACTTTGTCTGCATCAAGAAAAGCAATATAATCTTACTTAAATTTACATCAAAATTTTCTGAAAAAGTTTTTTTTAATGTTTGAAGAGTTGGAATTTTTTTTTTATTTAAATTTTCATATATTTAAAATTCCAATCCTGTATTGTATTTCCCTCTCGTCTTCAAAATTATGACCTTACAACAACAAATGAACAAATTTTAAAAGATAAAAGTTTAGTGCAATTATTTTATGAAATAGATAGAGTTTTCGACAGAGTTACCGCAGCATATTTTGAAAATAAAATTAATAGAATTTCTGTCGTCGATAATAAATCCTATTTCCTAAGTAATAAAGTTTGCAATAGTTTTTCAAAATTATTTTTAACAGGGTTAAAATATGTTAACTTTTCTTACTTTTCAACGAATGATAATAACTTGAAACTGTGTGTTCTAAATGTGTAAAATTATTTTTTATGGGGAAGAGATTTTAATTAATAGAACTTACAAGAAAATATGTTTGCGTAATCCGCGATCGCTTGTGCAAAATGACTATTATTGGTGTCACTTATGTAAACAAACACCTTTATTCCAAGTATTAACTGCCAAAGATTATGTGAAACTTTACAAAACAACCGTCTATCCCATCAAAGTTCAAAAGTATAAAATTTGTAAATATGATATGATTAAATTAAATAAATTTTTTATTTACATTTTTACATTTCATAATTTTACATTTTCAAAAATGTATTTTCTTTTTTATATAAAAATATTCGAATTTAAATATAATTTATTATTTAGTTATTTAAAATATCTTTTAAATATTATCATTTTTTAAAAAATATAAAATTTTTTTAATTCAATAAAAGTTCAAATCGACAGTTTAGTTTTCATTTGACATTTTATAAATAGTTTTTTTTTAAACTATGTTGTCATGTCGAGTATAAATAGAGGTTCAGAAAAAATAGCAGAGATCATAACGATGAACTGCATTCAATGTTCAGCAAACTCATCTACGTTGATGAAAGGTTAAAATTGTCATTTTATATATCAGAATTTGAAAAACAAAAAAAAGGGGGGGGTTTCAAATTAATCAATGTAATTTTCTTTGAAATTTCCAATTTTTTAATGGGGAAATAAAAAGATGTTATTTTACAAGTCATTTTAAATAGATGTATTCTTTAAATTTATCAGATTTCGTATTCGACAAAATGTATATGAAAATTTAACAGATTTCATTTGAAACTGAAATAAAAACAAAAAGCTTTCACTAAAACTATATTTTTTTATTAGATAATTAGAGAAAGTAATCTCGATATTATAGTATATTAAAACTCTTCTTTTTGGGCACTTTTATTCAATGTCAAATGAAAACAAAACTGTCGATTTGAATTTTTATTGAATTAAAAAAATAATAATATTTATCCTTTTTGAAAAATAACTAAATAATAAATTATATTTAAATTTGAAAATTTTTATATCTAAAAGAAAATATGTTTGATTAATCAAGAGCTTTTCTCTTAAGACTTAATATATAACCTCGAGGTTATTCTAAAGATTTTAGAAAAAAATTGTATTAATAAATGGATCTTCTGATTTGTTCTTCAAATAAACATTTTATTTGTTTCGAATAACTATTTATAAAGCCATCAACAACATTTTTTTTTTCAATTATTGAAAACATTTATTTCTTTTTTTCATTTATAAGATCAACAGCAAATTCATATTAATCTTTTTTATTATGTAAGAAAATAAAATTTCAAGTCTATTCTAACAAATTCATCTTCATCAAATATATAGTACATAGTACGAAACATTGTGCTAATTCACTCTAGATAAGGCTGCAATGTATTTTATATAGTGAAAAGATTGCTTCTTGTACAAAAAGATGAAACTCATGTGCATCACAAAGATTATTCACCGACGTTTGCAGAGCTACATAAATCCTCTGTCAGAAAATCTTATTAAGAACTAATAAAAATTCACTCTACAAGTTGGCTTACTTTTTTGTCTTACTTTTTTTTTAAATTGAAAATTTAAATTTGAAATTTTATGTTTTATATACATATATTTTTTATGTATATTTTTATCTTTTATATAGAGTTGAAATTATTTTTTAATTTTATACATTTTTGATATATATTTTTTGTAGAAAATTTAAATTTTATATATTTTTGATATATATATATATATTTCACTTTCTCAGACTCAAAATTGTATTTTAACGTTGTGTGATGGCTCGCAACAAAAATAGATCGATACTATAAAGTTCTTTCTCGAGACACTGTTAAATTTTCGTGTCCTAAATGTGGAATAAGTCTTTTGTCAAAAGAGTATGATAAACATTGTACAAAATATTGTACAGACAACATGAATGCTAAAAAATGTTGTGTTTGGAGTTGAGAAATTCAAGAAAAAAATGGACGCTGCGGACCATTTGTTAAAATGTTATAAGAAATTTAAATATCGGCTTACGCAAAAAGAGAAAATTGTAAAAGACCATCATCAGTAAAAGATACAAAATTGCAATATTTTGAGTGTGCGAAAAACAACAAGATTGTTTAAATTGTACTAAACCAATCATGGAACGTTGCGAAGAAATTGAAGAAAAAAATTAGAGTTTTAAAGAATTTACGAATGGACGAAGACGAAATAAGGGAATTGAAAAGCAAATTTGAGAATTTATGAGTGACGAAGAAAAAATTAGAGAATTGAAATATAAATTGAAAACCGTGGAAGAGTCACTTCAAGGAGAAATAGATAACTTCAAGGGATGGAGTAAAATAGAATATTTGAGAAAGACGGAAATTGTTGAGTTAAAAAGAAAATTGTCTAAATATGAATCATAATTTTGTAATTATATATTTATCATGGTTTATAAATAAATATATCAGCACTGGAATTTTTAATATACAAAAAAATTTAAACTTAAATACATTTCAAACTTTTTCAGGATAAGGTTATAATGCTTTTTTTAATGTCCCCAGTAGCGCAATTGGCTAACGCGTGGTATTTATAAAACAGTATAATTGTGAGTTATGCCAAAGGGGAAATTATTTTATATACATGTCATTATTTTTTAATAAATACAAAAATCGAAAACATTCAATTAAATAAAAAATAAAATAAAATAAATAATAATAATAATAAATAAATAAATCTGTAAATGTTTAAATATTTTTTTAGTTCTCATTATTTATTACTCCTACATTTTTTAAAGTAAAAAAAAATATTTTTTTAATAATTATCATAATAACGTAAGATTTTATTTAACGATATTGAATAAACATTTTGTAAAACCCACGTTTATATATTTTAAAGTAGACTGCAATGTATTTTGTGTCTGGATGGATTTTTGAAACTCATCACAAATATTTATTCACCAGATCTGTCAGAGCTAAAGATCTGTCAAAATATCTTATTAAGAAACTAATAAAAAAAAACCAATAAAAAATTCACTATACAAGTACGTCTACCTTTTTTGGCACCTTTTTTAAAATTGGCACCCTTTTTAAAATCTATTTTTAAAAAATAAAATTTGTATTTTAGCATTTTATTAAACAATTTGATGCATTTTCTCTAGGAACATTCAAACGTATAATTGGTGTTAAACAGTGTCCAAACTCATGGAAAAAATATTTAAAACATTATTGCAAAAAGTTTAAAACTGAAACTTTGTTTATACGTACACAGAAACATTTTAAATTAAACATGAAAAGAGTAACTGTTAATTATTTTAATGTGATAAAATCATATGTACCGAGTGTCATGATAAAGATTGTTTGGCAGGTCTATGTACTTTAAAATATTTCATGCTGTAAATTTCGAAGATTGTGATTGTAATTATTTTTAACTTTTTTGTCCATTATCTTGTCTAATTGTGATGTTTTTGTAGAAATGTTTTTAAAATAAATAATAGTTATTGCTGTGTTCTTTCACAATAAATATGAAAAAAAGAAATTATATAAAAAAAGAACTGATGGAAAAAGTATGATATATTTTTAAAAAATGAATTGAAAAGAGAATATATAAGATTTTTTTACTTTGAACAAGAAGCAAAAAATATGGATCTCAAAAAAAGAAAATAAAGATCAAATAATATTTATATTAGTACGACAGGATAATTCTTATTTCTCATAATTAAAATTCAAAACTTTAAATTTGATAATGATGTAAACTGTCCTGTCATACTAACATGTTCATTAAATTTTAATTTTATGAATCTATAAAAAAGAATATCTCTTTTTACAGGAGAGATAAAGATGAAAAAAAAAGAATATATAAATATATGATAAATAAAATATGATATATTTTTTTACGAAAAAAACATGAATATGAAAAAATAAAGATCTGTTACAGATAAAGTTTATATTAGTACAATAGGATAAGATTTTCAAAGTAAAAATTTTAGATTTTCAAAAATTTTACTTTGCAAAAAATTTTGAAAAACAAAAAAATTTAAAAATCTAAAATTTTGAAAAACAAAAAATTGAAAATCTAAAATTTTGAAAATCTAAAAATTGAAAATCTAAAATTTTGAAAATCTAAAAATTGAAAATCTAAAATTTTGAAAATCTAAAAATTGAAAATCTAAAATTTTGAAAATCTAAAATTGAAATATAACTTTTGAAAATCTAAAATTTGAAAATCTAAAATTTTGAAAAACAAAAAATTTGAAAATCTAAAATTTTGAAAAACAAAAAATTTGAAAATCTAAAATTTTGAAAAACAAAAAATTGGAAATATAAATTTATGAAATCTAAAATCTAAAAACAAAAATAAAAAATATTATAAACTAAAAAAAAAAAAAAAAAAAAAAAAAAAAAAAAAAAAAAAAATTTTTTTTTTTTTTTTTTAGTTTATAATATTTTTTATTTATGTTTTTAGTTTTTAATTTTTGTTTTCTAAATTAGATTTTCATATTTTTTGTTTTTCAAAATTTTAGATTTTCAATTTTTTTGTTTTTCAAAATTTTAGATTTCCAAAATTTTAGATTTTCAAATTTTTTTGATTTTCAAAATTTTAGATTTTCAAAATTTTTTTGTTTTTTAAAATTTTAGATTTTCAAAATTTTAGATTTTCAATTTGAAAAACAAGAAAATTTGAAAAACAAGAAAATTTGAAAACATAAAAATTTGAAAACATAAAATTTTGAAAATCTAAAATTTTGAAAATCTAAAATTTTGAAAATCTAAAATTTTGAAAAACAAAAATTTGAAAATCAAAAATTTGAAAATCAAAAATTTGAAAATCAAAAATTTGAAAATCAAAAATTTGAAAATCTAAAATTTTGAAAAACAAAAAATATGAAAATCTAAAATTTTGAAATCTAAAAACATAAATAAAAAATTATTATAAACTAAAAAAAAAAAAAAAAAAAAAAAAAAAAAAAAAAAAAAAAAATTTTTTTTTTTTTTTTTTTTTTAGTTTATAATTATTTTTTATTTATGTTTTTAGATTTTAGATTTAGTTTTTAGATTTTAAATTTTTGTTTTCAAAATTTTTGTTTTTCAAAATTTTTGTTTTTCAAATTTTTGATTTTCAAATTTTTGATTTTCAAATTTTTGATTTTCAAAATTTTTACTTTTCAAAATTTTTACTTTTCAAAATTTTTTACTTTAAAAATTTTTTACTTTAAAAATTTTTTACTTTAAAACCTTTGTACTTTTCAAAATTTTAATTTCAAAATTTTTACTTTTCAAAATTTTAATTTCAAAATTTTTACTTTTCAAAATTTTAATTTCAAAATTTTTACTTTTCAAAAGTTTAATTTCAAAATTTTTACTTTTGAAAAATTTTACATTTCAAAAATTTAAATTTTAAATTTTTGTTTTTCAAAATTTAAATTTTCAAATTTTTCGTTTTTTTAAATTTTTAAATTATTTTAAAAATTTAAAAATTTATAATTCTGAAATGTTTAAAATAATTAAATGAAAAAATTATAATATCTAATATTATGAAATAAAAAAAATTGTAAAATGTTAGATATTAAATAATCTAAAAATGATGAAATGTAATTTTGTTTAAAAAAAAAGAAAATATATTTATGATATATATTTTATAACCGTTTCCATCAGTGTAAAATATCAAAATATTTTTCAAGTATGCCTAGTCCGATTACCCTTTTTGATTTAAATAAGCATGTGCTATCAATTCTTTTTAATGAGTATGTTGCACTTCATGATAAACTAACGTTATTAAATTCACCCGATTTTCACGAAAAATTATCAAATCCTAATCTTTGGTCAATTCCCTATGATGAATTTTTTGGATTTATATATGCGATTCGAATAATGAAACCGGGTTGGTACCTTGATAATCGCAACGATGCCTGTTATATATAACAATTATTAATAACTTTTAATATTTTTTACATTTAATAATAACAATTAATAATAACTTTTAATATTTTTTACATTTAATAATAACAATTAATAATAACTTTTAATATTTTTTACATTTAATAATAACATTTATTAATAACTTTTAATATTTTTTACGTTTAATAATAACTTTTAATATTTTTTACATTTAATAATAACAATTATTAATAACTTTTAATATTTTTTACATTTAATAATAACAATAAAAAAAACTTTTAATATTTTTCACATTTAATAATAACAATTAATAATAACTTTTAATATTTTTTACATTTAATGATAAAAATTAATAATAACTTTTAATATTTTTTACATTTAATAATAACAATTAATAAAAACTTTTAATATTTTTTACATTTAATAATAACAATTATTAATAACTTTTAATATTTTTTACATTTAATAACAATTAATAATAACTTTTAATATTTTTTACATTTAATAATAACAATTAATAGTAACTTTTAATATTTTTTACATTTAAAAATAACAATTAATAATAACTTTTAATATTTTTTACATTTAATAATACATTTAATATTTTTTACATTTAATAATAACAATTAATAATAACTTTTAATAATTTTTACATTTAATAATAACAATTAATAATAACTTTTAATATTTTTTACATTTAATAATAACAATTAATAATATTTTTAATCTTTTTTACATTTAATATTAACAATTATTAATAACTTTTAATATTTTTTACATTTAATAATATTTTTAATCTTTTTTACATTTAATATTAACAATTATTAATAACTTTTAATATTTTTTACATTTAATAATAACAATAAAAAATAACTTTTAATATTTTTTACATTTAATAATAACAATTAATAATAACTTTTAATATTTTTTACATTTAATAATAACAATTAATAATAACTTTTAATATTTTTTACATTTATTAATAACTTTTAATATTTTTTACATTTATTAATAACTTTTAATATTTTTTACATTTAATAATAACAATTATTAATAACTTTTAATATTTTTTACATTTAATAATAACAATTAATAATAACTTTTAATATTTTTTAGAATTTTTTTTTTATTAATAAATGTATCCATTCTTCAAATAAACATTTCGAATAACTATTTATAAAGCCATCAACAAAAAATTTTTTCAATTATTCTAAATATTTATTTCTTTTTTTCATTTAAAAGATCAAAGGTCTTTTTTTATTATGTAAAAATTTAAAGTCTATTCTTATAATTCAACTTCATTAAATATATAGTATATAGCATTTTAGATAAGACTGCAATATATTTTATTCTGATACAAAAAGATCATCGCAAATATTTATTCACCAAATCTGTCAGAGCTAAAAAAATAAATCCTCTGTCAGAAAATCTTATTAAACAACTAATAAAAATTTCACTCTAAAAGTACATCTACCTTTTTTTACACATTTTTGACCAATTTTTTGACCAATTAAATTTTATATATGTTTTTGATACATATTTTTAAATTTGAAAATTTTATCTTTTATATAGAGTTTAGATTATTTTTTAATTTTATTGATATGTATTATATATATATATACATAATTTGAATAGAAAGTAATAAAAAGGTGTAACAGTTTAAGATAAGTGGGCGTGATTAACAAAAAATAATACTAATAATAATAAATACAACAACAAATTAAATTATCGGAAAAACATTTGCAAAAATAAAAACAACTATTCATATAGATATATGTAGAAAAATTGAAATTTTATATGTTTTTCGGTTTTGTAAAAATTATATGAGATTCATTCCGTTTTTTTAAACTTTATGATTTATATATATGTTACAGACAATAACAATTATATGTGAAACAGGGTTTTCTGATTTTGAGAAACGTCCTTTTTTTTTAAAATTTTACAAGTTTTTGATATTTTAACATTAGAAATTAAAATAAACATTTTTATTTTATGGTTGCATAAAGAAGTGCAGCCTTAATAATTGCAAAACTTTGGATAAACACGATAAGAAATTCGCAACAATTGTTTCGGGTCGGACGCGACCCTTCGTCAGGGCTTAAAAAAGATATAACATATTTTGTTTTTTACATAAAATTTTTTTGTCCAAAATAGTAGGGATTTAGAAAAAGTATTTTGGAATATAATTTATCAATGAAATAAATAAACCCAGAAAATCTGAAAAATTACATTTTTTTCATTTTAAAGATCAACGGCAAATTCATATTAATCTTTTTTATTATGTAAGAAAATAAAATTTAAAATCTATTCTTACAATTCATCTTCATTCGAAAGTGCTCTAGATAAGACTTCAATGTATTTTATTCTGATACAAACAGATCATCGCAAAGATTATTAACCGACGTTTACAGAGCTAAAAAAATAAATCCTCTGTTAGAAAATCTTATTAAGAAACTAAAGAAATTTCACTATATATTGACCATGTTTTTCGGAAAGTTTTTGAAAATTGAAAATTTCAATTTTTTGTAGAAAATTTTATATTTTTTGTAGAAAATATTCTATTTTTTATATAGAGTTTAAATAATATTTTAATTTTATATATTTTTGATATATATTTCACTTTCTCAGACTCAAAATTATATTTTAACGTTAACCCAGCCGGAGACAACAAGATTGTTTAAATTGTGCTAAACCAATCATGGAACATTGCGAAGAATTGGTAAAAAAAATAAAGAATTAGAAAATTCACGAATGAAAATGGAACAGAAACACGAAAAAGAAATCAGGGAATTGAAAAACAAATTTGAGAATTTACGAGTGGAAATTGAACAAAGGCGCGAAGAAGAAATTAGAGAATTGAAACATAAATTGAAAACCGTAGAAGAGAAAAATGATTCACTTCAAGGAGAAAATAGATCGCTTCAAAACAAAATCGAATATTTGAGAGAGACTGAAATTGCTAGATTGGTAGCCGAAAATGTTGAGCTAAAAAGAAGATTGTCTAAATATGAATCATAATTTTGTAATTATATATTTATCATGGTTTATAAATAAATATGGAATTTTAAATATATAAAAATTAAAACATTTCAAACTTTTTCAGGATTTAAATAAGATTATAAAGGTTTTTTTTAATGTCCCCAGTAGCGCAATTGGCTAGCGCGCGGTACTTATAAAACAGTATAATTGTGAGTTAAACCGAGGTTGTGAGTTCGATCTAAATATCAAATTATATTTTATTCAATTTCAAGATTAAATAAGCTATTTTAAAAAAATAAAATTTTAACATTTTATTATATAGTGAAATTTCGGATTTTTTGAAAAATCACTATATAATTAAATGTCAAATTATATCTATTTTAAAGTTTAAAAGCTATTTAAAAAAATAAATTTTAATTTTAGGATTTAAATATACAGCGAAATTTCAGATTTTAAAATTTCAATTTTGAAAAATCGCGATATATTTAAAAGCTAAAATTCAAATGATTTATATTCAAGGTTAAATAAGCTATTTAAAAAAATAAAATTTGACTTTTAACATTAATTATATAAGATCTAGTTAAATTAACATTAAGCCAAACTAACTGTAAAGTTTATATATTTCATAATCTCATGACGTCATTTCTCATTGTGTATATAAACCACGTCCTTAGTATCATTTATTCCAGGTTTTTAGTATCATTTATTCGACGGCCTTAGTTAATACAATGTTTTTCAAAGTGTCATTTTTCGTGAATAAACCGACAATAAGAGCTGCAGTGGGTAATGATGGAAATGTATATTTTTTTGCTGTGGATGTGGATCGTTTTTATGGATGCACTTTTCCAAAACCTTCAAAAGACTTGAAAAATTTGACACCTAGTCATTATAAAAAAGTTTTAAATGGCAAAGACTCAAGAGTGTACAGTTTTAAAGAAATGCTGAATGTCATTTTAAAAACAACTAAAGATCAAATAACAGTGGACATAATGGATTACTTGTGGCATTTTGGTTATACATCAGATAATTTACCCAAATTGAAATATTCGGATCCTGATACTGCATTTATTTTGAATATTCGAAATAACTGTGGAATGCGCATTCAGGCCTATTTACGTTTATTTGTAAATGGTATTTTATCGAGTAATAAAGTACACAGAAAAAATGATGAACATGTAAAATGTGTTCAAGCATTGACTGAATCTAAACATGGATTCTGGAGATAAATGTAATTGTATATATAAATAATCAATGTATTATTATTATTATTATTATTATTATTATTATTATTATTATTATTATTATATCTTATTTATAATTATATATCTTATTTACTTTCTAGATTTTAGTTTTTACATTTTTGATTTCTCATTTTATAATATTAAGTTTCATAATTTCAGATTATATAATTTCAGTTTTCTAAATTTCAGATTTCATAATTTGAGGTTTCATACTTTCAGTTTTCTAAATTTCATATTTCATAATTTCAAGTTTCATATTTTCAGTTTTCTAAATTTCAGATTTCAGATTTTTAGTTTTCTAAATTTCAGATTTTATAATTTCAGATTTCAAAATTTCAAGTTTCATATTTTCAGTTTTCTAAATTTCAGATTTTTAGTTTTCTAAATTTCAGATTTTATAATTTCAGATTTTAAAATTTCAAGTTTCATAATTTCAGATTACAAAATTTCAGATTTTATAATTTCAGATTTCATAATTCTATATTTCAAAATTTTAGATTTCTAAATTTTAGATTTCATAATTTTAGTTTTCTAAATTTCAGATTTCATAATTCTAAGTTTCATAATTCTAGATTTCATAATTCTGGGTTTCATAATTCTAAGACTTCATGTTGTTTTAGAATAATGATAGTTTTACCTACTTGATGCTTTCACACTTAATGAAGCAAATAGGTTCTGAATAATATGTAATATATGATAAGTGGAATCATCGTCAAAGAAAATTTTATCCATTTCTGATAAATTCAAAAAATAATCTATTTAATAACGTATATATTATTATATACATCTATATATACGTTTATATATATTCTTCTTAGCTATATATTTTTTTCTTTTTTTAATTTTTTAATTAAAATATTTTTTTAAAGTGGAAATGAATATAAAATATATTTTTAAATTTATGAAAAAATTCTGAAGCAAATAATATTTTTTTATTAGCAAACAAATATTTCATTTCAAATTTGATATAACAAATGTAAATAATAATAATAATAATAATAATAATAATAATAATAATAATAATAATAATAATAATAATAATAATAATAATAATAATAATAATAATAATAATAATACATTGATTATTTATATATACAATTACATTTATCTCCAGAATCCATGTTTAGATTCAGTCAATGCTTGAACACATTTTACATGTTCATCATTTTTTCTGTGTACTTTATTACTCGATAAAATACCATTTACAAATAAACGTAAATAGGCCTGAATGCGCATTCCACAGTTATTTCGAATATTCAAAATAAATGCAGTATCAGGATCCGAATATTTCAATTTGGGTAAATTATCTGATGTATAACCAAAATGCCACAAGTAATCCATTATGTCCACTGTTATTTGATCTTTAGTTGTTTTTAAAATGACATTCAGCATTTCTTTAAAACTGTACACTCTTGAGTATTTGCCATTTAAAACTTTTTTATAATGACTAGGTGTCAAATTTTTCAAGTCTTTTGAAGGTTTTGGAAAAGTGCATCCATAAAAACGATCCACATCCACAGCAAAAAAATATACATTTCCATCATTACCCACTGCAGCTCTTATTGTCGGTTTATTCACGAAAAATGACACTTTGAAAAACATTGTATTAACTAAGGCCGTCGAATAAATGATACTAAAAACCTGGAATAAATGATACTAAGGACGTGGTTTATATACACAATGAGAAATGACGTCATGAGATTATGAAATATATAAACTTTACAGTTAGTTTGGCTTAATGTTAATTTAACTAGATCTTATATAATTAATGTTAAAAGTCAAATTTTATTTTTTTAAATAGCTTATTTAACCTTGAATATAAATCATTTGAATTTTAGCTTTTAAATATATCGCGATTTTTCAAAATTGAAATTTTAAAATCTGAAATTTCGCTATATATTTAAATCCTAAAATTAAAATTTATTTTTTTAAATAGCTTTTAAACTTTAAAATAGATATAATTTGACATTTAATTATATAGTGATTTTTCAAAAAATCCGAAATTTCACTATATAATAAAATGTTAAAATTTTATTTTTTTAAAATAGCTTATTTAATCTTGAAATTGAATAAAATATAATTTGATATTTAGATCGAACTCACAACCTCGGCATAACTCACAATTATACTGTTTTATAAGTACCGCGCGCTAGCCAATTGCGCTACTGGGGACATTAAAAAAAACCTTTATAATCTTATTTAAATCCTGAAAAAGTTTGAAATGTTTTAATTTTTATATATTTAAAATTCCATATTTATTTATAAACCATGATAAATATATAATTACAAAATTATGATTCATATTTAGACAATCTTCTTTTTAGCTCAACATTTTCGGCTACCAATCTAGCAATTTCAGTCTCTCTCAAATATTCGATTTTGTTTTGAAGCGATCTATTTTCTCCTTGAAGTGAATCATTTTTCTCTTCTACGGTTTTCAATTTATGTTTCAATTCTCTAATTTCTTCTTCGCGCCTTTGTTCAATTTCCACTCGTAAATTCTCAAATTTGTTTTTCAATTCCCTGATTTCTTTTTCGTGTTTCTGTTCCATTTTCATTCGTGAATTTTCTAACTCTTTATTTTTTTTACCAATTCTTCGCAATGTTCCATGATTGGTTTAGCACAATTTAAACAATCTTGTTGTCTCCGGCTAGGTTAACGTTAAAATATAATTTTGAGTCTGAGAAAGTGAAATATATATCAAAAATATATAAAATTAAAATATTATTTAAACTCTATATAAAAAATAGAATATTTTCTACAAAAAATATAAAATTTTCTACAAAAAATTGAAATTTTCAATTTTCAAAAACTTTCCGAAAAACATGGTCAACATATATAGTGAAATTTCTTTAGTTTCTTAATAAGATTTTCTAACAGAGGATTTATTTTTTAGCTCTGTAAACGTCGGTTAATAATCTTTGCGATGATCTGTTTGTATCAGAATAAAATACATTGAAGTCTTATCTAGAGCACTTTCGAATGAAGATGAATTGTAAGAATAGATTTTAAATTTTATTTTCTTACATAATAAAAAAGATTAATATGAATTTGCCGTTGATCTTTAAAATGAAAAAAAAGTAATTTTTCAGATTTTCTGGGTTTATTTATTTCATTGATAAATTATATTCCAAAATACTTTTTCTAAATCCCTACTATTTTGGACAAAAAAATTTTATGTAAAAAACAAAATATGTTATATCTTTTTTAAGCCCTGACGAAGGGTCGCGTCCTACCCGAAACAATTGTTGCGAATTTCTTATCGTGTTTATCCAAAGTTTTGCAATTATTAAGGCTGCACTTCTTTATGCAACCATAAAATAAAAATGTTTATTTTAATTTCTAATGTTAAAATATCAAAAACTTGTAAAATTTTAAAAAAAAGGACGTTTCTCAAAATCAGAAAACCCTGTTTCACATATAATTGTTATTGTCTGTAACATATATATAAATCATAAAGTTTAAAAAAACGGAATGAATCTCATATAATTTTTACAAAACCGAAAAACATATAAAATTTCAATTTTTCTACATATATCTATATGAATAGTTGTTTTTATTTTTGCAAATGTTTTTCCGATAATTTAATTTGTTGTTGTATTTATTATTATTAGTATTATTTTTTGTTAATCACGCCCACTTATCTTAAACTGTTACACCTTTTTATTACTTTCTATTCAAATTATGTATATATATATATAATACATATCAATAAAATAAAAAAATAATCTAAACTCTATATAAAAGATAAAATTTTCAAATTTAAAAATATGTATCAAAAACATATATAAAATTTAATTGGTCAAAAAATTGGTCAAAAATGTGTAAAAAAAGGTAGATGTACTTTTAGAGTGAAATTTTTATTAGTTGTTTAATAAGATTTTCTGACAGAGGATTTATTTTTTTAGCTCTGACAGATTTGGTGAATAAATATTTGCGATGATCTTTTTGTATCAGAATAAAATATATTGCAGTCTTATCTAAAATGCTATATACTATATATTTAATGAAGTTGAATTATAAGAATAGACTTTAAATTTTTACATAATAAAAAAAGACCTTTGATCTTTTAAATGAAAAAAAGAAATAAATATTTAGAATAATTGAAAAAATTTTTTGTTGATGGCTTTATAAATAGTTATTCGAAATGTTTATTTGAAGAATGGATACATTTATTAATAAAAAAAAAATTCTAAAAAATATTAAAAGTTATTATTAATTGTTATTATTAAATGTAAAAAATATTAAAAGTTATTAATAATTGTTATTATTAAATGTAAAAAATATTAAAAGTTATTAATAAATGTAAAAAATATTAAAAGTTATTAATAAATGTAAAAAATATTAAAAGTTATTATTAATTGTTATTATTAAATGTAAAAAATATTAAAAGTTATTATTAATTGTTATTATTAAATGTAAAAAATATTAAAAGTTATTTTTTATTGTTATTATTAAATGTAAAAAATATTAAAAGTTATTAATAATTGTTAATATTAAATGTAAAAAAGATTAAAAATATTATTAAATGTAAAAAATATTAAAAGTTATTAATAATTGTTAATATTAAATGTAAAAAAGATTAAAAATATTATTAATTGTTATTATTAAATGTAAAAAATATTAAAAGTTATTATTAATTGTTATTATTAAGTGTAAAAATTATTAAAAGTTATTATTAATTGTTATTATTAAATGTAAAAAATATTAAAAGTTATTATTAATTGTTATTAAATGTAAAAAATATTAAAAGTTATTAATAATTGTTATTATTAAATGTAAAAAATATTAAAAGTTTTTATTAATTGTTATTATTAAATGTAAAAAATATTAAAAGTTATTATTAATTTTTATCATTAAATGTAAAAAATATTAAAAGTTATTATTAATTGTTATTATTAAATGTGAAAAATATTAAAAGTTTTTTTTATTGTTATTATTAAATGTAAAAAATATTAAAAGTTATTAATAATTGTTATTATTAAATGTAAAAAATATTAAAAGTTATTATTAAACGTAAAAAATATTAAAAGTTATTAATAAATGTTATTATTAAATGTAAAAAAATATTAAAAGTTATTATTAATTGTTATTATTAAATGTAAAAAATATTAAAAGTTATTATTAATTGTTATTATTAAATGTAAAAAATATTAAAAGTTATTAATAATTGTTATATATAACAGGCATCGTTGCGATTATCAAGGTACCAACCCGGTTTCATTATTCGAATCGCATATATAAATCCAAAAAATTCATCATAGGGAATTGACCAAAGATTAGGATTTGATAATTTTTCGTGAAAATCGGGTGAATTTAATAACGTTAGTTTATCATGAAGTGCAACATACTCATTAAAAAGAATTGATAGCACATGCTTATTTAAATCAAAAAGGGTAATCGGACTAGGCATACTTGAAAAATATTTTGATATTTTACACTGATGGAAACGGTTATAAAATATATATCATAAATATATTTTCTTTTTTTTTAAACAAAATTACATTTCATCATTTTTAGATTATTTAATATCTAACATTTTACAATTTTTTTTATTTCATAATATTAGATATTATAATTTTTTCATTTAATTATTTTAAACATTTCAGAATTATAAATTTTTAAATTTTTAAAATAATTTAAAAATTAAAAAAAACGAAAAATTTGAAAATTTAAATTTTGAAAAACAAAAATTTAAAATTTAAATTTTTGAAATGTAAAATTTTTCAAAAGTAAAAATTTTGAAATTAAACTTTTGAAAAGTAAAAATTTTGAAATTAAAATTTTGAAAAGTAAAAATTTTGAAATTAAAATTTTGAAAAGTAAAAATTTTGAAATTAAAATTTTGAAAAGTAAAAATTTTGAAATTAAAATTTTGAAAAGTACAAAGGTTTTAAAGTAAAAAATTTTTAAAGTAAAAAATTTTTAAAGTGAAAAATTTTGAAAAGTAAAAATTTTGAAAAGTAAAAATTTTGAAAATCAAAAATTTGAAAATCAAAAATTTGAAAATCAAAAATTTGAAAAACAAAAATTTTGAAAAACAAAAATTTTGAAAACAAAAATTTAAAATCTAAAAACTAAATCTAAAATCTAAAAACATAAATAAAAAATAATTATAAACTAAAAAAAAAAAAAAAAAAAAAAAAAAAAATTTTTTTTTTTTTTTTTTTTTTTTTTTTTTTAGTTTATAATAATTTTTTATTTATGTTTTTAGATTTCAAAATTTTAGATTTTCATATTTTTTGTTTTTCAAAATTTTAGATTTTCAAATTTTTGATTTTCAAATTTTTGATTTTCAAATTTTTGATTTTCAAATTTTTGATTTTCAAATTTTTGTTTTTCAAAATTTTAGATTTTCAAAATTTTAGATTTTCAAAATTTTAGATTTTCAAAATTTTATGTTTTCAAATTTTTATGTTTTCAAATTTTCTTGTTTTTCAAATTTTCTTGTTTTTCAAATTGAAAATCTAAAATTTTGAAAATCTAAAATTTTAAAAAACAAAAAAATTTTGAAAATCTAAAATTTTGAAAATCAAAAAAATTTGAAAATCTAAAATTTTGGAAATCTAAAATTTTGAAAAACAAAAAAATTGAAAATCTAAAATTTTGAAAAACAAAAAATATGAAAATCTAATTTAGAAAACAAAAATTAAAAATCTAAAAACATAAATAAAAAATATTATAAACTAAAAAAAAAAAAAAAAAAAAAAAAAATTTTTTTTTTTTTTTTTTTTTTTTTTTTTTTATTTTTTTTTTTATTTTTGTTTTTAGATTTTAGATTTCATAAATTTATATTTCCAATTTTTTGTTTTTCAAAATTTTAGATTTTCAAATTTTTTGTTTTTCAAAATTTTAGATTTTCAAATTTTTTGTTTTTCAAAATTTTAGATTTTCAAATTTTTTGTTTTTCAAAATTTTAGATTTTCAAATTTTTTGTTTTTCAAAATTTTAGATTTTCAAATTTTAGATTTTCAAAAGTTATATTTCAATTTTAGATTTTCAAAATTTTAGATTTTCAATTTTTAGATTTTCAAAATTTTAGATTTTCAATTTTTAGATTTTCAAAATTTTAGATTTTCAATTTTTAGATTTTCAAAATTTTAGATTTTCAATTTTTTGTTTTTCAAAATTTTAGATTTTTAAATTTTTTTGTTTTTCAAAATTTTTTGCAAAGTAAAATTTTTGAAAATCTAAAATTTTTACTTTGAAAATCTTATCCTATTGTACTAATATAAACTTTATCTGTAACAGATCTTTATTTTTTCATATTCATGTTTTTTTCGTAAAAAAATATATCATATTTTATTTATCATATATTTATATATTCTTTTTTTTTCATCTTTATCTCTCCTGTAAAAAAAGATATTCTTTTTTATAGATTCATAAAATTAAAATTTAATGAACATGTTAGTATGACAGGACAGTTTACATCATTATCAAATTTAAAGTTTTGAATTTTAATTATGAGAAATAAGAATTATCCTGTCGTACTAATATAAATATTATTTGATCTTTATTTTCTTTTTTTGAGATCCATATTTTTTGCTTCTTGTTCAAAGTAAAAAAATCTTATATATTCTCTTTTCAATTCATTTTTTAAAAATATATCATACTTTTTCCATCAGTTCTTTTTTTATATAATTTCTTTTTTTCATATTTATTGTGAAAGAACACAGCAATAACTATTATTTATTTTAAAAACATTTCTACAAAAACATCACAATTAGACAAGATAATGGACAAAAAAGTTAAAAATAATTACAATCACAATCTTCGAAATTTACAGCATGAAATATTTTAAAGTACATAGACCTGCCAAACAATCTTTATCATGACACTTGGTACATATGATTTTATCACATTAAAATAATTAACAGTTACTCTTTTCATGTTTAATTTAAAATGTTTCTGTGTACGTATAAACAAAGTTTCAATTTTAAACTTTTTGCAATAATGTTTTAAATATTTTTTCCATGAGTTTGGACACTGTTTAACACCAATTATACGTTTGAATGTTCCTAGAGAAAATGCATCAAATTGTTTAATAAAATGCTAAAATACAAATTTTATTTTTTAAAAATAGATTTTAAAAAGGGTGCCAATTTTAAAAAAGGTGCCAAAAAAGGTAGACGTACTTGTATAGTGAATTTTTTATTGGTTTTTTTTATTAGTTTCTTAATAAGATATTTTGACAGATCTTTAGCTCTGACAGATCTGGTGAATAAATATTTGTGATGAGTTTCAAAAATCCATCCAGACACAAAATACTTTTGCAGTCTACTTTAAAATATATAAACGTGGGTTTTACAAAATGTTTATTCAATATCGTTAAATAAAATCTTACGTTATTATGATAATTATTAAAAAAATATTTTTTTTTACTTTAAAAAATGTAGGAGTAATAAATAATGAGAACTAAAAAAATATTTAAACATTTACAGATTTATTTATTTATTATTATTATTATTTATTTTATTTTATTTTTTATTTAATTGAATGTTTTCGATTTTTGTATTTATTAAAAAATAATGACATGTATATAAAATAATTTCCCCTTTGGCATAACTCACAATTATACTGTTTTATAAATACCACGCGTTAGCCAATTGCGCTACTGGGGACATTAAAAAAAGCATTATAACCTTATCCTGAAAAAGTTTGAAATGTATTTAAGTTTAAATTTTTTTGTATATTAAAAATTCCAGTGCTGATATATTTATTTATAAACCATGATAAATATATAATTACAAAATTATGATTCATATTTAGACAATTTTCTTTTTAACTCAACAATTTCCGTCTTTCTCAAATATTCTATTTTACTCCATCCCTTGAAGTTATCTATTTCTCCTTGAAGTGACTCTTCCACGGTTTTCAATTTATATTTCAATTCTCTAATTTTTTCTTCGTCACTCATAAATTCTCAAATTTGCTTTTCAATTCCCTTATTTCGTCTTCGTCCATTCGTAAATTCTTTAAAACTCTAATTTTTTTCTTCAATTTCTTCGCAACGTTCCATGATTGGTTTAGTACAATTTAAACAATCTTGTTGTTTTTCGCACACTCAAAATATTGCAATTTTGTATCTTTTACTGATGATGGTCTTTTACAATTTTCTCTTTTTGCGTAAGCCGATATTTAAATTTCTTATAACATTTTAACAAATGGTCCGCAGCGTCCATTTTTTTCTTGAATTTCTCAACTCCAAACACAACATTTTTTAGCATTCATGTTGTCTGTACAATATTTTGTACAATGTTTATCATACTCTTTTGACAAAAGACTTTTTCCACATTTAGGACACGAAAATTTAACAGTGTCTCGAGAAAGAACTTTATAGTATCGATCTATTTTTGTTGCGAGCCATCACACAACGTTAAAATACAATTTTGAGTCTGAGAAAGTGAAATATATATATATATATCAAAAATATATAAAATTTAAATTTTCTACAAAAAATATATATCAAAAATGTATAAAATTAAAAAATAATTTAAACTCTATATAAAAGATAAAAATATACATAAAAAATATATGTATATAAAACATAAAATTTCAAATTTAAATTTTCAATTTAAAAAAAAAGTAAGACAAAAAAGTAAGCCAACTTGTAGAGTGAATTTTTATTAGTTCTTAATAAGATTTTCTGACAGAGGATTTATGTAGTTCTGCAAACGTCGGTGAATAATCTTTGTGATGCACATGAGTTTCATCTTTTTGTACAAGAAGCAATCTTTTCACTATATAAAATACATTGCAGCCTTATCTAGAGTGAATTAGCACAATGTTTCGTACTATGTACTATATATTTGATGAAGATGAATTTGTTAGAATAGACTTGAAATTTTATTTTCTTACATAATAAAAAAGATTAATATGAATTTGCTGTTGATCTTATAAATGAAAAAAAGAAATAAATGTTTTCAATAATTGAAAAAAAAAATGTTGTTGATGGCTTTATAAATAGTTATTCGAAACAAATAAAATGTTTATTTGAAGAACAAATCAGAAGATCCATTTATTAATACAATTTTTTTCTAAAATCTTTAGAATAACCTCGAGGTTATATATTAAGTCTTAAGAGAAAAGCTCTTGATTAATCAAACATATTTTCTTTTAGATATAAAAATTTTCAAATTTAAATATAATTTATTATTTAGTTATTTTTCAATAAGGATAAATATTATTATTTTTTTAATTCAATAAAAATTCAAATCGACAGTTTTGTTTTCATTTGACATTGAATAAAAGTGCCCAAAAAGAAGAGTTTTAATATACTATAATATCGAGATTACTTTCTCTAATTATCTAATAAAAAATATAGTTTTAGTGAAAGCTTTTTGTTTTTATTTCAGTTTCAAATGAAATCTGTTAAATTTTCATATACATTTTGTCGAATACGAAATCTGATAAATTTAAAGAATACATCTATTTAAAATGACTTGTAAAATAACATCTTTTTATTTCCCCATTAAAAAATTGGAAATTTCAAAGAAAATTACATTGATTAATTTGAACCCCCCCCCCTTTTTTTTGTTTTTCAAATTCTGATATATAAAATGACAATTTTAACCTTTCATCAACGTAGATGAGTTTGCTGAACATTGAATGCAGTTCATCGTTATGATCTCTGCTATTTTTTCTGAACCTCTATTTATACTCGACATGACAACATAGTTTAAAAAAAAACTATTTATAAAATGTCAAATGAAAACTAAACTGTCGATTTGAACTTTTATTGAATTAAAAATTTTTTATATTTTTTAAAAAATGATAATATTTAAAAGATATTTTAAATAACTAAATAATAAATTATATTTAAATTCGAATATTTTTATATAAAAAAGAAAATACATTTTTGAAAATGTAAAATTATGAAATGTAAAAATGTAAATAAAAAATTTATTTAATTTGATCATATCATATTTACAAATTTTATACTTTTGAACTTTGATGGGATAGACGGTTGTTTTGTAAAGTTTCACATAATCTTTGGCAGTTAATACTTGGAATAAAGGTGTTTGTTTACATAAGTGACACCAATAATAGTCATTTTGCACAAGCGATCGCGGATTACGCAAACATATTTTCTTGTAAGTTCTATTAATTAAAATCTCTTCCCCATAAAAAATAATTTTACACATTTAGAACACACAGTTTCAAGTTATTATCATTCGTTGAAAAGTAAGAAAAGTTAACATATTTTAACCCTGTTAAAAATAATTTTGAAAAACTATTGCAAACTTTATTACTTAGGAAATAGGATTTATTATCGACGACAAAAATTCTAGGACAAAAAACAAAGGTTGTTCAAAATTTGAGACGACTTTTCTAAAGTTTATTGACAATCCTGGTTTGATCGATCGAACTAGTCGAAAAATTGTAATTTCTGAACAATTCCACCAAGATTGCGAATCATCCAACAAGTCAGGCATTTTAGACAGAGCTTTGAAAACAATTAGAATGCATTTCATGATTTCGCACTGAACTAGTGTAAGCAACTGGTTGAAAGGAAACGCTAGAAAATTGTGCTACTTAAAAAGATAAAAAACAAAATCATATACTATTTCGTTATTTTCTCGAAAACAGTGTTACACAGGTGTACAATTTTAAGTTCTAAACATTTCTAAAATAATCTTGAATAATACTATAATTGAAATTCTTTAATAGCTTCAACTTCCTCTTGCTAAAAAATACAGTTTTTCGTTAATTTCTTGATGACTTTTTATATTCTAAACATGTCTAAAATGACTTTGAAAGTTATCATATTTGAAATTCAATTTTGGTTTTGTAATGAAAATTTAATTTTTATTGTTCAGTATTATTGTTAAGTATTCTTTTTATTGTTCAGTCTTTCGTTGTTTTCTTGAAAACTTTTTAACACAGATGAATTATATATTTTTTGAAATATGTCAAAAATAACTTTGAATATTATCATAACTGAAATTCAATTTTCGTTTTATAATAAGGACTGAAATTTTAATTCTTACTGTTCAAAATACGGTATTTTCTTGAAAGAATTTCGCTATTTACATAAGAATTGTTTCACGCAGGTTATTTTTTAAATATGTTTGAAATGACTTTCACGAAAATACAATTTCTAGTGTATTTTTGAAATTCTTTATCGTTATTGCAGCAAATACGTGAGTTGGTTGCGCTATTACAGCAAACCCGTTGTTTAAAAAGATATTTTCAAAATTTACTAAAATAACGAGAGGTTAATTCTAGAAGCATTCTTGAAAAAAAATTAAATTCTGTCTGTAATAGATAAAAAGTACAATTAACATTTCATATTTCTAATATCAAATGTTTAGAAATGTATTTCTAACATCTGTTTTCAAATTTTAGATTTCTTATCTCAGATTTTCATTATAATTATGAAAAGTGAAATTATGAAATTAAAATTTTGAAAAGTGAAATTATGAAATTAATATTTTGAAAAGTGAAATTATGAAATAATTATTTTGAAAAGTTAAATTATGAAATAATTATTTTGATATTAATATTTTGAAAACTGAAATTATGAAATTAAAACTTTCAAAACTGAAATTATGAAATCTGAAATTGTGAAATTGAAATTTTTAAAACTGAAAATATGAAATCTGAAATTATGAAATTATGAAATTAAAATTTTGAAAATTGAAATTATGAAATTAAAATTGCAAAAACTGAAAATATAAAATTTTGAATTCTGAAATTAAAAATCTAAAATCAGAAATAAAAAATCTAAAATCTATAAATCTAAAGGTAAATAAAAAATATATATATACTAAAAAAAAAAAAAAAAAAAAAAAAAAAAAAAATATTTTTTTTTTTTTTTCTTTTTTTTTTTTTTTTTTTTTAGTATTAATATTTTTTTTATTTACTTTCTAAATTTTACTTTTAACGTTTTTGATTTCTCATTTTATAATTTTACATTTTACATTCTAGCTTTCATAATTTCAGTTTTTCAGATTTCATAATTTTAGATTTCGTAATTTCAGTTTTTATAATTTCAGTTTTCATAATTTTAGATTTCATAATTTCAGTTTTCATAATTTTAGATTTCATAATTTCAGTTTTCATAATTTTAGATTTCGTAATTTCAGTTTTCATAATTTTAGATTTCATAATTTCAGTTTTCATAATTTTAGATTTCATAATTTCAGTTTTCATAATTTTAGATTTCGAAATTTCAGTTTTCATAATTTTAAATTTCATAATTTTATATTTTATATTTTTTAGATTTCATAATTTTACTTTTCATAACTTCAATTTTCATAATTTCAGTTTTTAGATTTTTAGATTTCACAATTTTAGATTTCATAATTTTATTTTTTAGATTTTTAGATTTCATAATTTTACTTTTCATAATTTCAATTTTTATATTTTTAGTTTTTCATAATTTTAGTTTTTAAAATTTCAGTTTTCATAATTTCAGTTTTCATAATTTTATATTTCATAATTGCAGATTTCATAATTTCAGTTTTCATAATTTTATATTTCATAATTGCAGATTTCATAATTTCAGTTTTCATATTTTTAGATTTCATAATTTCAGTTTTCATACTTTCAGATTTCATAATTTGATTTCATAATTTGAGATTTCATAATTTCAGTTTTCATAATTTCAAATTTCATAATTTTAAATTTCATAATTTGATTTCATAATTTGAGATTTCATAATTTCAGTTTTCATAATTTGAGATTGCATAATTTAAATTTCGTAATTTCATATTTCATAATTTTAGATTTCATAACTTCAGATTTCATAATTTCACATTTCATAATTTCAGATTTCATAATTTCAGTTTCCATAATTTTAGATTTCATAACTTCAGATTTCATAATTTCAGTTTTCATAATTTCAGTTTTCATAATTTTAGATTTCGTAATTTTAGATTTCGTAATTTCAGGTTTCATAATTTTGGATTTCATAATTTTAGATTTCGTAATTTCAAGTTTCATAATTTTAATTTTCATAATTTCAATTTTCATAACTTTAGATTTCATAACTTTAGATTTCATAATTTAAGTTTCTAAAATTTTAGATTCATTTTGCGTACTTAGACTTAAATCGTGTAAATTTTTAGATGGTTTAGTAAGTAATGCAGAAATACTATGCAATGTTAAAGCTTTAATGTTATAAGTAGCTTTTCTTGTAAAAGTAACTTTCAAAACTGTCAAAGTTGAAGAATCTAAGCTTCATTTATCGTGCCATCTAATAAAAGTTTACTTTAAAATAGGTATAAGATTTTAACATCTTGATAGTTCTGTAATAAATATACGAAATAATTCAGAATCTGTAATCATTAAATAGATAATGTGTTTCGAAAGATCGCATTGTTTGATATTAGCATTAAGAACTTTTTATTGATAAGTGATTACTTCTCTTCTGTTTTCTTCTCATAAAATTCTTTTCAAACAACCTGTCTATCTCAGGATACACTTTTTAAAAAAGGATCATTTTCAAATTCTAACGATTCTTCTTCAATTTCTATTTTCTTTTCATCTTCATCTTCAGCTGTTTTAATAGCATTGAGATCATAATTCTCCTGAATAAGATGTTTTTTCTGCAATTTGTTTTTGTATGCAAAATTGCAAAAATTAGTGTCAAAAATATAAAAGAGTACTTTATATCAAATAATAGATGATACTAAAATGGTAAAAGAGTATGGATTACATAGATATGATCTTAAATTAAATTCTAAACCTATTAACTCTCTGACCGGCAAGCTTGATATAAGTCGTTCACTGAACTGCAGGTTTTTTAGCAATACACGTATTTTTCAAATAAATGTAAATTAATATTTTAGATAATTTTGGTTACTATTAATGACAGGTTAATAATTTCAAGCTTTATCTTCATACACATGCTTCATTTTTGGTAGTACCTTGAAATAGCACTATTTTATTGTTTATAGAAGAAATTTACAGATAAAACAACTTTAAGATTTTGCTCTTTTGTCTGCCGGTTGGAGAGTTAAAAATGAATTGCGTAATATTTAAAAGAAAAAGCTGAAACCAGTTTGAATATAAATACGAACAAATTTTAGATTTCATAATTTCAGTTTTCTAAATTTTAAATTTAATACTTAAAGCTGAAATTACGAAATCTAAAAATTTAGAAAACTGAAATTTCGAAATCTAAATTTCGAAATCTGAAATTACGAAATCCAAAATTTAGAAAACTGAAATTATGAAATCTAAAATTTAGAAAACTTAAATTATGAAATCTAGAACTATGAAATCTGAAATTATGAAATCTGAAATTTAGAAAACTGAAATTATGAAATCTAAAATTTAGGAAACTAAAATTATGAAATCTAGAATATTTATTTATGATCAATTTTTTTACAAGTTTTTTCTTTTAAACGTCATCTTCGTATTTTATTTTTAAAACTGCGCTGCTTTCATCGAATTTTCGTTGAAACTTAAAAACTAAAAGTATGAAATCTAGAATTATGAAACCTGTAATTATGAAATCTGTAATTATGAAATATAGAATTATGAAATCTGAAATTATGAAATCTGAAATTATAAAATCTCAAACTTATAAAATTGAAATTATGAAATCTAAAATTTAGAAAACTGAAATTATGAAATCTAAAATTTAGAAAACTAAAATTATGAAATTTAGAATTATGAAATCTGAAATTATGAAATCTAAAATTATGAAATCTAAAATTGAGAAAACTAAAATTATGAAATCTAGAATTATGAAATCTGAAATTATGAAATCTGAAATTTAGAAAACTGAAATTATGAAACTGAAATTTAGAAAACTGAAATTTGAAGTTAAGAAAACTGAAATTTAGAAAGCTGCAATTATGAAATCTAAAATTTAGAAAACTGAAATTATGAAATTTGAAATTTTGAAATATGAAACTATGAAACCTGAAATTATGAAATCTGAAATTATGAAATCTGAAATTTAGAAAACTGAAACTATGAAATCTGAAATTTTGAAGACTGAAATTATGAAATCTGAAATTTTCAAATCTGAAATTTAAAAATCTGAAATTTTGAAATCTAAAATTAAGAAAACTTAAATTATGAAATTTGAAATTTAGAAAAATGAAAATCTGAAATGTGAAAGTATGAAACCTAAAATTATAAAATGAGAAATCAAAAATAGGAAAACTAAAATCTAGAAAGTAAATAAAAAAAATATGTATATACTAAAAAAAAAAAAAAAAAAAAAAAAAAAATTTTTTTTTTTTTTTTTTTTTTTTAGTATTAATATTTTTTTTATTTACTTTCTAAATTTTAGTTTTAACATTTTTGATTTCTCATTTTATAATTTTAGAATTCAAATTCTAGCTTTCATAACTTCAGTTTTCGTAATTTTAGATTTCATAATTTTAGATTTTATAATTTCAGATTTCGTAATTTCAGATTTCGTAATTTCAGATTTCATAATTTCAGTTTTCATAATTTTAGATTTCGTAATTTCAGATTTCATAATTTCAGTTTTCATAATTTTAGATTTCGTAATTTCAGTTTTCATAATTTTAGATTTCGTAATTTCAGTTTTCATAATATTAGATTTCGTAATTTTGGTTTTCATAATTTCAGTTTTCATAATTTTAGATTTTGTAATTTCAGTTTTCATAATTTCAGGTTTCATAATTTTAGATTTCGTAATTTTAGTTTTCATAATTTTAGATTTTGTAATTTCACTTTTCGTAATTTCAGTTTTCATAATTTTAGATTTCATAATTTTATTTTTTAGATTTCTTAGATTTCATAATTATACATTTCATAACTTCAGTTTTCATTATTTCAATTTTTAAATTTTTTAGATTTCACAATTAATTTTAGATTTCATAATTTTATTTTTTAGATTTTTAAATTTCATAATTTTACTTTAAAAATTTAGAAAACTAAAATTATGTAACTCTCAATTATGAAATCTGTAATTATGAAATCTGAAATTATAAAATCTGAAATTTTGAAATCTGAAATTATGAAATCTGAAATTTAGAAAACTGAAATTTTGAAATCTCAAATTTATAAAATTGAAATTATGAAATCTAAAATTTAGAATGCTGAAATTATGAATTCTAAAATTTAGAAAACTGAAATTATGAAATCTAAAATTTAGAAAACTCAAATTATGAAATCTAGAATTATGAAATTTGAAATTATGAAATCTGAAATTTTGAAATCTGAAATTATGAAAGTGAAATTTAGAAAACTGAAATTTTGAAATTTGAAATTAAGAAAACTGAAATTTTGAAATTTGAAATTAAGAAAACTGAAATTTTGAAATCTTAAATTTAGAAAACTGAAACTATGAAAACTAAAATTTAGAAATCTGAAATTATGAAATCTGAAATTTTGAAATGTGAAATTATAAAATCTGAATTTTAGATTTCATAATTTTAATTTTTATATTTTCAGTTTTTATAATTTCAGTTTTCATAATTTTAGATTTCATTATTTCAAGTTTCATAATTTAAATTTTTGTAATTTTAGATTTCATAATTTCAGATTTCATAATTTCAGATATCATAATTTCAAATATCAGAATTTCAGATTTCAGAATTTCAGTTTTCATAATTTTAGATTTCATAATTTTAGATTTCATAATTTCAGATTTCATAATTTCAGATTTCATAATTTCAGTTTTTATAATTTTAGATTTCATAATTTTAGATTTCATAATTTCAGTTTTCATAATTTCAGTTTTTATAATTTTAGATTCATTTTGCGTACTTAGATATAAATCGTGTAAATTTTTAGTTGATTTAGTAAGTAATGCAAAAGCGCTATGCAATATTAAAGCTTTAACGTTATAAGCATCTTTTCTTGTAAAGGCAACTTTCAAAACTGTCAAATTTGAAAGATCTAAGCTTCGTTTATCATGCTATTTGCTCTAAAATAGATATGAGATAAGATTTTCTATATCCTGCTAGTACTGTAATATATCAGTTGTTAATTGAAAAAGAGGTGCTCTCTTACATATACTACACCAATTTTCAGGAGATTTCATATACAATTCAATAAACTCATACGCTTCCAGCAAGTCAAAATCATCATTCAATGTACTGTTATCTAAAGAACTGATATAAGAGTAACATTTTTCTATCAAACACTTTGTATTGAGAAAGTATAATTTTAAACAATGTAAGCATATTTTGAAAATATTATTGTTTACTATAAAATGGAAATGAAAAAGATAATAACAATCTTCTGAGTAGATTTCGTCTAAAATATCGCAAGTATAATACTGAAATAAAAAATACAAAGCATAATCTAGTTCATAAACTTGATCTTCTTTAAATAAATCAGAAAAAGAAAATTTATATTTTTCAATAGGAAAGGTGCGATTTTCAATTTCTGCAGCTGTTATATCCATATACTTGCGACTTTGTAAAAAATGTTTTTTAAAAATAACATCAGGTATATATTGTCTAATGTTTTCAATATCGTGAAATTTTTTTACATTATTCCATATTTTTTTAAAACACAAACTTTCTAATGAAAGAAGATTAAATGTAAAATTACAGTAACAATTATATTTTATATATTTCGTATAAAAATATTTGATTAAATTGTGACAAATATAATTTGGTTTTACGTACATACCCCAACTGATTTTTTCCCACTCGTTTCTTTTAAAATATCTTGTGTCTGAAACTGTAGTAATTAAATGAACATGCTCTTCTTCATCATGTCCACCATTACAAAAAACATTAGAATAAGAACATATAATATTCTTTTTAACAATTTTGAAAAATTCTATTAATGCTGACTTTTTTAATATTACATGAAAATATTTGTTTTTATTATTTGCAGAATGTGCACAAAAAGGATTATCGCAATCCAAACACAACCAATTTGATTCAAAACGCTCACAATTTCTATGAAACTCTTTAATGTCCATTTATCTCAAAATGACTCTTTGTTTAAAAAAAACACTAAAAACTCAAAAAAAAAAGAGCAACTTTTTTTAGATGACTTATTTAAAAAAGCATATAAAAGGCAAGATTTTCATTATTCAATCTATTTAGTTCCAGTTGCATTTCAGTTGCTTAATGAATCAGCGTTACCATTTTTATTGAAAAATTTTTAAATTCGAGCAACATTAAATTATTTCAATTTTAAAACATGAAGGAAGAACTTTTAAAATATTATATTTTTGAGCTTCGACATCAGATACTATTTGAAAAAATGATACTCTTTCACATATATTACACCAATTTTCAGTATTTTTTCATATACGATTCAATTACATCATCCTCTCGTAATATATAAAAAAGATAGACGATAAATAGAATTAAAATAAAAGTAACGTCAAACATCTGTGTTAAGAAAGTGTAATTTTAAAATAATATTGAATTTTATTTTTAAAAATCATTACAGAGAAAAAAGGTTTCATGTTCACATAATTTTTTGACTAACTGTAATGTATGAAAAATGTAATTTAAATTCTTGAAATAGAATTTTTAAATTGAAATTTTAATGTAATGTATGAAAAATGTAATTTTAAATTCTTGAAATAGAAAAAAAAGTAATTTGAATTCTTGAAATAGAATAAAATGGAATTTGAAATTTAGCATTTAATTAGATAGCCACTTTTCAAATTGAACATTTGTTTAACACTGAAATAGAATGAAATGTAATTTGAATTCTTGAAATAGACTAAAATGGAATTTGAATTTTAGCATTTAATTAGATAGCGACTATTCAAACTGAAATATTTATGTAATGTATGTAAAAAGTAATTTAAATTCTTGAAATTGAATAAATTGAAATTTAATTTTAGCATTTAATTAAATAGGGAATTTTCAAAATTGAAATTTAAAATTCAACTGCTGAATGCTAAAATTCAACTACTATTTTTTAAAAAAATAGCTTGTTTAACACTGAAATAGAATAAAATGTAATTTGAATTCTTGAAATAGAATAAAATGGAATTTGAATTTTAGCATTGAACTAGATAGTGACTTTCCAAATTGAAATTTTAATGTAATGTATGTAAAATGTAATTTAAATTCTTGAATTATAATACATAGAAATTTAATTTCTGTTTAACACTGAAATAGAATAAAATGTAATTTGAATTCTTGAAATAGAATAATATTCCATTTTATTCTTGAAATAGAAATTTCAATTTCAAATTGAAATTTTAATTTATTGTATGTAAAATGTAATTTAAATTCTTGAAATAGAATAAATTGAAATTTAATTTTTGTTTAACAGTGAAATAGTATAAAATGTAATTTGAATTCTTGAAATAGAATAGAATGGAATTTGAATTTTAGCATTTAATTAGGTATCGACTTTTCAAATTAAAATTTTTAAGTAATGTATGTAAAATGTAATTTAATTTTTTGAAATGGAATAAATTGAAATTTAATTTTTGTTTAACACTGAAATAGAATAAAATATAATTTGAATTCTTGAAATAGAATAGAATGGAATTTGAATTTTAGCATTTAATTAGATAGCGACTTTTCAAATTGAAATTTGTTTAACACTGAAATAGAATAAAATGTAATTTGAAATATTGAAATAGAATAAAATGGAATTTGAATTTTAGCATTTAATTAGATAGCGACTTTTCAAATTGAAATTTTAAAATTCAACTGCTGAATGCTAAAATTCAACTACTATTCTTTAAAAAATAGCTTGTTTAACACTGAAATAGAATAAAATGTAATTTTAATTCTTGAAATAGAATTTTCAAATTGAAATTTTAATATAATGTATGTAAAATGTAATCTAAATTCTTGAAATAAAATAAATTGAAATTTATTTTTTGTTTAACACTGAAATAGTATAAAATGTAATTTGAATTACTGAAATAGAATAAAATGGAATTTGAATTTTAACATTTATTTAGATAGCGACTTTTCAAACTGAAATTTTAATGTAATGTATGTAAAATGTAATTTAAATTTTTGAAATAGACTAAATTGAAATTTAATTTTAGCTTTTAATTATCGAATTTTTAAAATTTAAATTTTAAAATTCAACTGCTGAATGTTAAAATTCAAATACTATTTTTTAAAAAACAGCTTGTTTAACACTGAAATAGAATAAAATGTAATTTGAATTTTAGCATTTAATTAGATAGCGACTTTTCAATTTAATTAGCGAATTTTTAAAATTGAAATTTAAAAATTCAACTACTATTTTTAAAAAAATAGCTTAGTTAGCATTGAAATAAAATAAAATGTAATTTGAATTTTTGAAATAGAATAAAATGGAATTTGAATTTTCGCATTTAATTAGATAGCGACTTTTCAAATTGAAATTTTATTGTAATGTATATAAAATGTAATTTAAATTCTTGAAATAGAATAAATAGAAATTTAATTTTTGTTTAACACTGAAATAGAATAAAATGTGATTTGAATTCTTGAAATAGAATAAAATGGAATTTTAATTCTTGAAATAGAAATTTCAATTTCAAATTGAAATTTTAATGTAATGTATGTAAAATGTAATTTAAATTCTTGAAATAGAATAAATTGAAATTTAATTTTTGTTTAACACTGAAATAGAATAAAATGTAATTTGAATTCTTGAAATAGAATAGAATGGAATTCGAATTTTAGCATTTAATTAGATAGCGACTTTTCAAATTGAAATTTTAAAATTCAACTGCTGAATGCTAAAATTCAACTACTATTTTTTTAAAAATAGCTGGTTTAACACTGAAATAGAATAAAATGTAATTTTAATTCTTGAAATAGAATTTTCAAATTGAAATTTTAATGTAATTTAAATTTTTGAAATAGAATAAAAAGTAATTTGAATTCTTGAAATATAATAAAATGGAATTTGAATTTTACCGTTTAATTAGATAGCGACTTTTCAAATTGAAATTTAAAGTAATGTATGTAAAATGTAATTTAAATTCTTGAAAAATAATAAATTGAAATTTAATTTTAGCATTTAATTAGATAGCGAATTTTCAAAATTGAAATTCTAAATCCGAAATTTCGCTATATAATTAAATGTTAATTAAAAGGCCTCTTAAAATGCTTTTAAAATGCTAATTAAATGCTAAAATTCAACTACTATTTTAAAAAAAATAGCTTTTTGAACACTTAAATGGAATAAAATGTAATTTGAATTCTCGAAATTGAATAAAATGGAATTTGAGTTTTAGCATTTATTTAGGTAGCGACTTTTCAAATTGAAATTTTAATGTAATGTATGTAAAGTGTAAATTAAATTCTTGAAATAGAATAAATTGAAATTTAATTTTTGTTTAACTTTGAAATAGAATAAAATGTAATTTGAATTCTTGAAATAGAATTAAAAGGAATTTGAATTTTAGCATTTAATTAGATAGCGACTTTGCAAATTGAAATTTGTTTAACACTGAAATAGAATAAAATGTAATTCGAATTCTTGAAATATAAATAAAATGGAATTTGAATTTAACATTTAATTAGATATCGACTTTTCAAATTGAAATTTTAATGTAATGTATATAAAGTGTAATTTATATTCTTGAAATAGAATAAATTGAAATTTAATTTTAGCATTTAATTAGATGCCGAAATTTTAAAATCCGAAATTTCGCTATATAATTAAAATGCTTTAAAAAATGCTTTTAAAATGCTAATTAACATGGAATTTGAATATTAGCATTTAATCAGATCGCGACTTTTCGGATTTTAAAATTTCAAATGTGAAAAGTTGCTATCTAATTAATTTCTAAAGTTCAACTACTATTTAAAAAAAATCTTGTTTAACCCTAAACTAGAATAAAAAGTAATTTGAATTCTTGCAATAGAATAAAATATAATTTGAAATCTTGCAATAGAATGAAATGGAATTTGAATTTTAGCCTTTAATTTAATAGCGACATTTCAAATTTCAAATTTTAAAATCTGAAATTTCGCTATATCATTAAATGATAATTAAATGCTAATTAAAATGCTTTTAAAAGACAAATTTAAATTTTTTTAAATAAAATTTTATTTTTTAAAATTCAAATTTTATTTTATAAATATAGCTTGTTTAACTTTGAAATAGAATAAAATAGTATTTAGCTAGATTACATAGCAACTTCTCGGATTTTAAAATTTCAATTTTGAAAAGTTGCTATCTAATTACATGCTAAAATTCAACTACTATTTTATTCTATTTCAAGGTTAAACAAGATTTTTTTTAAAATAAAATTTGAATTTATCATTTAATTAGATAACGAAATTTCGGATTTTAGAATTTTAATTTTGGAAAGTCGATATCTCAGTAAATGTAAAAATTGAAATTCCATTTTATACTATTTCAAATTTCAACAAGCTATTTTTAAAAAGTAAAATTTGAATTTTAACATTTAAGTAGATAGCGACTTTTCAAAATTGAAATTTTAAAATTGAAATTTCGCTATATAATTAAATGGTAATTAAAATGCTTTTTAAAAGGTTTTAAAATGCTAATTAAATGCTAAAATTCAACTACTATTCTTTTTTAAATAGCTTGTTTAACACTGAAATAGAATAAAATGTAATTTGAATTCTTGAAATAGAATAAAGTGGAATTTGAATTTTAGCATTTAATTAGATAGCGACTTTTCAAATTGAAATTTTTAAAACCGAAATTTTGCTACATAATTAAATGATAATTAAATGCTAATTAAAATGCTTTTAAAATGCTAATTAAAATGGGATTGTAACTTTAGCATTTAATTAGATAGCAACTATTCGGATTTTAAAATTTCTATTTTGAAAAGTTGCTATCTAATTAAATGCTAAAGTTCCACTACTTTTTTTAAAAATTAGCTTGTTTAACCCTAAACTAGAAGAAAATGTAATTTGAATTCTTGAAATAGAATAAAATGGAATTTGATTTTTAACATTTAATTAGATTTTTAAATTTTAAAATCCCAAATTTCTTTATATAATGAAATGCTAATTAAAATGCTTTTAAAATTCAAATTTTATATTTTTAAAAATAGCTTGTTTGACCTTGAAATAGAAAAAAATAGTAATTGAATTTTATCAGTTAATTAGATAGCAAATTGTCGAATTTTAAAATTTCAAAATGCTAAAATTCAACTACTATTTTATTCCAATTCAAGGTTAAACAAGCCCTTTAAAAAAATAAAATTTGAATTTTAGCATTTAATTATATAACGAAATTTCGGATTTTAAAATTTCAATTTTGTAAGTCGCCATCTAAGTAAATGCTAAAATTGAAATTCCGTTTTATTCTATTTCAATTTTAAACAAGCTATTTTTAAAAAGTAAAATTTGAATTTTAGTATTAAATTATATAGTGAAATTTTGGGTTTGATTATTTAATCACCCTCCCACTGTACTTTAAATTGAACTTAATTTTTTTACTTTCATTTGAATCTAGTTTAATTAACATTAGTTCATAGAGCCAATATAACTGTAAAGTTTATATATTTCATAATCTCATGACGTCATTTATTACGCAACTTTCAACTCACATCAAGTATAAAAGGCTGTGGCATTGTTTAGAATCTCAGATCTCTGGATTTATAACCATGAAGCAAGAATTCAAAACGATTTAATGCTATGCTAATTGTACTGGAAAGTCATCATTAAAAGTGCTAATAACTTCCTAAATGTGATTCAACTATACTTAAAGGATGGATGATGCATTTCTTGTGAGAAATTCAAAAAGTAAATGATTTAGAGAAAACCAATTGATCGCCACAAAGACTAAACCTTTTCATTAGTCTTTCTAATAATGTCATCGTAAAAAAATTGTCTTAAATACTGAATTTCATTATTGTAAAGAAAAAGAGGAGTGTTTAAAAAAAAATATGCTTGACAAGTTGTTCTTTTTTTTAAAGATTTATATATTGGAATAAACTGTCACTAAACGATAAAAAATGTTATGCAACTTTCAACGCACATGAAGTATAAAAAAGACTGTAGCAGTTGTTTAGAATCTCAGATCTTTGGATTGATAACTATGGAGATTGAAGTAAGAATTTTAAACGTTATAATGGCTATGCTAATTATACTGGTCATTAAAAGTGCTAATAAATTCCGAAATGTGCATTCAACAATACTTAAAAAGATGGTGCGAGATGATTCAGAGAAAACTTTATATCAATTGGATCAGTGGTCACCACAAAGACTAAATCTTTTTCTTTAGTCTTTCTAATAATTGCATTTATTATGAGAAAGTCATCGTAAAATAATTGACAGTTTGGGGATATTCAACAAATAATATTTAAAAATTTGTATTAAAGACTGACATCATAAAGAAAAAAGTCGTATTTTAAAAAACATTTGACAAAATGTTGTTCATTTTTTAAGGATTTATATATTTATTTATATAATATGTACATTTTTAATTTGCAATTCAAAATAAACTGTTATTTGACCGTTTGTTTCTGTCGTTTATTTATTTTATTTTATTTTATTTTATTTTTATTTTTAATTTTTTTCCTTTTAATATTTATCTATATTTAAAAAAAAGATATGAATATATAAAAGCGACTATTGTTACAAATAACAATTATTAACGTTGTAAAGAAAAAACAGAAATGGATATAAATTTGCAAATGTATATAGATTCTGATAATGTAAAAATTCTATCTCAATCGTTATCAGAAATTGAATTCAATGATTTTTGATATTAAATTGATTGAATTGCTACAGGCCTTTCACATTATGATTTAAAGTTATTAGGATTTTCAAAAGAACAAATTTTAGCTATATTTTATTTAATTGATCCTGAAAATGCAAGAAAGGGAATATTTATTATGGTGAATGTTGTTTATATTCAATCGACGAAAATATTGTAAATTTAGGTCGTCATATAAATTGTCTATCAATGCGTCCAAAATCTTTAGACTGTTCTATTTTTTAAAATTCACTTGACAAAAATATTGTTATGTCATGTTGTAAACATTTATTTCATATAAAATGTCTATCAAAATGGCAGTCTACTTGTGCAATCTGTTGACAGCATTTGAAAATATATATGGTATCCCAAATTAATTAGAAATTGGATATCGAAAAGTACAAATGCTTTTCATATTTTAAATTCAGTTAAAGGAATAAAAATTAGATTATCATAACATATTGTTTAAGATTTTAAATTTCGATGGTCACTTTAAAAGGATAAATTTTAAAAGTGATAAAAGTCGAGATAATAATAATTGACCATGACATTAATACTTTAATAAGTTGTGACATGATTTTATTTTTTATTTATTTATATTATTTTATAATATTTTTTAAAATAAAAAGAAAAACTAAGCTCCACCCTTTTTGTTCAAACTATATATATCACACTGTTTTTCACTTAGATTTCAGTTCACCATGAAACATCTCGTTGAAACTATTGTGATAAATTTTATTAGACAATCCATAAAGAATAAATTACCAAACTTTAATGATATTTCACAATAACTCAAATTCAAAAAAAGACATGACAAGAGATATATTAAAAGAATATCTTTAACCTCCAGAAAAAGACCAAAAAGTTGCATATGATGAAAAATTTTTAGATTGTTTGTCACATTTGAATAAAGAAGTTGAAATATAATTGAAAAATTAAAACAAGTTATGTTTTTCAAAAGCAAAACATTTGTTTTCCAATGTCTGAACTAAACAATCACTAGAGGCCAAATATTGTGGATCTTACAGAACATTACAAGATATAGAAGAAGATAATTGTATAAACCACCTGTGGACTCATATCATGTAAAAAGAAATGCTAATTTTAAATATCTAACTGTGAGGAATAAAAATAAACAATTTGATGTGTATTCTCAAATAAATGTATAATTGGTGTTAAACAGTGTCATGGAAAAATATTTAAAACATTATTGCAAAAAGTTTAAAATTGAAACTTTGTTTATACACACACAGAAACATTTTAAATTAAATATGAAGAGTGTTAAATATTTTAATGTGAAAAAAGATAAAATCATATGTACCAAGATAAAGATTGTTTAGCAGGTCTATGTACTTTAAAATATTTCATGCTGTAAATTTCAAAGATTGTGATTGTAATTAGTTTTAATTTTTTATCCTGTTTAAATTATCTTATGTATGTCTAATTGAGATGTATTTTTTAGAAATGTAAGGTTTGTTTTTTAAAATAAATACTAGTTATTGCTGTGTGTTAATTTCTTTCACAATAAAATTGACAAAGATGAAAAAAAAGAAATTATATAAAAAAGAATACATAAGATTTTTATTTTACTTTGAACAAGAAGAAAAAAAGCACGGATATGAAAAATTCTCGAAAAAGAGAAAAAAATAAAGATCTGTTACAGATAAAATTTATATTAATACGATAGGATAAGTTTTGCAGCATTATAATAATAATAATAATAATAACTATTTTTATGTGTTATAATTAACATTCAAAGCCTTAAAAGGTAATGATGTAAACTAAAATAGTCCTGTCGTATTAATATGTTCATATAATTAAAATTTTATGAATCTATAAAAAGAATATCTCTTTACAGGTTTATTTTTAAAATATATCATCTTTAATGTTGTGTTCTTTTCACAAAAAAAGAGAAAAAATGATAAAGATGAAAGAAAGAATATATAAAAAAATATATGATAGATAAAGTATGATATATTTTTAAGAAAAATTGAATTTAAGAGAGAATATATAAGATTATTTTTTTACTTTGAACAAGAAGAAAAAAAACATGGATATGAAAAAAAATAAAGATCTGTTACAGATAAAATTTATATTAGTACGATAGGACTATTTATAAGTTTTGCAGCATTGTAATAATAATAATAATAATAGACATAATAACTATTTTTATTTGTTATAATTAAAATATGTAATGATGCAAACTTAAACAGTCCTTTCGTATTAATATGTTCATAAAATTACAATTTTATGAATCTATTAAAGGAATATCTTTTTGTAGGTTTATTTTTAAAATAAATAATCTTTACTGTTGTGTTCTTTTAACAAAGAAAGATAAAATTGATAAAGATGAAATATATACATATATATATATATATATATATAGAATATATATATATATATATATATATAGATGAAATATATATATAGTTACAAATTAAACACTCCACGCAACTTATCTCCGCAACAATTTCAAGGAACGTATTTTTCAAAGCACAGTAATAAAATATAAATCTGATTTTTTTTATCTAATTATTAGAAGGCAATTTCTAGTTCTTATTTTGAAATTACTATAATTCATGAGGTTTAAACGAAAAGATTTTTAATTTATAAGAACAGCATGAACTTTTGGTAAACTAATGATGATTTTCCTCTAACGAAAGTGCACGGGATTAATTTACTTATATCGAAGAAACAATTATTTAATTATCTACCAAAAATTAATTAATATTGTTTACTAATTATATTATTCGTTACCTTTTGAAGTTTCTTTCGAACCTTTTCCTTAAGGGATATAAAAATCAGACGCTTAATAAAATCACTTTGGTTCAGAATGATTTTAATAAGCGGCGGGAACTGTATATACAGAAAGAGAGATAAACGAAACGTTCAGACAGGTTTGATTGCATCATTCACGAAAAGACAGGTGGAATTGAATGTAAACAGCTGACATTACAAACAGCTGACTTGTATTTGAGGTCACAAGCTAGCTTCGTGCGTTTTTATTTAAAAGAATTTTACTTTAAGGCAACATGGAAAAAAATCATAGAAAACCATTTTAAAATTTGGTTGTAATTTAATTGTTTCATTTGAATCATTTTTAACAAAGACCACAATTTAAAACATTTCATGGTGATAATGTTAAAATCTTTTAATTTTAAAATTATTTGTAATCATTACAAAACAGATTGAAAGGACTTAACGAAATGACTCGAAATTTTGGATAAACATAATTTAAGTTTACGAAATTATGTGTTACATTTGAGAATTTATTCAAAATAAGTTTTAAATATGACAACTCGTTCTATGAACCAGTTTTTAAGTTATATTTAAAAAACTACCTACACTCAAATCTGCATTTCAATGATTTAAATGATTTAAAGAGTTAAAATTTTAAAATTTCATAATTCTTAACTGTGGATAACTTTTGCCAAAATTTTTGGATTATTAAAAGAATTTTTAATACTATCTTATGTGTCCAGTTTCTACATATATTAAAGAAAAATCATGCATTGATTAGTAACACTTTCCAACTGTACGTAGTTGTTGTATTGAATAACTTTTAATATTTTTTGCCACTGGACAGATAGAATAATTGATTTTAAAATTACTCTTAGGCATTTTGGAAAGTGTTAAAAAGGCTTAACACAAAAGACCGTTAGATTATAATTACAGCTTTTGATCTCTCTGAATATTTTAGTGTAGCCCTGTAAATCAGAAAGTTAATCATATATTCTATACAAAGCATTATTTTAGAATATTAATAATACATTTCAATATTTTTATGATTTTCACAGTAACAATTTTTTATTAATAGCTCTTAATATAACTGGACGACCCTCTAATGCTAATCATGCTATATTCTATGCAAAAGCATTCTTTTGTGCATATAAATAACATATTTCAATTTCCTAAATCTTCGTGTAAAGTAAAGTTATTAAAATTTGATTTATAGAAATATCTCTCATAAAATGCAATGTTTTGGAATACTTTTGAGTGTCCCTGTACATAAATCCATTTTATACAGAAACTTGAATAACATATTTCAATTTCATTAAGAACATTAAAGATATGAAAATATGGTTTATAAAAATATCTTTCATAGAACACAATGCTTTGAAATATTTTTCGGGACAAAGAGGTCAAATTTCAATAGGGACATATCAGTTTCATGAAATTTCCGTTTTCTTGTGTTATATTTAAGTTTGCCTAAATTCATATCATTAGTTTTGAAATAAATGAAATTTATCGCTTGGTTTTCCAGGCCTGTTGAATTATTACGTATTTTTTTCTCTTGGCGTTGAAATATAAAAAATTACGCAGACATTGAAAGATCCTGAATAAATAAATATACATGTAGTAATATTTATCTTTACTACATGTATATTTTTAAATGAGGTCTCTCTTAAAACAGCTCATTATTTTTAATTATTACTATCCAATATAAGAAAGAATAAGAATTCACTTTAAAATACTTTTTAATATTCTTTAAAATGTGTTAAGAACTTCAAATTTTTATTAATATCTCTTAATGTATATTTAAAGATTGATGTGTTTGATCTGAAGCAACAATTTAAATAAATTGATTGGACTTTGAAAAACGAAAATGACATTTTGAATAAAGAAAATGACAAAAATTTTTAAGAAGTAGAAAAAATTCAAAATTTGTGTAGAAAGGATTAATTATTAATTCATGAATAAATTATTAATTTTCAAAAATGATGAGATTTATAAAATCTAAAAATTATGAAATGTCAATTGAAAATTGTATTTCAAACTTTAAATTGTTTTAAGAAACAAGATTTGAATTTCAATACTTATATTTAGAGATCAATTTATTTTATAAATGACAATTTATATACAATTAATTAAAAAAATAAAAACTTATCAGGTTTTAATTTCAACTCTGTGTGATTTGATAAATATGATAATTTTTGATCTGATGTATGTATTTTAAAAAGTACATTGCATTTCAAATTTTAAAAATTAAAAAAATTATTTTAATAAAATGAGTTAAAGTGAAAAAAAGATTTTTTAAGGTTCTTCTTAAATATTGACTCATTCTTTGGCATTCTGAGAAAGGTTTCATGTACAGTTAATTATTTGAGTGACTGTATATGCGATATACACATTTAAACATATCATGTCCTTTGTCCTTCACATGATAGTCTTTGAACAATGACTTTACGTAATGACACTTCTTATACGCATATCGATAAAGGAAGACATAAACTTAGGTTGAAAAAAACAATGAGTTTACTAACTCTTCAAAAAGTTGAATTTGGTTTCAAAAAGAAACTATGCCTTGTTTTATATATTTAAAGATTTCTGAGATATACAGAACAAAAAAAAAAAAAAAAAAAAAAAAAAAATGCGAATTTTAATATAAAATTTTAAAAGGTGATGGCCGTAGTTTTTATATGTATATATTAAAAAAAAAAAAAAAGTAAACAATTTTTATGCTTGAAGTAAAACACATATTCTTCAACCATATTTCTTGCGACCAAGGGAGCCTCTACGCAAGTGTTGACACAACGTTAAAATAGGGGTGATAACCCTTGTGATTGAGAGAAAAAATGTGATAAAGGAACACTGAATGAATGGACGTTTACCGAATCACACCATGTCGGTGAATTTGTCGACTCTTCACGATTTTGGAATAGTCCTCAATGTTAGGCGCGGAAACGTGGTTGCACACACACACAGGCACACACACACACACAAAAAAAAGAGATAATTAAGTTTGAGTTTGAATTGGTAATCTTTTTAATTTTAATCTCTTTAACCTTTTATATTAATAAGTAATACGAAATTTTTAAAATTCTTTGAAATATAGTTAGCAGCAGCTCTGGTAAAGCTCGCTAGTTTTAATTTTAATATATAAAAAAGTTTAACTTAAAAGAAAAGAATAATAAAGTTAAATACTTTTGATTACTTTATTAAAAAAGAAAAAGAAGGAAAAGAAAAGAAAAGAAAGAAATAAAAAATTAGTTTTTGCAGTTTATCATTCACCTTTAGTACATAAATTACTCTTTTCTTTTTTTTTATTTATTACCGTTAAAATTTGAAACTTATACCAATATCACCATCCAATTAAAATTTTAATGTGCCAGAGCCAAATTATTATTAGTTTTTGTGGGATGAAATGCTAATGATACTTAAACTAAATCATTCCAAGAAAAGTTTCAAAATAAAATTCGTGTTTGACGACTTAGTTTTCATATTTCCCCTGGCAAGAAAGCTTTAATAAAGGACCCCAATGGTGACTTTTAAATCTTTTCTTTTTGTTTGAAATTATCATTTATATTATTTTTAATATTGTTAATATTTTTTATTATATCATTGCACTGAGACCACGAGCTTAAATATTGTCCCTTTATAAATCTTTTTTTATTTTTTATTTCATTTTGCATGCGCGCTTTTTAATTCCTAATTAAAAATTATTAAAAAAAAGATTTTTTTTTTTTCGATACTGTCTGTGTCGAAACTGATTTTTATTTTTATTATTATTATTATTTTTTTTAAAGGAAAAAAAAAAAAAAAAAAAAAAAAATGAAATTCTGGCAAAAGCAGAATTTAGTTTAGTACAGAGGACTATTTTTTATTTTTTTTTAACTATAACATCGCTTTCAAATTATTCAGTTACATTTTCGATAAATTTTCGATTTCGATAAATGTCCAACTATCGTAAAACTGGCATCGTAAAAGTCTGTAGATTGAGACTAATAGGCCTCAGTCCTGAAAAAAAAAAAAAAAAAAAAAAAAAAAAGACAAGCATACATAAGATTAAAAACATACATAAATCAGCTCAAGAAAATCATGAAATTCATATATTTATGTCTTGCATAGCATGTTATATTGCACTACTATACATAATGAATAATTTTAGTCATATATATCATAATATTATTGCAATTCCTAAATTTAAAATGCAAATGTATGTACATATTAAGCTGAAGTATTTTATTTTTTCTGGTGTCATATGAAGCGATACGCTTTATTTTAGTCCATTATGAAATTCGAAAAAACTAATGTTTTTTAAAACTCCGATTAAATTATTTCTTTTACGCAAAAATTAGAAAAATAATAAACAAGAAATTCTTCTAATTATTTATTTATATAATTATTGTTCCTTGTGACCAAAGAATGCATTAATTATAATGAAAGATTGCACAAACGAACATAAGACAAGTACTAGAGGGATTATATTTGAAAACTTATACATGGATGAAAAAAAAATAATATTAGTTTAATTTAAACAATTTATAATGAATATTTTTAAATATCCTGAAGCAATAAAGCGTTCACCGAGTTCCTAGAAACAGCATTGCTAAAGTAGATCTTCAATTATTTTGAATAGCATTAATTGGAAACCATTTGTATGTACAAATTAACAGTTTAAGTATTAAACTGTGAATAAAACTTATGATACTAGAACAATGTTTAAATGAATAATTCACTAAGTAAAATACGCAGTTGCAGTTTGAAAACAACATTTGTATCTATTATTTCAATTATTTTGTTATACTATTTATGAGAAGTTATTGAAACTTTTGAATGTTAAGTGTAACTATAATATGCATAAGTTGGACATTAATGTGCCATGTTAGAGATTATATTTACGAATACATAGATAGAAAATTATTTTTTATTTCTGAAATGTGATTATTCATAAAAAGGATTAATTTCGCTCCTTTTACATGGAAATGATTACAATTTAATAAATGTTCAATAATAATAATAATAATGATTAATCATCCTAATATACATTTTATTTGTTAAAAAAAAATAATAAATAAATAAATAAATTAACCAAGAAAGGAAACATTTCAAATATTTTTTATCATGTAGCGTATATATATATATATATATATATATATTGTTGCGTACTTGGGGGTTCGTGAGTTGTCCGAGAATGAAAGGCCAAACTTACAAAAATTCAGTAATTTATTCACAGAAAATTCCAGAAAAATACAGGTCTATAAACCAAGTATCAGCTTCAATTCAAACAGTAAACACAGCTTAAACAACAGCTGTCAATAGCAAATCCACAGTACAAACTGTATAGCAATAACACATAAAGCAAGTCTCTTCCAAAGAGGCTCAAGAGCAATGCAAGCGCTAGCGAAGCTGGCTGAAAACTGAACTGAACTGACTGCCTTGGCGAGAAAGCGCTTCTTATATATTGTTCCATGGAACCCAGATTTTTCGAGAAAACTCTAGAAAGTGGTCAACCAATCAACTTACAGCTTCCATATTTGGTATATCCCTTATAAGGATTTTCTCGCCAAGGTCGCTACAAAAAAAATCGCCAAGGTGGGAGAAAGTCGCCAAATTTGGCGCCAAATCCATTACCTGCCTTATTGGGGCATTTTAATGCGTTTTTAAGGGAAAATAAGGTTATTTTAACGCTAAGATCACAAGGGAGACGAAGTTCACGTCCAAACAGCATCTGGGCTGGAGTATAGCCGGTGGTTTCATGGACTGCACTTCGATAAGCCAGCAGGAACAATGACAACTTCAAGTCCCAATCTTGCTGGTTCTTTGATACTAGAAGAGAGAGGTTATTCAGGGTTGTACGATTGAACCTCTCGACCATGCCGTCCGACTGGGGATGTAAAGGTGTTGTCCGGGTTTTGTCTATGCCGAGTAGTTGACACAGTCCTTTGAAAACATCAGAGGTAAAGTTCCTACTTTGGTCGGTATGAAGATGTAGGGGCGTGCCGTACCTTGACACCCATTGCTGCACTAGGACCTCTTCGACTGTGCACGCCTCTTGATTGGGAATGGGATATGCCTCAGGCCACTTGGTGAAATAGTCCATCACGACGAGGATGTATTTATTTCCACTGGAGGTCCGTGGCAAAGGACCCAAGATGTCGATTGCAATCCGTTCAAATGGTGCTCCCACGTTATACCGTTGCAGTCTTCCTCGACTTCGTTTCTGCGGGCCTTTACGTGCCACACAAGCATCACAGGATTTACACCATTTCTCCACATCCTCCTTTTCCTTGCACCAGTAGAAGCGTTCCCGAACTTTCTGCAGAGTCTTCATTACCCCAAAATGGCCTCCGGTAGAGCTACTATGCAGTTGTTCTAAAACAGCTGGAATATTTGATCTTGGTAATACTATCTGCCATCGGAAGCTTTTCCCATCATCAGATTCCCCCTTTCTGTATAATACGCCGTTTCTGATATGAAGAGAGTCCCAAAGTGCCCAATAACTTTTCGTAATGGGACTGAATCTGGAAATGTCCTGCCAGGTAGGTCTGTTGCTGGTCGTCTCCTTCAGCTGTAATATTGGATTTATGTCAGGATCTTCCAACTGGGCTTGTCTAAGTTCTTCGTCACTCCATGGATCGGGATCTTGTTCTGATGGTGTTGAGACAGTAACTTGGCGAGCAACTGGCTGTATCCTTTGTGGTCTATCATCGGCTTTACAGCTGTATTTATGATTTTCATATGGAGGCTTTCGCAAGAAGGCATCTGGATTTTCCCGAAGAGCTCCTCCTGGGTGGCATACTTCAGAGACATTCTTGGTTGCGTCTCTAGGTGCCCTTACTGGGCAGCTTCGTTTGATATGCCTGTCTTTTCCACAGCCCCAGCATTTAGTTGTTGGAGTCTTCCCTTCTTTCCTACTCTCAAGAATGCGTAGTCTTCTATTAATTTCTGTAATCATTTCCTGAATCTCTTTAAGATCATCTTGAGAGCCGTTCACTTTGTCTGCTGTGCTGTTCTGGCGATGTTTATAGGAGGCTTGTTGGGCTGTCTCGAGCTTTAGGGCATACACCAAGGCTGACTCCACATCCTTCACACCGGAGAGTTTGAGGGCTTTTTGAATATCTGGATCTCCGATAGCATCAATGAAATATTCTAGAGCCAGATCATTACGTGTTTCAGTATGACAGTCCGAGAAAGCCAAATGTGAAAGCCTCTGGATGTTTGATGCCAGTTCTTGCAAGCTTTCCCCTGGTCTCTGACGACGGGACCTTAGCTGGAGTCGACTATATTCTTTGGACCATTTCGCTCCAAAACGTAGCTCTAGTGCTCTGGTTAAAGCTTCGAAGTCATATCGCTGTTCCTTCGAAAGGGTCTCCAGAATATCTGCGGCGTCGCCCCGCAACGACCTTACCAGATGAGCCGTCTTTGCAACAGAGTCCCAGCCGTTAGCTTCAGCTACGATGGAAAACTGCGTCTTATATACATGCCAGGAGGAACTACCGTCGTAGGTGGATAGCTTAATAGATTCCTGATTCTGGATTCTTTTATCTCTCTTTTCAGTTTCCTGAGGCATGGATTTTAACTTTTCTTCGAGATTCCGAATCTTGCTCTGCAGTTCATTCCCTATTACTTCTCTGTTCCACTCTTCTTTCATTTTTCTTTCAAGATCTTCCTCCATTCTCTTAAACTTGCTTTCTATCTCTGAAAACCTTCCTTTTAGCTCTTGATAAAAGTTTTCTTTAAATTTCTCCTCGACACTCCGTTCTATCCTCGTAACACTCTCTTCAACCTTCATAACATTTTCTTCTATCTTCATAGCTTTCTCTTCAACCTTCATAACATTTCCTTCTATCTTCATAGCTTTCTCTTCAAAACTTTCTTCTATTTTCAAAACTTTTCCTTCAAAATTTTCTTCTATCTTTATAACTTTCTCTTCTATTCCATCCATTCTATTTTCCATCACTGTTAATTTACCCTCGATTGATTCTTTTACCGTTGAAAGCTCTCTCTTCATCCCATCTTGATTAGATTTAATTTCTTCCTGAACTTCATCCATAGTGTCTTTCATTTCCTTCATCTCTTGACTCAGGCTGTCTTTCATCCCTCTGTGTCCTTCTTTCATTCTTTCGATCAATCCGGTTTCCATCTTTTCCTGTCCTGCTTCAATTTCATTCATCTCTTCAGTCAAGCCGTCTTTTAATTATTTTTGTCCGGTTTCTATTTTCTCTATCAATCCAGATTTTAACTCATTCATCTGGGCAGTTAGACCTTCCAGAAGCTTCTTCATTTCTTGCTCCATAGCTCTCGTTATCACCATTCACAGACAACCCCACTCCTGACATCAGAAATGTTGCGTACTTGGGGGTTCGTGAGTTGTCCGAGAATGAAAGGCCAAACTTACAAAAATTCAGTAATTTATTCACAGAAAATTCCAGAAAAATACAGGTCTATAAACCAAGTATCAGCTTCAATTCAAACAGTAAACACAGCTTAAACAACAGCTGTCAATAGCAAATCCACAGTACAAACTGTATAGCAATAACACATAAAGCAAGTCTCTTCCAAAGAGGCTCAAGAGCAATGCAAGCGCTAGCGAAGCTGGCTGAAAACTGAACTGAACTGACTGCCTTGACGAGAAAGCGCTTCTTATATATTGTTCCATGGAACCCAGATTTTTCGAGAAAATTCTAGAAAGTGGTCAACCAATCATATTACAGCTTCCATATTTGGTATATCCCTTATAAGGATTTTCTCGCCAAGGTCGCCAAAAAAATCGCCAAGGTGGGAGAAAGTCGCCAAATTTGGCGCCAAATCCATTACCTGCCTTATTGGGGCTTTTTAATGCGTTTTTAAGGGAAAATAAGGTTATTTTAACGCTAAAACGACTAAAAATGCACAAAATTAGCACTTTATCAATTTACTAAGCCTCTTTGAAAGAATTTATACAAAAATAAACACAATTATTTACAATTTTGTAACAATATATATATATGTAACGTAAATCGGGGTTGTCGTATTATTAAGTGGGTCGGTATCCCAGTCATGTGAGCATCTTAGAAAGGATGAGGAGTCCATTAGGTTCACTAATAATCCTTTATTAAATTCAAGATGCAGTCTTGGCCTGAATGTTAGGCATCCTGAGCATCATAAGTGCCGTAACTACGCCGAAAGTCTGCCCTTCTCCGTAGCGGCGCCCCATCGGGCGGCGGGTTTCGTTAGCGAGCTTTACATGATGAGAGTAATATTTAACATAGATTTACTAAGCAAGTCAATATCGGAAAAAGCCACGATTTCTCGTGTGTCCCAGCTTAAATACCATCTATTTTGGCGGGAATATTTAGTCCTGCCCTGCTTAATCATTGGCTATTAACTTTATGATTGACAGTCCAGGCATTACTTAACCACAAGAAAAGGAAGATTGCACTTATTCAGCACTTTTAATTCTGAAAGTTGTTCAATTTTTCTGATTTTCGCGTTATGAAGTCTTCTGCCGTGAAACAAAGTTTAAAGGCGCACTTACGAATTATTAGCGATTTCTAGACTTTAAAATAGGGTTTTAATTTTTTTAATTTAACTATTTTTTATCCATTTCATATCCCCCCCTCCCAAGCGAGATCCCCCGGGTTTGCCTGCAAAGCCATGGGAGCTCACCTGGAGGTAGACAACATTCCAGGTGAAAAATTTGACTATTATGCAATAACTGATATTATTGTTAATGGCGTGAGAAAGATGACCCAATTTTTTTTTTTTTTTTTTTTTTTTTTTTTTGCTTATAAAATTGTAAACGTTGCTGGACTAACTTGTAGACTTTTTAAGTTTATAAAAGCGTAACTTTTACCAGATTAAATTTTATCTGCTAACCAGCTCAGGATGCCTATGTTTTGGCCTGTACATAAGAAATACAATATTTTGCACAATTTTTTAGCAGTATAAAATATGTTACATGAGAGAAAAAGAAATACTGACTGTAAACTACTGAGTGTAAAATACACATTTCAATAATGTAAAATAAACATTGAAAACCCTCTAATTATAGAATATGAGCTATACAATATCTTGACTATTTTTTTTTTCTTACATATTGCCAACTAGAAGAATAAAACAAAATGTCCTAATATAGTCCTGGTGAAGTTTTAAGTTTGTGACATAGTTAATTCTTGCAGGCGTACTCCAGTTCACAATTTATATACAAAACAGAATAACCTGACAACATTATAATGAAAACTTGAACTTACACAAATCTTCTGGCTAAACTAAAATTATAAACATTAAAAATAAAAATATTCAATTATAACATATATCAAGCATATAAAGCGACAATCCTGTAAATATTAAATGAGAAGAAAAAAGAAAAGAAAACAAATATCATGTAGAAATCTGATATAAGACAATATTATGACAAAGTATGGTTATACGCCTTAGATGACACTTGAGCCTAGAGTCACAAAATAAAAAATATATAATATGTAAAGTAATTAAAATGTACATCTGTCTATTAAAATATAAAATGATTATTTTGGAACTATGAGAAAATCCTCTATAAGTACACTAAAATATAAAAACACTACAAAAACTTTAAAATAGGATTTTTTTTTTTTTTTTTTTTTCCCCATAGGTCCCCAGGTAAGTACTTTCTTTTAACAACAACAACAGGTGCCCCAATCTCTGCAGTGGCTGCAAAGTAGTATTACTTGTGACACGAGACCATAGTAAGTAAATTTCTCCATTGAATGAAAGATAAAGCCTGACATTTAATATAACGACTTAGCATTTAAAATTTTTGCTTAGTGGTTTATAAAGTTCACAACTTAATCTTTCAAATTTTATGATATCCTATCTAAAGCAAGTAAGTAAAAAGAAAAATACTATTAATATTTATGTAGACAAGTTCACGTAAAAAGTAACTATAGCTGTAAATGCATAAAAGGAAAAAAAAACTTATTTACACCAATACACAAGATAATCTGTTTAGTTATCTACAGTCATTTTTGTGAAAGCAAACACTGAGCATTTTTCATTCTTGTCGAGGTTTCATGGCTTTTACCCCCATTTGGCCTGAAAAACCCTCAACAATATGTAATATAGCATTTGTATTGTTTTCTCACCATGTCGAAATACGAAAGATAAAAAAAAATTCAGGGAGCTTTATTTTATGAGTATTAGTTTATTTTCCTATTCAGGAGGTCTCAAGGTTATAGATTGTTTATTTCCTGATCACGGTACCCATTTGATCAGAAAAATTTATTTTGTCGCGGCCGGTCGCCCAATACCAAGAGATACCTCAGGAATACTTAGTACTCATATTTGCCCTGCAAGATCGTTGATTGACTGTTGACTCGAGTTAAAAAAAAAAAAATAAAAAAGAAAGATGTATGTATTTCATACTGTTTATGTGACGCTCATAATGATTATACAAGTTTCAAGTTGGGCTTGGCCAACATTTGCGAAAATTTTCTAGATAGGGGTTGGGCTGGAACCAACGCATTATTCTATGATTTTTAGAAATTTAAATAGTGATGACTGTAGTAACCGTACTAGTTAAAATATTTACATTAAAAAATTATGAGCAATATCTAACATGGGTATTTCTGCACGTATATGAAACGCGAAAATGTATAAAATATGATGTCTAATGAATTTTAAAATTATATAAAGTCACTAGATATATGGAATATTTATAATAAAAAGCCTGACACATAAAAAAAATAAACAATATAAAATGTACACATTAATATCAAAAATATTTTGCAAGAGCAAAAATTTTAAACATGCAAGATTTTAACTGAAAACAAAAACTCTTATAGTAAACTTATTATAAAATAGTTCATTCCCGATTATTAAGTAAGTATAAAATCTGTTACAATAAGAGCATCCAGAAATATAAGAATATTTGAATATAAAGGTAAAAGTACGAAACGTTTTATATTATAATTAAATCAGTGTCATAAAAGATTCAAATATAATACTAACCACATTCAACAAGTAATAGGCAAAAGAATTATGCAAGAATTTTTTTTTTTTTTTTTTTTTTTAATAATCAAAAGAAAAGATAAACATGGTATATTAAAATAATTACTCTTGAAAAATCATTGGCATTATACTATAAAACTATTTGTCATACTTGACCATTTATTTTTATTTACTACTGTTCAGGTAAAAACTTAAAGGTCCCCCAAATTATAAGACACCCATAAAATACTTATTTTATTTATTTAGTATTATTATACTGAATAATAAAATTTAAGTTAAATTTTTGTGTATTGATCCTTATTAAAACTGAAATTCAACACTTCAAAGTAACCCTTGATATCGTACACTATACCAAAAGCCAAATGAAATGCAAAAATTTCATAAACAAATTAAACTGAAAACAAATAATTAAATAACTTCATTCTGAAAATATTTTTTAAATTAAATTTTCTGTAAAAATATTATGTTACAGAGATATATTGCAGCAAATAAAACTTATTACAATTTGATATTAAGTTAATATACGAAATTAATAAAATTCTGTTTTTTTTTTTTTTTTTTTTTTTAATGCCAACATTTCAAGAAGTTATCATTATTAGTATTATTTTCCAATAAATTCAACATTTAATAAATACCAAAACCTTAAAACAATACTTCAGAAAATTAAAAACCAATACTAACAATTAACTTTCATTAAAATAATAATTTTTATTTTATTTATTTTTTTTTTATTTTTATTTAATTGTTAAAAAATAAATAAATAAATTGAAAGTATCATCATTATGATTATTATCATTAACATTTTTTATAACTTACGGTATTAAAATCTTCTGCTATTGGAATTAAATCAAAAATATTCTCTTACCTCGAGCTTCATCTGTCAAAACAAATAAAACCATTCGCGAATCATTTGCTATCACCAAAAAAAAAAAAAAAAAAAAAAAAAACACACACACATAAAAATGAAATTTTCTATCTACTTTTTTATCACTGTATTAACAAATAGAAGAAAGAAAAGCCTCACGACAATTTATGAATCGTTCTACTACTTTTTCTTTTTTCCTTCTCTTTTGAATCATTTTAGTTGATTAACCTTGAAAATTTGTCACTCAGTTCGTTGATCGACGGCAGTAGTTATTCTTTGGCCATCTGTTTTTTTTCATTGTAGAAGCGAAAAAGTGGGTCACCATCACCACTTCATAGTCTACTTGTCTATGCATCACTTTGAAGCAGACGTTCGAATCTTAGTAAAGAAAACTCACGAGTGCGGTTTTTCAGATCAATACGGAGATTATTTTCGATTTTACGTTTGACGATAAACAGCAATAACTAACTATTTTTTTTTTTTCTTCAATGATAAATAACAGAGTCCATCGCTTTTCCCTCTTGTTTCTGCTGCTGTTTTTAACCGATGTAATTATTCCCTTAAGTTATAAGAAAAGAGTTTTGATTTCTCTCATGACTCTGGATCACAATCTCTATTACGGCAATTCATTCATCCTTTCAGCGCGGCGCGGAAATTCTCTCTCAATCTCTCGTGAAAAGGGAGAGGCGAGTTCTTATTTTTTTTTTCTCCTTCAGCAGTATGCAGGGATTTAGTCACAGGAATTTAGTATTACCGTTACCGCAGGCACTGGGTCTTTACAGTAGTGGGAGGAAGCACATTGTTCATTGTTTATCTCGCGTATTGAAAAATCTTTGGCTTGCATCAGCAAATAATGACAGCTACGAAATATATTCTCAATATCATCTTTCTCTAGATTTAATGTTCAGAAATATAGATTTCTTGCTTGCATCGAAAAGTCTTAATATCTACGATCTCTGGATCTCATCGCTCTCCAACACATCAAAGTTTCGATTGAGTTAGCGTTCAGAAATAAGTAATAATCCATCACTAACTGATTTCTTCTTTCTAGGGTTTCCATACACTAGGTGTACATACCTGTCGGCTTCTGTAACGTAAAACGGGTATGTCGTATTATTAAGTGGGTCGGTATCCCAGTCATGTGAGCATCTTAGAAAGGATGAGGAGTCCATTAGGTTCACTAATAATCCTTTATTAAATTCAAGATGCAGGCTTGGCCTGAATGTTAGGCATCCTGAGCATCATAAGTGCCGTAACTACGCCGAAAGTCTGCCCTTCTCCGTAGCGGCGCCCCATCGGGCGGCGGGTTTCGTTAGCGAGCTTTACATGATGAGAGTAATATTTAACATAGATTTACTAAGCAAGTCAATATCGGAAAAAGCCACGATTTCTCGTGTGTCCCAGCTTAAATACCATCTATTTTGGCGGGAATATTTAGTCCTGCCCTGCTTAATCATTGGCTATTAACTTTATGATTGACAGTCCAGGCATTACTTAACCACAAGAAAAGGAAGATTGCACTTATTCAGCACTTTTAATTCTGAAAGTTGTTCAATTTTTCTGATTTTCGCGTTATGAAGTCTTCTGCCGTGAAACAAAGTTTAAAGGCGCACTTACGAATTATTAGCGATTTCTAGACTTTAAAATAGGGTTTTAATTTTTTTAATTTAACTATTTTTTATCCATTTCATATATATATATATATATATATATATATATGTATGTATATACGCTTGCTTTAATTTTATGAGTAAGTATAGGAGAGGAATGTGTATGTGTAAAATAGATGTAACTAAAAGACATATGTATGGAGGCGGCTATAAAGTGTGTAACAGGATTTTCTGAGTATATTATAATTTATAACCAATGAAAAAGTGGACTTAAAGTTAATGAGAGTTTATGTTTAACGCTTAGAAAGAGAGTAATGAAGAAGGGGGTGTTTAATTTATGTTAAGGTTTGAATGAGTAAAATGATCACTTAACCACTTATCATATTCTAAGAATCAAGTAACAATTCATATCAAGGTAATATAAATTAATCAAAAATATGAAATCTGTTTTTCAAAATGTGATACAAATCCATACCTGCCAAGTTTCTTTATTTATTCCGGAATATTGTTAGCCACGCTCTTTTTTCACACCGTAATCTTTGTAGAAAAATTTTATTCAATACATAATTACGATTAAATATGAAGACAATCACTCTAAAAATATTACGGTGTGAAAAAGGGGCGGAACTAACATCATTCCGGAATAAATTAAAAAACTTGGCAGCTATGCAAATCACGAAGGAAAGTTAATCAGGAAAGGAAACTGCCAAAACGAATTTTTGTCTTATCTTGGAATGTTACTTGTTTGGAAAGTTGCTGGTAAAAATTTTGTTTTTTAAAACTTTAAAAATGTAAATAATTCGTTATTTATTCTTAATTGATTATAAGGATTATTAAAATTAAAGATTGTCGGTATATGTAGCAAATTACAAATATCTTATTAGAAAATAATATTATCAAATTATATTCTTCATTATTGATATTTAATATTTATCAAAGAGAAAATATCAAAGAAAGAATTTACCATATTATTATATTTATTGTATTTACAATATTTCGAACCATTAACCATTAAAATATGAAAAATGTAGAAATAGGTTTAACCAATCAGATGTATTTTGATGCCATACAGATTATAACTTATATATTCGTTCTGTTTTTCTATTTTTAATATATTTAATCAGCTTTGCAATACAATTTTGCTACTTTTCTTACCTAACTAATTTATAATTAGAAATAACAGTACAAAATAATTAAAAATACATATAAAACAATATTGAAGCGTATCGTTTTAATTAAATTATTCAATTAATAATCTTTAACATAATAATTGGATATTGTCAATTCTGTTTCTTGTTTTCTAATTTGTAACATATAGTATACTAAATCTAATAAATAACAAAATATATGCAATTTTCTGCTTTATTAATTATGTTATGTCTTGCCAAAATTATAGTCTTTCTTGCGAATTTATGTAATTAAGGTAAAACAATATTTATCTAATAGCTGCGCTTTGTACTTATTCATTAATCAGAAATATCCCCGTGGATATAAACAAAATATGTTTACTGGAAAAGAGAAAAACTGCATTAGTAAAACAATAAATTATGAGCAATGTGCTTATTTCATATAGATTAAGCAATCGAATGAGCATGAATTATTTATTATTTGTAAGAATGTCTTGAAATCAATTACTGTATTATAAATAACAAATAATATTTCCATGTATTAACAATTTCTTCTTCTTCTTTTTTTTTTCTTTTTTTTTCAAAGTTCATAAGTTAATACCATTTATGTAAATGCCAAATGGTTGTTGGTTAAAAACAATTCCAAAAAAGCACGATTGTTATTTTTATTTTTATTTCATTAGGTTTTCTTGTCAAACTAACTATTAACACATATTATAAATATAAGTTACTTTTATATTTGCAAGTTCATTTCTGATATTTTTCAATTTCAATAAAAGTAATCCTAAATATATTCTAATGTACATTTTTATATTATTATAAAATGTCGTATTTCGTTCAGAAGAACAGAAGACATTTCGAATGTTATGCATTTAGCATGATTTTTTTAATTTTTTGCATTTTAATTTTAGATTAGCTATACAAAAAATATATATATAGATTAGTGACAAGTTTGAAAATGTATTTAATTTAATTTAGTATTTAATTACTTTTGTATTTTATTTACTTAAAGTATTTAATTTTTATTTTAATTTACACAGTTAATTTACACACGTTCATTGCCAAGCTGAAAACTGGAATTTCATACAAATAGAAAAAACAAAAATCCCTTCTCTAGTGGCTTCTATACTATTCTGCTTAGAAACTTGATAGCGATGTCCACGCGATAGCGCGTAATTAGCCGTTTGGTGTGAACTCGTCTCACGCGCTATCATGTGATTGGGAATAAACGTGTTAAAGAAGATTCTATAAACTTTCGTGATTTATTTCATTTTTTTTAACTGCATTAACTTGTTTTCAATTTAAAATTCACTGCATGTAAACACAAGATCAATGTTTTACATTAAACTGACTGAAAGTAATCATAATAATTTATTATTTTCATTACTGTTAAAAATGTTTGCGTTAGTTTCAACCAAAACTTGGTACTAAAGTAGCTTCAATCACCCGAGGTTTAACAATTTACCACGATTTGGTAATTTTATATTGAACCATACATTGGTATTATGTAAAAAAAAAAAAAAAAAAAAAAAAAAAAAAAAAAAAATCATAATTCGATCGAGACGATGATCGAACTGAAGACCTTGTCTCAAGTCAAACCCTCTCGCACTGTGCCTCGCTTACTTGCTGGCAAATCCTGTATGTGTTTCGTTGATTTTAATAAAAAGAGCTAAATTTTCTAGAATCTTATCTTGGCCCATGGGTGAGTTGTTGCACAAAATTTACACTTTGTTAGATTTGCGTTGACGCAGACCCCATCTTAACTTAGTTAACTTAACTACTTAAGTATTAAATATGAAATTAGCACAGAGACTCAGATACATAAAATAAAACTAAGAGTTTATTCAACTAGAATAATGGGAGGATGATCTGGATTTTGTAGCTCAGTCAGCGGATTTAAATACTTTAGCAAATAAATGTATAATAACTAATTTAGATAATTTGAAATATCTCACCGCAGAAACAGTAGAAGTTGTAGAGACGGATGCACTCCCTTACTCAAATACCGTGACTCCAATTAGCTCACCGGATTCCCGGCTGATTCAATTTTTCATTCACGAATACTACCACTGAAGCACAACAACACTCATTAAACTACTTCACTTAAGCACAACTTTAACTCAACTACCGAAATATAACCTTCTCCAGGCTCTAAACCTTAACTTTATCGTAGACAGACGTCGGACAAGACTCCACTACCCCACACCTTTTTCGAAAATCATCTCCATCTTATACCACTTTCCACCAACTTCCCTTCTCTTCATTTCAACCAAACTTTTAAAATCGCTTACCATTCATCTACATCTCACAACTTAATTCCTTCGTAGCAGCACCATGTCGACACAAAACTAATCCGACCCAAAATTTCGCCGAGTCACTGGCGCTGAAGCGATTTAACCATCCCAACTGAATACTTTGCTGGATCCAGCTTAATTTTAAACAAACTGTGGTGACCTTCTACAGTCTCGACCTCACAACTTTACCCTATGTTTTCGACCTTGCTGTTTACTTTAAGATTGGTTTGGTTTCAGTAGGAATTTTTCTGATTCATACTTCCCTTTTGAGTGGGTGTATGGCAGTTCCAAGTTTTGGTGCAATTTAAATTCAATCGCAAGAAGTAGAAAACTTAAAAGTGAGGTTGAACTGCTCCAGAACTGGTCCAGTTTAACAACTGCTCCAGATCATCGCACAGCAAAGACGCAATTACATTCGCTCTCTCCCTTATCTTTTTCGACAGGGATCACCAGGGATTATTGTATCTTCATTAAATATTAATCAACGCTTTGTGTTTTAATATTTTGGAAATATTTATCCTTGATAAGTTTTAGAAAATTTTCTTCAATAAAGTCATTCTGATGACTGCAATGGATCGTATTTTTGAAATGTTTCTAGCTTACGATTCCCTGGCACTTTCTCCACTTAGGTTATCAGACAGTAATCCAGTTCTGTAGACAGCTTGGATTCAAATTTTCTGACAGGAAGATGTATAGCCATCACATCAGAATCAACTGATAACAAAAGAGGATGTCACCCCAAATAAGGTAATGTGGATGCACACAAGATCTGGAACGAGACCGTTGAACAGGGAACCGTTGTTCAGTAATCTGATTGGGACTGCTTTGCTCGTTTAATAAACACAAACAGGGCATATTCCAATTTTATATTTCCACTCTCACGACGTCTAGAGATGAACGTACACAATCTTGAAAAAATATTATCGTTACAAAAAATTATAAATGTCTCTTTAAAAAAAGCAATTTAACACGGCTTTTTTTTTATGTACGGACACGAATAGGTGTACTGTATTTCCTTTTATCCATTAGAACACATTTTAGATGAAACTAACAACACGCAAGAATTTGCACAGAATTCTGGATTTTCACTTGTATGCATGTAAAAAAAATGCATGGCTAAAAGGTGGGACGTTTTTAGAGGAAAATTTAAAAAAGGCTAGGAACACTGTCACACACTTCACTTTAATTGAAAATAACTTAAGCATTTTGAATTGAAAAGTTCGTTTTTAAAACTTATAGCCAATAATTTCGCCAACAAAAATAAATTACAAGAATAAAAAACCGTTATATCTAACGATTGCACTATAATTGAAATTTAGAAACTAAATAATTTTTTAATGATATTAACTGACAAGTATTTCAAAATTTTGCTATAATGAAATAAACTTGTGCAATATTATTTGACATTGAATTTTATAAACGAGTAATTTATTTAATACATAATGCTTTGAACTGTCAGTTAGCTGACTTCTGATGGGTAAAAAAAAAAAAAAAATATATATTAACCGGAAAAGATTTAAATTGGATCAGTTAATGATATTTATTCGACAAACAAGGTAATAAATCTACAATTAATTATTTGAGCTATACAATTTGGATAATACAAATTGTGATCTTTCAATAAGTCTTTCTTATAATATTAAAAGAAAGTTTGTATTATTCATTTAAATGAATTAGAAGAATTTATATAAATATGAGTGAGCTTCTCATACAAATTCTTCGAATAATTTAAGTATTTCATTTGAGAATCAGATTTAGATTAAATTTATTTATTTAAAAAGGTTAATTCTTTAACTGATAATTTGATGCTTAATAAATTTAGAATAATATTAGATGTATTTAAATAATATTTAAACAATTAATAATAACTTCCTAACAGGAAGTTTCCAAATTGAGGCTTTGTAAGCCTTGCACTCTGTAAGTAAAATGACATTTTCCATTAACTTATAATTTAAAACAATGCTAACTATATTATAAAATATGATAGTACACATAGACAAATAACTTTTATTTTAAGAACCACAAAAGCGGTAGTTATTCTGTATCTTTTACGATGCGAAAAACAAAATAGTAATAATATTCTAATATTAAAACAGGAATAAACTACTACGTCCGAAACGCCAAAGAAAAATTATTGAGGTGCATACAGCTGTTTCGGTAGCCTAAAGCGTACCGTCTTCAGTGCAAAAAGAATTCTGAATCTGGAGAAGTGCTCGTATATATAGGAGAGGGACCGGATTTAGTTCAACCAATAGGATTACGGAAGAGGTGGGGAGTGTGGCCAATAGGAATTAAGGAATGTGCAAACAGTAGAAAAATTAAGGAAATGTTCCTTAATTCCTATTGGCCACACTCCCCACCTCTTCCGTAATCCTATTGGTTGAACTAAATCCGGTCCCTCTCCTATATATATAAGCACTTCTCCAGATTCAGAATTCTTTTTGCACTGAAGACGGTACGCTTTAGGCTACCGAAACAGCTGTATGCACCTCAATAATTTTTCTTTGGCGTTTCTGACGTAGAAGTTTATTCCTGTTTTAATATTCCAACGCCAAGTCTCCTGCTAATATTCTAATATGTCACACATAGAACGCTCTCTTATCCTGCATTTCAATACTATAAAGACAGATTGTAGATCAAGGCGTAAGACCAATAAGATAAAATAATAAAGTTCAATCTACTTTAAAAATAATCCAAAATAGATTTAAGAGCAGTTTTATTGACGTATATTTCTGTGTAAGAGGGCTGCCAGCCCTCACAACGCTCTACAATTATAGTGCCTACATTTATTTAAAAAAAAAAACTTGTTATGAACTTCAAAATACCAAATTAGAATTTCATACAGTTATTTAATATACATACAGATTAACTTCTAAAAATAGGACTTTCGTATTAATGACACTTTAAAACATGATATAAAAAAATAAATAAAAAGCAGTGTTTAAAAGTATAACATTAAATAATACTTTTTTAGTTTGTATGAATTTAGTTTTATATGAAAAACACCCATCACTAAATGCAATACTCCTCCAGCAATTTCTAAGTATAGCCCCAGTGTATCCAAATACTTTAGATTTAATTATTTCCATGTCACAATCTACACAAAATATGCTTTTATTCATTAAAAAAAAATGTGTTCATTCCATTTTGTTTGGAACAGCTTATAGATGTTACACTGTACTTACCAGAAAAATTTTCCTATAAACATAATGTATATGAAGTCTTTTTGATGTCTCTGCACACGAATCATTTGCTTGATCCCAACGAAATGTTTAGTGTAGCATCAGTATATTATTATTATTATTCTAATTAAGAATACCGAGTTAGGACCTCCTGCTACCATTTGTTAGTGTGCTATGCTGAAAACAGAAACACACAGAAACATACACATACACACACACAAGCACACAGATACATACATAGACCAACCTCTAAAGACAAAATTTTCGGATTCAGGGGGCCTCAAAACGTGTAACTATAATAAAAACTTAGTTTTGAAAATTTGACCCAAAAACAGTATTCCTATGCCATATATATGAATAAGAGAAAGTAAAAAAAGTCGAAATGTAATAAAAATAATATGAACGATATAAACAAGCAAAATATTATTTTTTTTTTCTCAGAGCAATGTTTAAAAAAAAACAAACAACAACAACAAAAAAAAAAAAAAAAAAAAATACAGCTTTAAAAGCAATATAAGTTAATTTAATAGTAAGAAGTAAGTGATTTTATTAAAAATTAGAAAATATAATTTTTTATTAGAAGAATAAAGAAATAAAAAAAATTAATAACTTTACACATTTGCGAGTAAGGATCTTGAAATTTTTTTTTCTCGAAGCTTCCCTATTCGAATAATTTAAGTATTTTATTTGAGAATCAGATTTAGATTAAATTTATTTATTTAAAAAGGTTAATTCTTTAACTGATAATTTGATGCTTAATAAATTTAGAATAATATTAGATGTATTTAAATAATATTTAAACAATTAATAATAACTTCCTAACTTCCTTCCCTAACTTCCTTAATAAAATATTTATTAAGAGTTTAAAAGAATGGATTTTGCTATAAATTTAGTTTGTTTATATATTCTACGAAATGTTTTTGGCTTGTTATAACAAACGTAACATATGTATATCACTAAATCGAAATTCAGTCCTTAAGTTACAATTCAAAATGTTCAAGTAATTATATATTATTAAAATAATGATTAATAAAAATGAAAATGTATCTTTCTAGACAAATGATGAACTTTAAATATGCTTAATTTATCTAAAATGAAATATGTGACTGAGATATTTTTGTAATCTCTTTAACCAATGATGAACTTTTACTAAAATATTTCGATATTAGAACAAATTTTAGAAAGGAAAAATGTTGAGAAGTACAAATCAATCGAAAATTCTGTGTCTCATGTTAAAAAAAAAAAAAAAGGCCAGTTTCTCGATTTATATTCCCAACTTATTGGAGGCTTGTAGAAGACAAATAATTCTAAAGCCTGCCTCTAACTGTATCTCTGATAGCTAATCTTCAATAAGAAGCAACGTTCAGAAATTTATCTTCTGTAGATCGATTAATGACGATACAGTACTTTAATGGAAGAATCTCTAGCTGCTCTTTAAATAACTTTCTTTTTGAAAGACTCCCCAGTTTCGTATAAGAGAAACAAAGAAAGTACTTTATTACCTTTTTGTCTCCGCCTATTGGAAATGAAGTTACATTTCTTTATCGAAATAAAATTCCACATAGAAAATGTAATTTTGTTAAAGAATAATTTGCTTCCATTTTGCTTTATTGAAAATCATTTTATTAATAGGTTTTGTTTTGAATAAAAGATTACGTCTATTCTATATTTTTGACAAAATATTTGATTTTCGAATTTTTTTAAGTTTTCAGAATACAAATTAAGAAATAATTTTTCTTTAATCTAAATTGCAAATTAGATTACATTTTTGCTAAATAAAGTCATATTCCTTTATACATATATAAGGAAGAAGTGACATTTTCATTCATATTTTGAGAATAAAACTCATATTTATTCCGATATAAAACACACTTTATATATACAATATGCATACATAAATACGTTTTACCTTACACATTAAGCTATTCCACTTAATATGCTAACCCGTATTATATGTCTTTCAACTACGTCTGTTTTACATATTCACATTTATCTCCTATGTATATTTTAAACATAAAAAAAAAAAAAAAAATCTTACATATACAAATGAATAAAATAATCTGGTGTGTCACTCACATGATTTTATCTTATCCTGAAATTTAATTCGAAAAATAAAGATTGGAGATTAACGAGTAAGATAAGGAGTACTGTTATATAAATCTACGTTAAAAACAATCCAAACTAAGTTTCGGAACAGCTTTATTTGACAAATAAACTGTGTGAGGGGGATTCCGCCTTCTTCAACCTTTAGTTTGACTATTGTGCCTACATTTATGTAGAATTCAAGTTTGTTATTAAATTTTAAAGTTCATTTGAAAATATGTAGACAAATTTCCCCGCAATTTTTACTTATAAAGACTTTAATAATTTTTAAAAAATCAATTTTTTTTTCTTCTTAGTTGATTATAATAATTAATAAAAGTGCAAGGGTCTGTATACATTCAAAATTATGAATATGGTATTAGAAATTATTATTATAAGATTATTAACTTAATTGTTATCATTTAATATATATCGGAAACGAAAATATGAAATAAGACATTTTCTTTATTATTATATTGACGGTACTGACAGTAATTTCGTTCTTTAAACCATTAAACAATGTTAGATAGAGAAATATTCTTAATCATTCAGATGTATTTTCATCTCATGCAGATATCAATTCAAATTTTAATGCCGAAAAAATTAACAAAGAAAATTTTATACATTCATTCTAATTTTATATACCTTTCAGCTTTGCAATGGAGATATTATTTTTCTTACCTATCTAAATTATTATTAAAAATAAAGCTATATAATAAATAAAATAAATACAACAAGATTGAAACATATCACTACAATTAAATAATTCAATTAATTTTATCCAACGTAATAATTGGATAGTTCCAGTTATATATCTTATTGTAAGATTTTTAGCTGTAAAATATAATGTAAATAAGAGTATGACTGGTAAAAGAAATTACATTTTCTTCTTTATGAATTATGTTATGGTTTTCCGCATTTGGAAGGTTTTTCTTCAAAATGAATGTAATTAGCGTAAAACAATATTTAATGAGAAATGTTTCTGTGGATTTAAATAAAATATATTTACTGGTACAGAGAGGAACTACATAAGCAAAGTAATAAATTAAAGGCAATGCGTTTATTTTCTACAGATTAAGCAATCAAGTGAGCATAAATTATTTATTATTTGTAACAATGTCTTGAATAAGAAATAATATTAATAACATTTTCATTTATCAATGATTTATTCTTTATTTATATTATTATTAAAGTTTTATCAGAATTTATGCAAATGTCAAATTATGTTGGTAAATGACCATTCCAGAAAGACACGATTTTATTGATGCAAATAATTTTAGCAATTTAACTATTGACACTCATACAAAATATAAATTACTCTTCTTTGTACAAATGATATTTCTAGTATTTTTCATGTTAATGTAAGTAATTTTGTGCATTATAATGTATATATTTTTACTGCATATTATTTAGATAAGAAGGCGACATTTTTAATGCATTAGCTTGAATATCCCCCCCTCTCCACACGCACATACCATTTTTAATTCAAATTAGCTACATATAGAAAAAAAAATATAGGTGAATGAGATAAGAAACGTTAAACAATTATGATTTTTTTTTTTTTTTTTTTTTTTTTATGTACACAATAAATATTTAATGAAATTTTCATAAACCATCGTGATTTCTTTTCAACCTCCTATATATGCGTTACCTTGTTTCTAATTTAAAACTCACTGCTTGTAAATACAAAAATATTTTCCTTTAAACTGACTAAGAGTAATATTAAAGATTTATGTATAGATAGCTTAATCAACACGATATGTATATCAAAACTGTTATTATTGTTAACATCATCATCATCATCATTGTTATATAAATCGGATTGATATCACTTCTTATTTTCTGTATTTAAAAGTGTATTTGAATTAAATTTATCATTTCACTGCATACCTTACAAAATTACGCTCAGACAGCTGGAGTTTACTGCTTAACGTCCAATGTAATCTTTTTTAAAAAGTATTTACCACAAAAAAAAAAAAAAAAAAAAAAAAAAAAATCACTTTATTTAAATACAACATTTGACTTTCGTAACAAGTTTCAAAAACATTTTTATATCATTTCTTTTATAAAAATAGTTAATTAATAAAAGGAATTCAGTAGATGAATCATTGAATTATCGTTATAGAGTTTGATTTCAAATGGGAAAAACAAAATTTAAAATGTATGAGATTGTTGATTTCAAAACAATGAAGTTAAGAAAATGTGTGAGATTGTGCGTTTTAAAAATGCTGCCTAATTTACACATGGCTCATTTTTTAACTATTATTATTATTAATATTATTATGTTTATCATCATCATCATCATCATCATCATCGTCATTATTATTATTTTGTATTATAAGTTCATTTTTAAACTGTGGATAGAATATTATTTTTAACATAGTCCAAAGTTTTGTCTTGGATATTATTTAAAATATATTTTTGCGTAGCATGTGTATCTAAGTCTAAATTACTAAAATATTTTTTTTTCGGTAAAACTAGAAGTCAGTGAGAATATCTTTATTTTCGCCTTTTCTGAATTCATTTCGAATTAAATATATTTCTTAAATACTTGATACTTAAAATATATAAAATATTTCTAAATGCTAGCACATATTTTAGTAGATTCTTATTTAGAGTGCACATATAGATAAGAGAGCAATGAAATAGTTTTTGTACTCTTGTAGCAACTATCAGTTCTTTCACAAAGCTGTTAATCTTTTAAATTTACTGCTACTTAGCCCGAATAATGTACTTGAGATCTAAGGAGCCATTTGCTACCAAATAACGGATAAAGGGCTTAACTATGAAAGGTATTCTGTCGAGATAAAAGAAAAGAGCATTTATAGGCTTCTTTTCTAACTATAGGAATGTTTTAAATTTGCTTAATATCAACGCATTTGACTATAGATTACATATGAAAAAGGACTTGATTCTATATTTAATAAATACTTTATAAATTACATATATGATAAATTATCTTCATTTTAATATTTTGAATATTTATTTAAAAAAAAATTATATTAAAATTCGTATATAAATTGTCAATATGGAGGTAGTTTTGCAAACGACTATAACCATAGCCATAAAGTAAATAAATAAATAAATAATAATAAAATTATATATTTCCCAAGGGTTTTTCCCTTATTTATCTATAATAATAAAATCAGACTTTTGTCTGTAAATTTATCAGAATTAAAACATTTTGCGATATCTTCACGTTTCACACACTTTGAAAGCCGAAAATGACTTCAGAAAATTTTGTCTGTGTGTGTCATCGTGTCTGTATGTCTGTAACGTTATTTTTCTACGCGTATCACGAGAGAACGGCCGGACAGAATTCAACGGTGCTTGGCAGGAATTTAGGTCTTTACAACTGAAAATTATATCTATTTCCGTTCTCCCCGGGGGGGGGGGGGCAAAAGTCAAAAACACGTTTGTAAGCATAACTCGGCTCCAAATTATTTCACAGTAAGGAAATTGCACATGGGGAGACTAGACATGAGTACAAACAATATCTGCGATTTAGAAATTTTCTATTTTTAAGGGGAGGGAGGGGAGAAAATCGAATTTGGCGGGAAATTTCGCAAATTCTGGATTTTTGAGTAGAACTCTACCAAAAATGGAACAACGATGTTGAAAAAAGCTATGCGACTTCCTTAGGCTATTTCCAAAAACACATTTTTAGTTTTTCTTGTGATTTGCGATTTTTTCCCTTTTTTTTGCGGGGGGAGGGGGGGTTATACTAGGGGGGAAAATCGAGACACCTCTTTTAGCACTAAATTTGTTCTGAGAAATCTATGGGAGCTGCGGTCACGAATTTTAATGCTTGGGTTGTTTATATGTATCCAACAACTAACGTGACGGGATTTATCGAAATTACCCCTGTTCCCCTCTTGGGGAGACCGAAGTAGAAACACGTTTGTAAGCATAACTTGGCTCTAAATTACTTCACAGTGAAGAAGTCAAAAACACGTTTGTAAGCAGAATTTGGCTCATAATTACTTCACAGTGAAGAAATTGCACATGGGAAGACTACACATGAGAACAAGTAAAGCATTATCTGAGATATAGGAATTTTCGATTGTTGAGGGGTGGGAGAGGGAAAATCGATTTTTGGCGGGAAATTTCACAAATTCCGGATTTTTGAGTAGAACTCTACCAAAAATAGAACAAATATCTTGAAAAAAGCTATGCGACTTCCTTAGGATATTTCCAAAAAAAAATTTTTTGGTTTTATGTTTTTTTTTTTTTTTTTTTTTTTTTCAGGTGGGGGTTTGAGGGGAGAAAAATTGAGACACCCCTTTTAGTGCTAAATTTGTCCTGTGAAATCTATGGGAGCTGCGGTGATGAATTTCTGTGCTTAGATTATTTGTATGCATCCGACAAGAAACATAACGGGATTTATCGAAATTACACCCCGTTCCCCCTTGGGGGAGACAAGAAGCAAAAACACATTTATAAGCATAACTCGGCTCCAAATTACTTCACAGTCACAGTGAAGACAAGAAGCAAAAACACATGAGTACAATTAAAACATTATTTGCGATTTAGGAAATTTTGATTTCTAAGGAAAGGGAAGGGGGAAATCAATTTTTGGCAGGAAATTTTTGAAATTCCGGAGTTTTCAGTAGAACTTTACCAAAAATGGCACAAAGATGTTGAAAACAGCCATGCGGCTTCTTTAAAATATTTTCAAAACACGTTTCTGATTTTTTGTGATCTGTCATTTTTTTTTTTTGGGGGGGGGTAGGGGTATGTGTTACAAAGGGCAAATTGGAGACACCCCTTTTAGCACTAAATTTGTCCTGGGAAATTTATGAGAACTGTGGTCACAGAGTTTGGTGCTCGAATTGTTATATGCATCCGACCCCTAAAGGATTTATCGAAATCCAACCCCCCCCCTTTCCCCTTGGGAGGGCAGCAAGCAAAATAAACTTTTGTAAGCGTAACTCGACTCCAAATTACTTCACTTTAAGGAAATTGCACACGAGGAGACTAGACATGAGTATGAATAAAACATTATGTACGATTTTGGAATTCTTGATTCTTACAGGAGCGAGGGAAAAATTCGTTTTTTTTTGGGTCAAATTTAAAAAATTTCTGATTTTTTAGTAGAGCTCTACTAAAAATGTTATAAAGGTATTGAAAACAGCCATATGTTTTCGTTAGGATATTTACAAAACATATTTTTGTTTTAGTGATTTTCGATTTTTTTCTTTTTTTTTTCTGGGGGGAAGGGGATGTTACGAAGGAGCAAATTCGAGACCTCCCTTTTAGCGCTAAATTTGTCTTGGAAAATATATGTGATTAGCGGTCACGAAATTTGGTGCGTAAATTGTAATTTGGTATTTAATATATTTTATTATAATACAAATTCGGTATCCGACACTTCTTGTAGAGGGTTTTTCCGAAATTCCCCCCCCCCTCCCCACCGGGGGGTCGGGGGTAATAAACGCGTGTATAATCACGTTTTGTCGTTTGAATTCATTTTAAATTATCTTAAAACGACGAATTTTGGTGTGTGGATATTGATTAAGTGTACGCATCGTGCACTTTGATGGGATTTCGCAAAACTTTGAACTTACCAGCTGGGGAACGGGAAGTAAGAAGCGGGTAAGCTGCTGCCGAAAACAGTGTGGACCCGGACTCCTCACGTTGCGAGCAGGAGAAAACTCTACGGAACACATCGGGAACTTTAACTTAGGTTATTAATAAAGATATGGGATTTTGACAACTCATTTAAGTATAGTACCCAGCGAAGCGGGCAAAGCGTGCTAGAAATTCTATAAAATAAAAAAAATTCATAATAAATGAACAATGTAAGCATAAAATAAAAGGGTGAAAGATGAAGTGAAGTGAACTACACTTTTCATATTCGTTGGAAAGTGTAAAATATTTATTATAATAATAGTTATAATAGTAATAGTTAAATGCATTTCAATCAATTTTTACTTCCATGGCATGATTTATTTAACCGTGTTTTTTAAATATCATAAGTGTGGTTTTTAATTAAAAAAAATAAAAATAAATAAATAAAATAATATTTGCATAAAATGGCGCAAAGCGATACAGATTTTTGTAATGTATTTATTATTTATTTACTTATTTATAATTTATTTAAATAATGATAATCATGGAAATACGCAACTGATAGAATATATATATAAGCGAAACGATTAAATTTTATATAACCAATATTTATAAAATGTTAAGGGCGAAAAAATGAATTTATTTAACAAGCGCAATCGCATTATTTTAAATTTTTAAAAATCAAGCATTTTCTTAATGTAGAAGAAAGTAAAAGGCAAAGAAAAGTATTTTCTTCCATAATAATAGTGCAGAAAAAAAAAAATAATAAATAAACAAATATATATATATATATTTTCTTTAAGTACTTAATAGACACAACACTCCTTGTTTTAAGAAATCAAAGAAGCTTTCACAACCATTTATTTTAGGATGCTCAGTACTTTTTTTTTTTCAATACCTTTCAGTATATTTTGGGAGAATGCATGCGTTAATGTATTGGAAAAAAAGTGTTAATGACTTTTAAAAAAATATCTTACAATTTCAATATTTTACATTTACTTTGTTCAAGATTTCAATTTGTTAAACAAAATTCTTAATTGTATTTATAAACATGAAAATAATTTTATAATCATTAACATAAACTCCTTTGCACAATTGTGTTAAGCAAAAAAAAAAAAAAAAAAAAAAAAAAAAGAAAAAAGAAAAAAGTCTATTTAAAATCATGTACTGCTTTTTTATTTTGAGGCGTAGAGGGCCCCGATTTTTATGTTGTAATAAAAGTTCCAGAAATCCCAAAATATCTCAATGAAAAAACAATTCCACTAAAGAGACTGATTTTAAAAGTTTCGAGCATTCGATCTATCACATGAGGTATCATGAGGCACTAGAGGCACTAGGGCACTAGAGGGCACTAGGGTATCCAGGGCACTAGGGGGCCTCACATGACAAAAATTCAACTTTTTCAAATAGAAACTATATTTTATCTTCATAGAATCGTGTTAAGCGAAAAGATATGTTTCACATAATGTATTTTCTATTTTTATTTTCTCTATTCTTTTGAAGCGTAGGTGGCCTCGATTCTTATGCTGTAATAAAAATCCTGATATTCCAAAATATTTCAATAAAAAAGTAATTCCGCCATCAGTAATATCGCCATATCTTAGAAAGGAAGGTAGTTAACTTTTGTTACTTTGTAACATGTTGTAATAAAAAATCCTGGTATTCCAAAATACTTCAATGAAAAAGTAATTCCGCTAGGCACATCGATTTCAAAAGTTTCGTACACCCGAATGATTTATCATATGAAGTATCGTGAATAGGCCCCAGATACCTCAGCGGGCCCCACGTGACTTTAGCTCAATATTTTCAAAAGGAAACCACACTTTTTCTTCACGGAATTGTGTTAAGCGGAAAAAAATCTGTATTATATCATGTATTGCTTTTCTTTAATTTTTCACAGTAAGGGGCCCGGAGCCCCAAATCTCATGTTGTATTAAAAAAAAAAAAAAAAAAAAAAATCGGAAATCGAAGAGTATCTTAACAAAAAGGCCATTTTGCTCAACACAACGATTACAAAAGTGTCATTCATTCAAGTTATCTATTAGATGAAGTAACATATGTATGCCCCAAGGGCCATAGCAGCCCAGTAATACAAACTCCACATTTTCAAGTAGAAAATATGCTTTTTCTTTACAGTATCGTATTAAGAAAAAGCATAGTTTCCTGAAAAGTTATTGTTCATCGTTAATAAAAAGTATGGTTTCCATTTCAAAAAATGGAGCTTTTGTCACGCGTAGCTATTGGAGGTCCACCTATGATACCTCATCTGATAGATCATTTGGATGCACGACACTTTTGTAATCATTGGTTTTGAGCAAAATTGCTTTTTTGTGAGCGGTTTTGGTATTTCTGGATTTTTTATTACTACAGAAGATTCTAGTCCCCGGGGATGTAAAAAAAAAAAAAAAGGGAATAGATTATTTAATACATAATTTTTCCGCTTAATACGATTTTATGAAAGAAAAAAAACCATGGTTTTCCTTTGAAAAAATTGAATTTGTTTTACTTATGATAACACATGTGACAGATTATTTAAATCCACGAAATTTTAAAAATCAATATTTTCAACGAATTTGCTTTCTTTTCCATATGTATGTTTCGTTATATGTACACCTTGTATATGTATATAGCATATATATATACTAGCAGGCTTTGCCCGCTTCTCTGAGCACTATACTTAAATGAGTTGTCAAAATTTCATTGCATTATTAATAATCTAAGTTAAAGCTTCCTCTGTATTCCGCAGAGGTTTTCTCCGCTCGCAACGTGAGGATTGCGCGTCCACACTGCCTTTGGCATCTATTTACCCGCTTCTTACTTCCCCTTCCCCAGCGGCTGAGTTAGAACTTTTGCGAAATCTCACCAAAGTACATAATGCGTACACCTAATCAACATTCACACACCAAAACGCATCATTCTAAGATAATGTAAAGCGAATTCAAACAGAATAACGTGTTTTTACGCGTGTTTATTGCCCCCCCCCCCGACCCCAAGGGGGTAAGTGGGTGAATTTCGTAAAATATCGTTGCAATAAGTGTCAGATACATATAAACAATTTGCGCACCAAATTTCTTGACCGCAGATCCCATAGCTTTCCCAAGACACATTTAGCGCTAAAGGGCGGGGGGGGGGGGTCTTGAATTTGCAACACTCCCCCCCTCAAAAAAAAAAAAAAAAAAAAAAAATCGAAAATCACAAAAAAAACGAAAATTTGTTTTTCAAAATATTCTAAAGAAGGCACGTGGCTATTTTCAATACCTTTGTAACATCTTTAGTAGAGCTCTACTAAAAAATCCGAAATTTCTTAAATTTCCCCCTCAAAAAACGATTTCCCGTCTTCTTTAAATATCAAGAATTCTAAAATCGTACATGATGTTTTATTTATACTCAAGTCTAGTCTCATCATGTGCAATTTCTTCACCGTGATGTAATTTGGGGCCAAGTTTTGCTTACAAACGTTTTTTTGCTTCCTGTCACGCTGGGGGGAAGGGGGTATTCCGATAAATCCCGTTTCTTTAGGTGCCGGTTGGATATAAAAAATGCAAGCACCAAACTTCCATACTTCGTGACTGCAGCTCTCATAAATTTTTCCAGGACAAATTTAGCGCTAAAAAGGGTGTTTCGAATTTGCCCTTTGTAACACATCCCCCACCCCCCTCCCAAAGAAAAAAAATCTGGCGTGTAACAGCCACACGACTTCCATTACCCAGTACTACACACATTATAAATATTTTATATATCCGGTTAAACTCAATTATTGACAGGAAAACAATAATTACATAAAAAAGCATATATATTTAAACGTGAGTTGAAATGGCGAGCTTGAAAAAAATCCGTACAGCTGTTTTTAAAGGAACGCCCTTGGGAGACATGAAATTGAGCTATTTATACAGGACGCCTATCAGTTTTCCTGAACTAACCAACTACATCATTCGAAAGGACATCTAATAGAGTGTTTATATAGCAAATTTGAAGAAAATCGTCAGAGCCGTTTTTGAGATACGGACTTACGGTCCCACTTCCGGTTTTCGATGTCCCACTTCCGGTTAAACTCAATTATTGACAGGAAAACAATAATTACATATAAAAGCATATTTAAAAGTGAGTTAAAATGGTGAGTTACACACACACACACACACACATACACACTGACCAATTGCCAAAAACCACTTTTTTGGACTCAGGGGACCTTAAAACGTGTAAATCAGGTGAAAACCCAATATCGAATTTTCAGACCGAATACAATACTTCCATTACCTACGGTAGTAGGGTAATGGAAGTAAAAAGAATATGGCAGATCACAAAAAAATCAAAATTGTGTTTTAGGAAATATACTAAGAAAGTCGCATAGCCTTTTTTCAACATCTTTTTTCCACTTTTGGTAGAGTTCGACTCAAATCAGGAATTTTCAAAATTTCCCGCCAAAAATCGATTTTCTCCCTTCCTTCTTTTAAAATCGAAAATTCCTAAATCGCAGATAATGTTTTATTTTTACTCATGGCTAGTCTCTCCATGTGAAATTTCTTTATTGTGAAGTAATTAAGAGCCGAGTTATGCTTACAAACGTGTTTTTGAATTTTTCGCCCGCAGGGGGGAACGGAGGGGGGGAATTTCGGAAAAGTTGATAGATATAATTTTATGTTGTGTAAAGATGTAAGTTTCTGCCAAGCGCTGTTGAATTCAGTCCAGCCGTTCTCAAGTGATACCCGGACAAACGTGCTCTTGTCTTTTGCCCCCAGGGGGGGGACGAGGGGAATTTCTGAAAAGTTGATAGGTATAATTTTAAGTTGGATAAAGATCTAAGTTTCTGCCAAGCGCTGTTGAATTCAGTCCAACTGTTCTCAAGTGATGCCCGGACAAACGTGTTTTTGTCTTTTGCCCCCAGGGAGGAACAGGGGGAATTTCTGAAAAGTTGATAGATATATTTTTATAAATAATCTCTAAAAAATAAAGAGTTAAGATATAATTTTAAGTTGGATAAAGGTCTAAGTTTCTGCCAAGCGCTGTTCAATTCAGTCCAGCCGTTCTCAAGTGATGCCCGGACAAACGTGTTTTTGTCTTTTGCCCCCAGGGGTGAACGGGGGGGAATTTCTGAAAAGTTGATAGATATAATTTTAAGTTGGATAAAGATCTAAGTTTCTGCCATGCGCTGTTGAATTCAGTCCAGCCGTTCTCAAGTGATGCCCGGAAAAACGTGTTTTTGTCTTTTGCCCCCCCAGGGGGGAACGGGGGGGATTTCTGAAAAGTTGATAGATATAATTTTAAGTTAGGTAAAGTTCTAAGTTTCTGCCAAGCGCCGTTAAATTCCGTCCAGCCGTTCTCAAGTGATGCCCGGACAAAAAAAGCGACATACAGACACGATGACACACACACAAACACAGGCAAAATTTTCTGAAGTCATTTTCGGCTTTCATGGTGTGTGAAACGTGAAGATATCGCAAAATTTTTCGATTATGACAAATTTACAGACAAAACTCTGATTTTATTGATATAGATATATCCACGTATGTATAACAACAAATATTTCTCTACATTCGTGTAAGAAAGTATTAGTTTCTAAAATTATTCGATCAATTTACACATTTATGAAGGTTTAAAACTGGTTTTGACCCTTTTTATAAATTGTATGTTTGTCTGCGTCGACCGAAATTTTGTGTAAGCTGTAAACAAAAAACTAGTGCATAGAATTTCCTAAATATTTTGTTTGGTTGCACCTTGAAATAAATAGGTGTCTGTAAATTTTGTCGAATATCACGCTGTAGGTGTCGCTATCTTTCCATGTTTTTGCTGTTTTTAATATGATAATATACCATAAAATTTTCGAAAAATGCACACAGGGATATTTTTTAAACTAATCATTATTACATTAAAAATTGTTTATAATAATAATAGTAAATAAGGATTAAAACAATTTGTGTATAACCCTAGTGGGAATCCGCGGGAATTAATAAAATGTAAACAAATAAAAGTGTAATAATTTTAAATTTAAAAATTACTACTATTTTTTTTTTGTCACTTTATCTAAAATATCTGATTAAAAATATTACTGAAACTAATTTACTATTGTATTTGTTGCTTATTTTATTACACTTTTTACTTTTTTATTTTATTTATTTTTTGTCACCGAGTTATTTGTTTTAAACCTGCATCATGATATATTTTTATTTTCTGCATATTTTAGTTTTGCAAGTGTTATTTCTATTCTTAGTAAAAATTTTCTGAGTCTTTAAACTTACTGTATAATCTCACAGTAAATTAAAATAGGATATTATTCGAATAAACACATCGCATCGTAAAAAAATTTATATTTTGCCCATTTCTAATTTAATAAAGTTTAAATATCCATTAATAATGAAGTAATTTATTTCTAAAATTTGTATTTCAGCTAAAGTACGCAATTTAGCTTATGTTTTAGTGCTCATTTTAGCTTGCAGCATTATGAGGCTTTGCTTTTCTAAAACTCCAGATTAATCAATTTGTGCAAAAAAATATAATACGGTTAAAATTTGGTTCAAATACTGTTGAGTAAAACTCAATATACATTTTGCCGTGTGGTATTATAAACTAATTCTAATTCTACATTCGGATTGATCATGAGTATTTAGGCTCTCAATTTCAACTAAAATCTATTAACAGCGGTGAATTTTAACAAATAGTGTCGAAGTAGTGATTAGTTATAAATGGATGGATTGGATGGATGGATGGTTGGGTTGTACATCGCACTAGTGCTGCGCAGATGGGCAATTGGCGACGGTCTGGGACACACCCCTAGAGGTGGTACGGAGAGATGACATCACAATTTTGATCCTCCACGGAAGGGATAGCTCTCCCGCTTCGGTGACCCCCAGAGGTATAATGTTTGATGGGAACATGGAGAACATTGAGGCCACGACAGATTTTACATGCACCAGCCACCATTAGTGTACACGACGGTCTTAGGCCGGCTCGAGTACCGAACCCACAATCTTCCAATTACGAGGCCGGCGCTCTACCGACTGGGCTACCGCGGCCCAGTTATAAATGGAAATTTTCAAATATACATAGTGTCAGAAAAGTCGAAAGTCGAAAATTGTTATATAATAGGGTTTCATGCCTCTCAATGATGTACTTTTCTTATATTGACGTGTAGGATCAAAATTGTGATGGAATGTCTCCGGACCACTTTTAAGGCAGTGGCGGCTCGTGAACCGAAAATAGGTGAATAGCTCAAAAATAATATTTAAGTATTTTTAATCATAATTTTTATTAAGCATGGTCTTAACTAAAATTAACTAAAAATAGTTATTTAAATCTAAATTTTTATTCTATAAATGAATACAGTGTAAAATACAGTGTGCCTCTTCACCAATTTTCGGTGCACGAGCCGCCACTGTTCTAAGGGGGAGTCCCATACCATCGCCAATTGCCCATTGCACAGCACTAGTTCGACGTAAAACCCAGTCAACCAACCAATCAACCAACCAACTTATGTCGACCTTTTTTTTTTTTGTATACAATAGAACAAAGTATTGGATTCGTAAATTTTTCGACTTTCAATTTCCGATGGACTTATAGGTTTTCAGATGTGCAACACACAATTTAACAACTTTTAGAAGATATTTGTCTGCGTGCTGGAGCTTATGTGTTTGTGTTAAAAATTTTGCGTTATTTCTATCTGCCAACGAATATTTGGACACTTTTGAATTTAGACGTTTCCTCAAATATCTAGAAACGTTCTTTAGGAATCATCTTGAAACTTTGGTAATGTAAAGAACATATTTTTCAGTAAAAGCTATGTTCTAAAACGGAAAAGAGGAGCAGTAAAAAATTAATCGCAAATCAAAATAATTCTGTAAAAGGTAATGTTACAAATATGTTTTGGCTGCAGCATGTGATAATCAGGAATTTTTTCATTATCTGTATATATTTTTATGAAGCTACTACATATATTCATGGAGATATAACTTTTTTTTTAAATACTTGAAAAAAAAAATTGAATTCCACTTTTTTAATTATAACACGTAGAATATTAGAAACAGTGCAAAGACATATTTAAGAAATTTGGCATACTATATTAGACACAGCATGTTGCAATCGGAATGTAAAAATGCTAAATATCTTACTTCAGTTCTTCTCAAAAAAATCTGGAGTGACTCCACACGACTTTCCGAACATTGAGTAATTAACAGTCTTGTAGATAAAGTAAAGAAAGAGGAGTTGTTAAACAAACAAAAGAGAGAAAACCATAATAGAGTAGTTGAGCCTTTTTCTCCATCTATTACACGATGTTTTATTTAACGCTACTGAACTTTGTGCCCATAGATCATAATGATAAAGAATTTTTCGTCGTGTCCCTGTAAAAACCTATAAATGCTAGATTCACCAAACTGCTTATAATTAGTGCAACAGTGATTTATAATACTCATATGAATTTTCAGCTCAATTCAATAAGGCGTTTAGATGCTATCGTACTTTTAAAAATTTAGTCCCATAGGCCACAATGATAAAGAATTTTCCTATGTGTCCGTGTAAAAAAACTATAAGTGCTAGATTCTCCAAAATCTATACAGATTGAGTATTTGTGACCTATAATATGTGTATAAATGTTTTGCTCAATTGAATAAGGCGTTTAGATGCTATCGCACTTTTAAGATTTTGCTCCCATAGGCCATAATGATAAAGAATTTTTCTTTGTGTCCCTGTAAAAAAACTATAAGTGCTAGATTCACCAAAATCTATAGGGTTCGTACTATGGTGACTTACAATATGCGTACCAACTTTCAGGTTAATCGAACAAAGCGTTTAGACGCTAGCGTGTTCACTCACAGACATACACACATACATACACACATACACACATACACACACACATACATACATCATCGTAAAAATAGTGAAAACGGACTCAGGGGACCTCAAAACGTATAGAAACATCAAAATCTCGAATTCGGATTTTTGACATGATTACAATACTTTCCTCACTATAGTGTTCGGAAAGTAAAAAGGAAGATGATTAGGGTGTTTTATGAATATTTAGTTACAATCAGCGAACAGTCTATTACCATTGGACATTGATTGAATTAAAATAAAAGTATGAGTACAACCGCTTATATTTTAGTGTTTATTTTGAGAGGAACTGAAATTCTGTTTATTTTATCTCTCATAACTTTTTTAATTTACACGATATTTGTTTGGGGCTTTTATTTGAATAGTTTAATACTTTTTGGCTATTAAATTATGGAAATGAATTTTTTTAAAACTTGTGCATGTCTAATTACAAATTATTTAGTAAAAATGCTTATATTTCGTAAGATATTTAACATTTTTGCATTCTGATTGAAGAATGTTGTGTCTAATGAAGTATGCAATGTCTCTTAAAAATATCTTTGAACTGGGTCTAATACCTTGTAAGGCGTCTTACGAAGTTCACAGAACTGTTGGAAAATTGCGAAGGTTTAATATTTGGAGGTTGGGGAAATAGTTAGGTTGAGTTGTTGGAAGGTAGTGGCGAAGAAGTTCTCTGGTTGCAAAGGTACTCTGCGAGGTTTGTTGCAAAATTTCATGGTTGCCGCGATTTAGTTAGGTTGAGTTCTTGAAAGATAGCACAGTAATGTGGAACTGATATCTCGGTTGGTAGAGAAATACTCAAGTTGTAAAGGTACTCTACGAAGTTCGTGCTAAGGTTTCATGGTTTGCGAAGTTTTGAGTAGTTGAGGCTGAGTACGTTTCAGATGATGTGGAAAATATGCAAATTGATTCTATTTAAGACAAAGTGAACTTTAAGTCGAGGTCAGTTGGTGAGTTAAAGAAATGAGGTTTCTGGCCTCTTCCGTTTGAAAGAAGGTAGTTATATGTTTAAATATTTCACATTAGTAGGGCAAAGATAGATTTATTACTTACCCAGTATGAATAGCCATATATATCCTTAATTTTTACAGAATCGAAGTTTTAATTTGATTTTAACAAGTCTCCTCGTTCATTATACTTTTCTCAGCTGGGATATGGAAGGAAAGGAAGGAAGGGTAGAGAGTTTACCCTCACAAGCTTACGTGCTATAATTAAAAAAATGGCAATTGTTTATGCATTTTTTTCAAAGAAACCGTTTTATCTCCATAAATGTATGTGGTAGCCTCATAAAAATGTATACAGGTAATGAGAAATATCTTCATAATCACATACTACTGCCAAAACGCATATAAAGCATTGCTTTTCACAAAGATTCCAAACATTTTGTTTTTTGTCTAATTTTTTACAAGTTTCGTTTTCCTCTTCAGGACACAATTTTTACTGAAATATATAACATGTTCTTTACATTACCAACGTTTCAAGATGATACCTAAAGTATTTTCTACATATTCGAGCAAACGTCTAAATTTGAAATTGCCCAAATACTTATTATTAGGTAGTGTAGCTTATGAACTAATGCATATCATTTCATATAGTGTAACTTACTTTGCCTGATATAAATTGGTACTTATTAAGTTTTTGTGGAAATGGTTTAAAAGGAGGGGGGGGGGGTGTCATACTGCGTTTTTATCATTAATGGTAGGCTATATTTCAGTTTCTAATGTGTATAATTAAATAAAAATATGTGTGAGAGAACCATAAGAAAACATTATGTGCATTCAATGTTGGTGTATACTAGCCGAGAGATGGCATTGCTATATTGTAATAATGATTGAGGATCGGAAAGCTGTATCATCTTCTATGGTGTATAACTGCACAAAAATTGACATGGAAGCATTATAAAACATTATGCTAATTTAATTTTGGTGCATATCAGCCGTCACGTAGCATTGCTGTTCTGCACTATTCACTATGAAGGCTATTACTCAGCATCTTTTACATTAATCTTGATAAGTCAGATAACCATTACTAAAAAAGTGCTGGTTTAATTTGAGTGTATATCAGCCTACAGGTGGCGCTATTATCATTCTGTGATTTTAAGCATAACTATATCTCAGAATTAACTGGCTGAAATTGCCCCACACTGCATGTATAAAATCCTTATTAAGAGAATTCGTAATTATTGTTTTTTGTGTATGTTAACCACAATATGACGTTGTTATATAGAATTGTATAGAAGAAAGTTTTGTGATGGCCACGATAAACTAGTTTGCAACTGTCAAATTAACTCTAATGCATTCATAGCTTAAATTTTAAATTAATTTAAGAGCAATTAAGGGAAACGTTAACCTTTGAACAGTGAGTCAAAGGTAATGGCAGTTGTACGTCAAATGACATTAGACTTTGAACTTTTGAATGATTCCCATGTACATTACATATGTTTTAAGTTTTGAAAATTTATTAAACGTGGTCTTTCATTTAACACTTTTAACCCATTAAGTATTCAATTGTTTTCCAAAATACTTTAAAAGCAGAAATAACATAAAATGCTAGGAAAAAAAAAGAAACTTTAACATTAGTAACTCGATTTATAACAAGGTGTCATGTAATTGCTATCTGAATGATGTCTTCCGAAATAGATTTGAAAATAAATATTTTAAATTATATCTATAATAGGGAAAAGGAAATATATTGAGAGAATATTTTTTTGCAGTTCGGTGAGTATTTATAGAATTTTTAGCTTTTATTTTTATTATGATGGCTGAATGTAAAACACTACAGTAAAAAGAAGTTCACTAGTTTTCCACAATACTTTAAAAACACATATAAAATAAAATACGAGGGAAAAAAGAAAAAAAAAAGAAACTTTATCAGTAGTAACTCGATTTATAACAAGGTGTCGTGTAATTGCTATCTGAATGATGTTTTCCAAACTAGATTTGAAAATAAATATTTTAAATTATATCTATAATAGGCAAAAGGAAAAATACTAAGATAATACTTTTCTCCAACTCGGTGAGTAGGGGGGCGTGAGGCTTGATGTAACGGGGGTGAGAAGTAACACGCAATTTACGAAAAAGTTTTTAACATTTTTGATTAAATATTTAAATGAACATGATTCTTATGACGAGCTTTATGACGTAAGCACCATCAATGCTCCACAGAAGCAGTTAATAAATGGTTGTGTACAGGTGCTATGTCTTAGCTAGTTTATGGAAGAAAACGAAGTCAGTAAATTTTGATTAAAGGTATGTTAAATTACATTTTTCAGAAATGTTTATAGTTATTTGATTTGTTTATGCATTAAGTTATTAAATGCATGCTTAATTTTACGTCTAAATTGTTTTATTTTTTATAAATGAACATAAGTTTGTAAAATCATACGATGGGGCAAGTTGAAACAAAATTTTGGGGCAATTTGTACCATGTTACAACTTGCCCCTTGTGTCTTGATTCATTTAATTAAACTTTCTTCTTTAAATGTTAACAACCAAATTATTTATACTATGCTTTATTCTATAAATTTGTTTTTATTGTTTTAGAATGAGAAATTATAAACGAAAGTCTGAAAGAGCTTCAAAGAGCCAAGGCACACATGAGTTAGCTACAGTTGAAGTCTTGGAAAAAAGTACAAGTGTTAGAAAAGCAGTTAAGTTATTCGATCTTTGTCACGTATCTCTGCACAGATATATTAAAAAGAAAAGGCGAAGAAGAGAAAATAGCGTTTCATTTGTCGAAATGTGCGGATATTTACTTCGGATTCCTTCCACTAGAAGTAAGGAAGTTGGCTTATAAGAGCGCCGTAAGTATTGACATTCAAAATATACCCCTTCTTGGTACAAAAATAAAATACCTGGACCGGACTGGTTTAGGAAATTCATGGAAAGGAATCCAAGGTTGTCCCTAAGAACGCCAGAAGCGACGTCTCGCAACAGAGCAGCAGCATTAAACGGAACAAACGTACATGATTTTTTTCGAAAATATCAAGAGCTTTTACAAAAATATAACTTTTCCGCTTCTCGTATTTGGAACATTGATGAGACTGGAATTACAACCGTGTAAAAACCGAAAAAAATCGTTGCGGCACGTGGTCAAAAGCAAGCTGTTACCATTACTTCTGCTGAAAGAGGAACGCTTATAACTCTTACTTGTGCTGTAAATGCCCTGGGTAACAGTATTCCACCAATGTTTGTGTTTCCTAGGATCCGATACACAGACATATTTGTCCGAAATGGTCCAAATGAATCAATTCGAGCTGGAAATTCCTCAGGTTGGATGACTGAAAAAGAATTTTTACAATTCATAAACCACTTCATAAAATATGTACAACCAAGGTCATAAAATATGTACAACCAGGACAAGAGCTTCCTGTCCTTCTGCTACTTGATAATCATAGCTCACATGGGAACATTTCAGTTGTAAATAAGGTCAAGGCCAATCATGTAATCATGTTAACGTTTCCCCCTCAGTGCTCCCATCGCTTACAGCCCTTGGATGTGGGGGTTTACGGTCCATTCAAAAACTACTTCAACAGGTCACAAACAACTTGGATGAACCAGAACCCAGGTAAAACCATGACCATTTATGATATTCCAGGAATAGTGAAAGAATGTTTGCCACTGGCAGCAAACTCTGTAAATATAATGAGTGGATTCAAAGCAAGCGGATTGTGGCCTATAAATGTTGACATTTTTCAACAATTTAGCTTTGAACTTCCGCATGTCACAGACTGCCCAAATTCTGATATAGAGAGCACAGAAAATGTGAATTCAACTGAAATTGATGGTGAGAGATCATTGGATCATGATGAGCCCGGAGTTCTACAACCACAGCTGAAATTGAACATAAGCAATACTCATGATGACCAGATGAACAATGAAATATCTGCTTCTTCGATTCTAGGACCGACAGGCACTCAAAATATAACAACTTATTTTTCACCATCAAAGATTAGACCTCTTCCTAAGGCTTTATATCTGAAACAGTCTAAAAGTACCCGATACAAAAGAAAATCTCCCGTCTTAACTGATACACCCAACAAAAAGGCATTGCAAAATTACTTTGAAGGGAAAAAAAAAAAAAAAAACACGAAGAGAAAAAAAAAGAAAGGAAAAGGTTAGAGAAAGAAATTCAAAAAGAAAACGAAAGGATAAAAATATAAAGAAAATGATTTTGAATCCAGACAAAGGTTCTGATTCATAAGAGTGTTTATGCTTAGCTTGTGGAGATGCCTACAGACTCTCTGAGGTAGAAGAATGGGTTCAATGCCTAATCTGCAATATGTGGGCATACGTGAAATGTGTAACAGGAAACAAAATATCATTTGTATGTATTAACTGCAGTTCTGAGTAAGACTGAATTTTAAGTTGATTAATTAATTAATTATTATTATTTTTTAATTTTATTGTCATCTGCTTGATGTAATTTACTTCCACTATACCAAGAGAGTATAATTTGATAATAGTTATTAACTGCCTTTTCTTTAATAATTTAGTGAAATTAATAAATGAGTGACAGCAAAAACATTTCGAAATATTGTCGTTTTTTATTATTAGTATTTCCTTCATAACTGTTACAATTTGCCTCACGTGTGTTACAATTAGCCCCAAATCCGGGGTAAATTGTAACATGCAAAAAATTAAAAAAATATATTTTTTGTGCTAAAACTAGTAACATTTAACGAAAGTTTTTTTTTTATGAATATGATAGATGATTATGTATGCTATGGAAAACAGCAATTATAAACAGTAAAACTTAAATATATTTCACAATATATTTAATTTTCTAAAAACTGTTACAACCGCCCCACGCTCCCCTATTAATAATATTTTTAAGTTTAACAAAATTTTTAGTTTTTATTTTTATTATGAAAGCTGAATGAAAAACAATACAGCAAAAAAAAAAGTTCACTAGTTTTCCAAAAGGCTTTAAAAACAAAAATAAAATGGAATATAAGGGAAAAGAAAAAAAAAAAAAAAACCTTCATCAGCAGTCACTCAATTTATAAAAAGGTATCATATAATTCCTGTCTGAATGATGTCTTCCAAATTAGATTTCAATATAATATTTTAAAGTATATCTATAATAGGCATAAAAGGAAAAAAGAAATTGTTGAGCTAATTTTTTTTCCACGTTCGGTGAGCGTACTACCAGTGAAAACTTATTTTTCTGGAAATAACAACTTTATAAAACCATTTTCAACTTTATAAACAACTATAAATAACAACTTTATAAAACCAATCACCCTAATCATCAAAATGTTTTAAAAAGGTAAAAATAATTTATTTTATGCATTTTGTTTCTTAGTTAAAGATCACATTAGGAGTAAAATAAATTTTATCAGATTTTGTTTTTCTTTTTAAGTCGATTTTTAATATTCAATTAAATATTTTTCTTCGTTTCTATTTATATCCAAACAATTAAAATAGTTTACTTTCTTATGATATTTATAACCTACGATGAGCGATTTTCAGAAATAACCAATATTCCCGACAGTAGGTGCTTGTCAGAACAAGGATTTCTTTGCAGGATATCCATGAAAAAATTCCCTTTAATGATTGACTGTCATAGAACCAAACAAATCGATTTTCTTTCTCTGTTATTTTCTCTTTCTGCTAAAAACAGAAAATGGAAAGAACGTTTTTTTTTTTTGCAACCCCAAAAAAAAAAAAAAAAAAAAAAAAAAAAATGCAACTACCATAAATAATTTATGAAATATGTTGATATTTGGAATTTATTGTATGATTAAATTATTTTATTACGAAGTCAGAAATATATATATATATATATAAATTATAAAAATGTAATTCCTTTCGAAAACACTTCTGAAACATCAGGAAAAAATAGAGACAAGACGAAATACAACAAGAAATAGAAATATCTACAGCTGTAACTCGATTTATAACAGGCTGTCACGGGATTGTTATCCAAGTAACATTTTCGAAACTCGATGGAAACGGAACACAAAGCTCATTTTTAACAGTAACTTTAACGAGCAAAAGAAAAAATATCCAGAGTATATCTTCGCTTGATCGATTAATGATGGCACAGCTTCTTAATAGGTGTAACTTCAACCGTGCTTTACTTTCCTTTCTTTTCTCAAAATACTCTCGGATTTCGATTTAAGACAAGAAAAAGGAAGACTTATCGTCTTCTTGTCGTAATCTATCAAGATTTAATTAAGTTTGCTCTCGCCCCACATGATTTTTTGAATTGTCAGAACCTAATTGTATCGATATACACTACCGCTCAAAAGTATTTGCCCACCTTGTTTTTTTTTTAATATTTTTACCATATTATTTTTTAGACATATAATTTTTATTAATTAATAAAATACACATCTAATCATTACTAAATATTATAAATTAATTAAGATATAATTATTTTTCAAGAAGTAAATTGATTTTATTAAAAACACCAATGAAAATGAAAATTTCATAGACGTTGTTTTTGGCTTATATTTTTAATTTGGAGATCTTAATTAACTATTTTATTATTTAATAATGATAATAATATACTATGTGTCTGACATATATATTTTGTTTTATAGGTTATCGCCATATTTGTGCTTTAATCCATTAATAATTGAGTAAATTGACAGTGTTCAATTAATACAAGTAGAAATTGAAATTATGCCAAAAAGAAAGGAACTTTCTACTCTGAAACGAGCTATGATTATTGGTCTACATCAGAGTGGTAAATCTAATCGCCAAATTGCGAAAGATTTACGAATTCCACGCCGAACTGTAGATTATAATGTAAAAAAATTTCAAGTATCAAATAGTTTTGCTAATAAAAAACGCAGTGGAAGGCCCCGCAATACAACTTCTACTGATGATAGATATTTAGTTACAACATCTAAACGTAACCGTAGACTCACGGCACCTGAAATCACTGCCCACGTAAATTTAAATAGAGATGTACCCATTAGCGTTTCTACAGTTAAACGAAGACTTCAAGCTGCTGGTCTTCATGGTCGTATTGCTGTAAGGAAACCTTTGTTACGAGCTGTAAATAAGAAAAAGAGACTCCAATGGGCCAAAATACATAAAGACTGGACAACCAAAGAATGGGAAAAAGTATTATGGAGTGATGAATCTAAATTCGAGATTTTCGGATCTAAGAGAAGAATATTTGTTCGCAGATCAGCTGGAGAAAAAATATTAGATCAATGCGTAGTACCTTCAGTAAAGTTCGGCGGTGGTTCCGTAATGGTATGGGGATGTTTTGGAGGTGGTTCTGTTGGAGATCTGGTTAAAATAGATGGAATATTGAAGAAAGAGGGGTACAAGAGAATTCTTCAAAAGAATGCTATTCCATCAGGGAAAAAATTAATTGGAAAGGAATTCATTTTTATGCATGGCAATGACCCAAAACATTCTTCAAAGCTATGCAAAGCGTATTTGGAAACACAAGAACGAAAGAATGTCTTAAAAGTAATGCAGTGGCCTCCACAGTCTCCCGATCTAAATCCGATCGAATTGATGTGGGATGAATAAGACAGAAAAGTCAGAAAATCATGCCCGACATCAATTACCCATTTGTGGAGCCTTTTGCAAACAGAATGGAAGAAAATCGGCAAGGAATGCTTGGAAAAACTAATCAAGAGAATGCCAAGAATATGTGCTGCATTAATAAGAAATAAACGAAACCATATTGATGAATCAAAAATATGATTTAAATATTTATTTTGTTTATCTTTCAGTTTACTTACATCTGTATTTTTGAATAAAATATAAATTATTATGAATTGTCACAATAAATTATTATTAAATCGTCTTACAGCATTATTTGGATGGTGGGCAAATACTTTTGAGCGGTAGTGTATATATATATATTATAATTTTACTTGCAAACAAATGGTTTCGTATTCAATACATCATTTGGAAAATTGTTAGATACAAAATAAAATAAGAGAAATAATTTTGTATGACGTAAAAATCTATTTTTTAAAGAAAATATAAATTCTTTTCCTAAAAACACAGATTTTTTTTTTCGATTCATTTTATAATTAAGTGAGAATTCATATAAACTTGTTACTACCATTACCCGAGTAATGCATGGAAATACTGAATTCGGCAAAAAATTTCAATATAAAGTTTTCACCTAATTCGCATGCTTTAAGAGATCTCCTGAGTACAAAAATGTAGTTTTTAGAAATTGGTCAGTGTTGAAGGTGTACGTGTGGGAGGGAAACTTCTGACTATCATATCTCCAAAACGAAAATATATTATTCCGTTTTCTTTATATATGGACAATTTTAAATGGATATTTTATTTGATTTATGTGATCAAATTTCTTGAGTTTCTGTGAATGTTTTTTAAAAACATTTAACAAAATATCTTCAATTAATTTTCAACATGGCCACCCATACGATGTTATACTTTGCGTCTTTGATTCCCACAAAGAAGACCTGAAATCGATTCCTGCACAAAGCCTAGATGTGTCGTCCTTGGCTGCCCATTGGGTGCTCCTTCACAAATGGCTATCAATTAAGCGACCCCCCCCATCCCTGCCAATGATTAGTCACAAGTGTCGTGCTATTGAAAATAAAAAATCAATAGGACATCACTTGTTTGTTAATAAATCTAAGATGTCAATAGTTTTCATTCTAAAATTATTTTATTTAAACATCCTTTAATCATAAATTATAATACAACACTTAACGCAAATAAGTTCTGTAGATGTTTATCCCTATTCTTAACTAATTATTAATTCCGTAAGTAAAACCCGTTATTTGAATGAAACCTGCTTCATGAAAAGTAAAAGAATATATATTTACATTTTCATTAAATTTACATAAACGAATCTAATGGTAATTTTCTTTCTTTTTCTTTTCTTTCTTTCTTTCTTTTATTTTTTCTTTATTATTATTATTATTATTTTTTAAGAATTAAACTTTTGAGACTAAACTAAGATATTCATCCCTTTTTTATTACAAATGTTAATTTTATTAAATAAACAAGAGCGAACAAATTAATTTATTTCGAGCGATTCGACAAATGATTACAGAATGTAACAGTTTATCCAAGAAACTATCTCTTATTAATTTAAGAAAGAACGTGCCTTGCATGTCTCAAGAATAATTTATTCTTGGAAGTAACCCAGTTTTAATATTTTTTTATTTTTTGTGATTCCTTCAGTAGATAAAAGTAAAATAAAAACTGTGCTTTTCTACTTATTGTATTTTTGATTGGATAAAATATCTTTTTCAAAATAATGTAGATTTTTTAGGTTATTGTCAAATAAATCGCATCATGTAAAATAATATTAGCAAACATTTTGTGACAGGGATTGCAATTTATTTAATTTTGTTAAAATTAAATAAATAAAAGTTCATTTTTGATACGTAGCTGTGTGAGTACAACAGGTGGCTTTTACATGAATCCCTGTTGCTATAAGGTATGTAAATGTACTTCCAACAAAGGTTTTGATATGTTCAAGATCAATTTTTCCTCCTTTGCTTTCAACCTACACGAAAATTTATATGTATATATATTAAAAAAAAAAAAAAAAAAAAAAAAAAAAAAATTGAGACTTACAGTGTAAAAGTCCCAATGTTTTACCATAATCTGCAATAATGATAAAAAATAAATAAATAAAAGAATTAGGAAAACAGCTAATGACCGTAAATAAAATCATGATAGGATTATTCTATTAAAACTAAAAGTAAGAATATGAACTTAAACAAATATAAAACTAAAGTTAATTTTTGTAAGAAAAAATTAAGTCTTTGAAAGAATTTAAGCAGCTGATATTGAAATAAATATATAAGAAATATTATTCTAATTGTAAAAAAAATTATTTAAATTTAAGTAAAGTTTTTAAACTAAACTATGTTGTTTTGTACTTCAAAATGAATATAATTATATAACAATCGTTTTGATAATGCATATTAATAACCACCTTTTACTTTGTAATACCAATCAAAATATTTTTCTAAGAACGTTGATTCATTGATGAAATTAATCGAATGAATTGGGGAAAGTTACAAATAAAATGTAACTATAACCGTGAAAAAAAAAATTCTAAATATTTATTTTTATATCATCTTTATTATACGTATTAATGAAAATAGGTGCCACAATTTTAGAATATAAGTATATTAATATTTGTATTATACATAGATGCATAGATTTTTCTCTATGCCTTAAAGTAAAATCTTTGATTTCATTGATTAACTAGATACTAGGGATATTTCTTCATGCAGATAAAAATAAGGGGATAAAAGGGGATTTTTTTGAAACTAGGAAACACCTGAGTCTGTTTCAAAGATAAAAGAAAAGGTATCATTGAAGTAAAAAGGGTTATTTACCATTTGGAAACCTATAATTCTTTATTTATCCCATAGAAGATCTTTTACCAATAAAACATTTTATTTTATTTAAAACGCTAGTTTTATTTTTAGTAAATAAGGGGATGGCGATTGGTATGAATTTTTTAGATATTTTTTGAAGTAATACAACCTAGACATATTTAATGGTTCTTTATCATTCTTTAATAGGTATTTTCTATTCGTAAGCATTTTTAAAGACTAAATTTTTATTACAAAACATTCATATCAATTGTCCTAACAGGTTAATTCAAATTTAGATTTATAAGTTATTTAATGTTTTTTTTTATTAGTATATCAGTACGTATTTGATGAATTTCAATTTAGATCCTCCACTCTACAAAAATTTGTTTACTCGGAAATGGATGTAAAGATTTTGATAAAAGTTTGGGATTAGGGGTTTTGTATTGCGAAAAATCAATTGGTGAAATTTTTGTATTCAGGAAAATTTTAGTTCGGTGTTAACCCTTTATCCGCCAGCTAATAAATATGATAAAAGTTGGTTTTACTTGGAAATGAATAAAAGGATTTTGATGAAAGTTTAGGATTAAGGTTTCTTTGAGGTGAAAAATCAGTTGGACTTATCCTCATCTTCAGGAAATTTTGTGATTATTTTTAAACCTTTATCGATGTTTTCAAAATATGGTAGAAATTGTGTTTATTTGTAAATGGATATAATGATTTTGAGGACAGTTTGGTGTTAAGGGTTTTTTGAAGTGAAAAACCGATTGATCTTATCCTCTTATTCAGAAAAGTTTGTTTTGACTTTTAACCCTTTGTCCGCCGATTGAAAAATATAGCAGATAGTTTGTTTACTCTGAAAAATATGTAAGGATTTTGATGAAAGCTTCGGAATAAGGATTTTTTTTTTTTTTTTTTTTTTTTTTTTTTTTTTTTTTTTTTGAAAAATCAATTGAATTTATTCTCGTCCTCAGTAAAATTTGAATTTGCTGTTAAGAATTTCTAAAGATGAAAAACTCATCTGTTTTATCCTCATAGTAAAATTATATTTCATTTTTAACCCTCACTCCATCTGCTTTAAAATATTGTAGACATTTTTTTTTTTTTTTTTTTTTTTTTTTTAGAATGGCTCAAACGATTTTGATAGTAACATTATTAATTGGTTACATGATTTTACGGAATATAAAACACTCCATTAAATAAGTTTTGTTTTTATAATTAATAACGACTTAGAGTAACGATGGAATATATTACCCATTAGTTACATTATCTTATAGAATAAGAAAATATTCCATTATACATTTGACAAACCCGTATGGATTATTTTCATCTGCAGAAAATATAGCATTCTCTTTGAACCCTTGTAAAGGTTTCTCGAGTTTCAAAATGTGGCAAAGACTTGGTTTTCTGAAAAATGGCTCTAATCATTTTTGATAAAAAATTGTGGTTAAGTGCTTTTTCGAGATGGCTAATACATCTAACTATTATAATTTTCAGGAAAATTAGCTTTCACTGTTAACTCTTTTCTACCCATTGCAAAATAGGGGGAAAACTTGTTTTTTCTCTAAAATGAGTAAAACAATTTTAATATATATATATATATATTTAAGAAACACATTTGACAATACAGTCTACCATACAGATAGGACATTGAAGCTAAAACATGAAACGGGGCGATAGTAGCACCACTAGGGTCAGCGGAGGGGAACTAAGAACTTCCACTTGTGTTAGGTCTACTTTGGCAATAGTTAGTTGCAGGTTAGTATGTAAAGTTGCTATTTTTCTTCATTTTTTATTATTTTTGAATTCACAAAGTCATATTCAAAACATTCAGAACTATATTTCATAGACATAAAATTAATTTTAATAATGTTTAAATATATACTTTGCCAAACACATTCATATTCAAGTACAAATTAAGATTACAAACTGTACTTTTGAAGTAGCAGTATGAAATCGTTAAATATTTAACATTGCTTGGTTTAAATGATACAAAAAGCTTCTACAGAAATAAAATATTTGCTCTTAATTTGAATCTTTTTTCTTTTAAAGAACTGTTTCTTCAATTCATGTGTTATGATTGATCTTTTTAATTGACAATCATACCCTTTATTAAAGGATAAAGTTATAAAGTTCAAAGCAACAAAAGCTGTATTAAATGGACCAAAACCATAAATATTTTATTATTTTATTAAAATTGGCAAATTCAAGAATTATGATGTTCATCTGGAGGTAATGCTATATAACGAAGAAAACTACGAAAATTCCGATAGAAATTGACCTGTAGGAGGATAAACGCCGTCATATAGTGGATGAAACAAAACTTGGAGCTGAGTAATGTGCACTTCATTTGAGTTTAATTGGAAATTATTGCTTTTTGCTATATCTTCAAAACAATTAGTGGAATTATTTTTGGGATATCTGATACTTCAATTAGATGATCCTTATGGATTAATATAAATGAGTTGCAATTCGTAAAGCATTTGTTTGAACATATGTAATTTAGTTTAAGAGAAATTTACTGCTGCTGAAAAAAAAAAAAAAAAAAAAAAAAAAAAAAATGCTACAGACTATGAAAAAGTAAAACCTTTCTAAAGCATTAAAAATACAGGGTGGCTCTAAGAAGTCTGACACATTTTGATTTTTAATGAGTTTAGAATAATTAAGATAGATTTAAACTAACAACATTAATGCTGAGATATATTCAAAGAGGTGTAAATCGATTAAAAATGAACTCCCACATATGCGCCATTGGTCGCAAGGAGATTATTAAGGAGTTATTCGATATCACGCCAGGCACAAGCAAGCGTTTTGTTATCCATAGCGCCTATTACAGTTTTAATCCTAGCGTTTTGTAACAACAACGTTCAACCTTTTTCTTCAGTGCACGGTATCCTTTAAAAATACCAAAGAAAAAGGTCCAAAAAATTTACGTTATTTGATCTCGTTGGCCAAGGAATACGCAAACCCGCCCAGTCCATTTTGCTGTGAAAGGTCATTCAAAGAACTGCAAATGATGATATCCCCATTATACGCTACACCATCTTTTTTAAGGTGCCAGCCTACCGTCGGGGGTGATCTTTTTTTAATAATTGAAACATTGCCTATTTATGTGCATTATATGACAGAATATAGTAAAAACCAGTGAATAACCTGACAAAAATATGCAAATTTAAAAATATTTTGATATTTAGGCTCAAAATATGCATAAAATTTGCACAAAAAAAAAAAAAAAAAAAAAAAAAAGTACTTTTACAAAACATCATAAGTCAAATTTAAATAAAGATATTTTTATTCTGTAAATTTTATTTAGATTATTGAAAGGTTCTTAATGGAGTGAACAACTCTCAAAACTATAACTATGTTATTTAATATTTTAGGGAAGATAACATTTATACATACTGAAAAAAATAATGAAAATATATATAATAGCTCATAACTTCTATCGACAAAAAAAAAACAAAAAATAATTTAGCTAGATTCATTGTCGTAGTTCATTCTCTAAAACACATCCTCTAGACTATTTTATCAAAGTTTCATAACGTTTCAATTATAACTTTTGGAGTTATGATGTTTTGAAATAAAGCAAAATGCTAAAAATCTCATTTTGAGAAAAAGCAGAACACATATTTAAAAACAAGATTTTACCTATTAAATAAAAAATAATTTTAAAAAGTTCCTGATTTATTTCAAAGCTTTTATCATTTTTTTTAAATTCATTGTATATTCAGTAACAAATTTTGATGTTTATATTAAGTAAAATATTTATGTAAACAAATATTTACGGGTCATTTCCGGTCACTTCCGGTTTCAAAAACTGGCGAGTGACTAATATTAAAATGCCTGTAACTCAAGTTCTAAGCAAGATAGAAACAAAATTCAAACTGCTTTAGAAAGCTAAAATGTCAGGCTTTGATACTAACCCAAAATTAGAAAATCGGAGTTTTGACCAAAAATTGCATTTTAAAGGTAAACAGGCACCTTAACAACACACGTATAGCGTAATCTATTGAAATTCTACATAAATACGAAGTTTTCCAACATATTTAAATGAATGGCAGACTTGAGTATCTCTTCAGTGGAAAGGGAAGGGTCAATAATGCGGTCGTACACAAGTCCTATCGTGAGTTCCTTTGGACCACACGGTATTCAGGGACGTTTTCAGGTTCCCATATATGCATATTTTTGCGATTAAATGTGCTAGAAAAATAATATAGCACGCTTCCTTAGAGAACAGTATTCCATTAAGAAATTTAGAATCATCTACTGATCACCTTAAGAAATCTGCTGCAAGGTCTGTCGTTCGCTTCAAAGGCTTGAATAATTTTAACTTTACAAGTTTACAATGTCAGTCTTTTCCTAAGAAACTTTTACACAATCAGAACAGGAAAATCCGATTGCTTTGCCGTTGATCTCACAAATGTCTTAGCACTGTGTAAAATACCTCTCTGACACGTTAAACATACAGTGCGTTGCATGAATATAAACGCACCTTAGCTTTAAGAATTAAAATGGTATAGAAGAGTAATAAAAAAATATGAATAGGTGACACTTGATGCAAACTGTATGTGTATGATTCAAGAAAGGAAATTACGAGTCAAAACAATGAAAAACCAATATGATTTTTTAAAAAATAATTTTATTGAATTTATGACAAATATATATGTTGCATGAATTTAAACGCACATGTAAAAAATAAGTAACTGAGTATGAAATACTGTATATAATACTTTGTAAAGCCACTATGGGCTTCTAGAAGAGCCAGTAAACGCCTTGGCATTGACTGATATAGTGGCATGAGGTCATCCAAGCTGATTATCTTCCAAGCTAACAGAATTGCCGATTTTAGTTCATCTTTCGTGTTAAACTGCCTTCCGGTTGCGTAAACACGGCGAACCAGACTACACCACATTTTCTCCATTATGTTTAAATCGGGGCTTTTTGAGGGCCAATCGAGAACTTAAATTTTTTTGTCACGGTACCATTTTTTCACGATATGTGCTGTATGTACAGATGCACAGTCTTGGTGAAAAATATAATTTCTTCCAGATGTTTTGACTGCTTGATGGCGAAGTTCCTTGTGAGCATCTGGACATAATCTACAGAGTTCATACTGCTCTCCACGGACTCTAATTCGAAAGTCCCTTTAAAACTTATGGCTGCCCACACCATGACAGACCCACCTCCAGATTGACGTTTTAAACAGTACATTTCTTCGGTTATCATATCGTGCCAGTAGCTATGAAATCCGTCCTGGCCATCAAGATTAAACACTTTTTCATCTGAGAAGATGACTTTTTCCCAATTTAGTCGATCTAGAATCCATTTTCTTGCCTTTTCCAACCGCATATCCTTGTGCTTTTGAGTGAGGGGTGGTTTCGCCTTCATTTTCTTAAATTTAATGAATGTTGCAGCTTTGATAGTTCTCCATATGTTTGTCCGATGAACACCCAGCTTGTATTGAGCCTTTATCTTCGCACAGGAAATATTCTTATTTTTTTTCAGCGTTGCATATTCGACATTTGTCGTAACTGGAGACTCTCTAAAATTTCTGGAGTGAGAATCTCTCTCCTTAAAAAAGTGATTCCTATTTTGACACCAATTAAGGTGAGAAAACAATATTATCGCTCTTGAAAATGTGACACTTGTCACTTTTTGTGAAAGAGTGACGCATAGTCACTCTGTCACAAAGAGTGAGGTCATCATCTATTGCAAGATCAAACTTTTGTAGAGTGAGAAATTGCTGGCGCCATCTGTTATTCATATCTCGAAAGAAATATGAAGGACTATTTCCGGACGATCTCATGCATGTACTATTTGTTTAACAGAACTTATTGAAGATTTTTGATGAATAAAAAAAGGGAAATAATTATGTTAAAAGATAGTTTGGTAAATAAATTTTTCTTTACGATTGACAAAATCGAAGTAATATTATTAATGAAGAATCGAAAATCACAAGAAACATATCGAAATTAGTCTTAGAAAGTAAATAGTTTTATTTAGAAATATATAAGGTATAACAGAAAATATGAATGCAAATATTTAATGCACAACGCCTTAAAATCTGTAACAGTTCATATTTTTATTATATTTATTGACAGCTAACACATGTGAAATATTAAAAAATTTGGCTATAATATTTTACTAATATTTAAAATCAACAGCAAGTTTTATACTTCTGAACAGGCGAGTTATTCAGGAAACTCTGTAGATTTGTATGCGAACAGTTATTTTATTTATTTATTTTTAAACATGTACACTTGAGTAACTTCTTTTCCGCACAAGCTACTTTAAATGACTGCTTGTCATAAAGATTTTTTTTTTTTTTTTCAAGTATACATTTTGCTTTTAAAATAATTCTAATTTTAGCAATTTGTAAATAATTTAAAATTTAAAATATCCTTTAGAATTCTTTAATTTTATATTGTTGATAAATGAAGTAAAACTTTTAAAATATGATTGATCCCGTATGAGAATGACTTAATAATATAAATTAAGCAGCTAGTATATATGCTCAGTGGTTCAGTGGTTAAGATACTGGCTTGCTACGGGAACGGCCTGGGTTCGATTCCCGACAGATCCAAACTGCATTCTTTGCACCGTCGAATTGGAGTCGATTCGCCAGGTGAAATGAACTGTCATATTCTTTAAATTGTTCTGAATAACCTCACTCTTAATAAAGAGTGAGAAATCTCACTCTTTCGAAAAGAGACTTTTCACTCTTTAGAGGTTGGCTCCATTTTGGCATGTTCAAAGAGTGATATGCCACTCTTTGAGAGTGAGATCTCACTCTTCATATTTTAGAGAGGAGCTTTCCTGTTCGCTTCTCATGCGCTTTATTCCCATAATTTGCTTCTTTCTTTATATAATTTCGCATAACACTCTCACTACTTCCGATTCAGAGCCCCGTTTCGCGATTGCTAAAGCCTTTACCACGCATAAAGTCGATTTTTATTCTCTTGTCTACTGTCAAAGTTTTTCCTCATGCCATCCTGTACAAACTCCGTTAATTTTGCACTCAAGCATTAAAACTGATTTTAGAGAATTTTAGCAAAACGACTATTTATGTTTTAATTAAATTCCGCCGGCTCTGTTAAATTTTAAACGCAAAATACAGAGTGCGTTTAATTTCGTGCAACAAACGAAAAACAGTGAAAAATAAAAAAAATGCTTAAACATTCATTACATAAGCTTGCATGAGCCTAAATATGCGTGCTCAAATCACCTTATTCAGTTGTTAAGTCATATGCAATAACTGCAAGTCACATTCCTTCTTTAAAAATTTTTAAAATTCTATTTCTGGTTATTGGAAAAGGTGCGTTTATATTCATGCAACGCACTGTAAACATCACTTGTGTAGAGACGTGATTCAATTTTAGGAATTTTTCAGTTATATGATTTTATATTATTTTATTTATTTACTAGCCGCCTTCAGCAACCAGCTGGTTCGCGATCCTAAAAAAATCCGACTTACAGAACTTTCTTTTTTCCCTATGCGCTCGGACAGGCTACTGAGCACCCGTATGTCAAATTTTGTAGTTCTGCGTTCAATAGGGGCTTAACGTATAGATGCTCAGACAGAGAGACAGACATTTTCCTTTATTATAATAGAATTTTTTTTCCCCCCTGAAAGATAATGTTTCTTGACAGAGATGTTTTCTTACATAGTCTTTATTTTTCTGGTTTTAAATTCTGTGTTGTCTCTTATGTTGTTGTCGTTCTTCTCAATATTCGATCGAAAAAGACCTCATATTGAGTAAAAATTTGAATAAGTACATTAAGTAAATCAAGCATAACATTGCATTTTAATCCTTGTAAAAATAAAATTTTAGAAACTTTTGATACATAACATGCACAGACAGTATTTCTAAATGAATAGATATTGAAACGAAAAGAAAAAATGTCAATGGAAACGTTTATAATGTAAAACAGTATATTTATATGCATGTGTGTGTGTCTACGTGTGTAATATTCTGTACTAAGTGCTATAGGTTTGTTTATATCTTCATTAATTTATGAATTATTAAACATCAAAATGTCTCAATTTTTTTTGTAGTCAACTTGTACCCTTTTTTAACATGGTACAAATCAATCGCAATCTTTTAAATTCTGTAATTAGTAAATTTTTCATCGTTCATACTCTAGATTTATTTGTGTTTTTTCTGTAAAATTATCAAAAACTAGTAGGCATAGATGAACTCTGCTCTGTTCCCCATCATATAAATGTTGTCACGAAGTTCTAGTGCAGGACATACTATATTATAGTTAAAAAAAATGAATTTCACTGATAGACTGACGCGGTTACAGAGTGAAACGCTCTAACCAATTGAGTTACCCACCGTTCGGTTCAAAACATGTTGTACCTTATCCTAATTTGTTGATTTTTTTCTTTTCCTTTCCTGTTTTTTTGCGATCAGTTTTTTAGTTCAGTTTTCACCCACCTTTATACAATTTTAAATCAACACTCCCCATAATACATATTTAGATGAAATATTGTTATTTTCTGCTATATTAAAATAATCTTAAATTTCGAATAATGTACGAAATTTTCAAATTCGAATATTTTTTGTCAATGATGTTCAAGGGAATATATTAAAAGACTAGCCGCCTTCGGCGACCAGCTTGTTCGCGATCCCTGAAAAATCCGACTTTACGAAACTTCCGTGCGGTGGCACCAGCTGCGCCATTTTCCCATTTCAGGTCTAATAACAGCTTATTGATATATCGTGAAAATAGCTTATTGAAATCGCAGTAAATTCCCGTGCGGTAGCACCTTCAGCGCCCTCTTCCCTTTTCAATATCTGAAACAGCCTGTTCGTTCACCATGTTATGATCTTTCAAATTTCTGACTTTAGCTAAGTCCCGCTCGGTGGCGCCTGCGGCGCCTTATTCCCGTTTAGAACATACAACACCTTCCTCGCTCATTAGAATTTGAAATATTGAAATTTTAAAATATTACAGCGCCATCTGACGGTAGAAATGTCTGTAATATATTGTTCAATTCCAAATCAACAAAGCTTTCAAATGATGTATTACTTATGAAATTATTTTAATTAGTAGCTGAGATACAAAAGAAAACCTACTAATCAGGATACCTTAAAACGTGTAAATCAGGTGAAATCTCGAATTCCACTTTCGATAATATAATAAAAATTATTAGTACGAAATGTGAGCGAAAATCTGAATTTAAAACTCTGCAAAATATAAAAGAATAAAATTTTTCTGGTTTTTCCGTAGTTTTCTCCGAAAGTTTCGTACAGAATTTGAACGGCTTATATCATTTTAATAGCCGGCAATAAAAATACTTTAAAATATCTTTTGAATGATGTATTACGGATTACAATAATGAATATCTTTGATATATTTTAGACTCAAAATGGCTAATGTATCAAGGGCGGTTAACGATTTCATTGAAATCCGTCTAAAATTTAAGAATTCCAAAACTGCTTTTTTAAAACCGAATTCATAAAAAAAAGGAAAAAAAAAATCAATATTATTCTGTTAAAAGTAACTTTTGGTGTCATTAACAGATGAAATAAAAATGAATTTAAATAAATATAATATGTCTATTTATTTAACTTTTAAAGCTATACTTTAGATTTTTTAACTGCATACAGGTGAGCCATAATGACGGGCAATTTCGAAGTTCTGCTTTTCATCGATTTTAAATTCAAAAAATTCAAAAACTGCTTTTTTTTATCTTTGATAAATGAAATAACTGACTGTTTCCAACTAAATTTCATACTTTAGTTAATTTAAAAAAATCTAATTGCTGTAGAGATAAGCCACTTGCACTCTTAGATTCGGAAAAAAATCCCCTTTCATTTGGTACCAAATTCGTAACAATCGAACTAATATTTCTAATTTATTTTCAATTTTTTCTGATTTTAACTCCGTTAAAATATCTATTTTTATGCAATCGCGGTGAATTCTCAGTCATTGAGATCGCTTTTTGATTAGACATTGCTCGACGTTTTAATTAATATCTCCGGAACTAATTCAAATTTTTAAATTCTTTTTTCACTATGCACTCGGGCAGGCTTCTGAGCACCCGTATGTCAAATTTTGTAGTTCTGCGTTCAGTAGGGGCTGAACGTATAGATGCTCAGACAGACAGACAGAGAGACAGACATCTTCTTTTATTATTATAGATATCTTAGAAGTAGTCTGAAATATTTAAGATGAAAATATCTCTCATAAAACATTTTATGCAAAATTTTGCTCTATTCAGCTATGTTGAGGAAACTGTAAATTTAAAATAACTTAACCATTTTTTTTTAATTAAAAAATTCGATCTCAATGATGTCCATGCCAATAACCCGAATTTTATTTTAAAAGTGGTCTAACATCTGTACGACCAGAGTATTCTTCAAAATGGACGTTTATGAGAAATTCTGTTCTATTCTGGCATTAAGAAATTCGTAGATTTTGAATAATTTACGACGATTTCAGTTTAATTTTTACAGTTAATTATGTTCATTGAAGCATGGAAACTGATATTTTAAAACTGGTCCGATAACCTGTATGCGACAATTTGTTCTTATGACATCGCGTTCACGGACTAACAAACTAACACAATGAGAGACACTCTGCAGACTGCCACTATATCAATTTTGTTATATTTGGATTCCTTACATCCTTAACCTTGTAAAAAAGTAAACAAAAATGAAGTCCAAAATTGTCACTAATACCTAAGTCTCCCCATACCTGTAGTATGAGGGAGAACTAATGTACTTTTATTTTATTTGTTTACGCATTTATCATATGACACATAAATAATAAAACATGTGTTTAGAGAACTAATAACACTAAATGTAGATCTTTCGAAAATAATAAGTAACCTATTCTTTGATACTAAAGAAACATCAAAAGTGTGTAGTTTAATTGGATGAAACTTTAAAATAAATTAATAAGTAAATAAAAATGAAAAATAAATAAATAAGTAAATAAAAATGAAAAATAAATAAATAAGTACTTTAGAATTAAAAACAATTAAATAATATTTAAAATTTATTCACAATCCTGATAAAATAATCGAGAAGATATTAAAAAAATGCAGTTTTTCAACTGTGAATATATAAGTGCGTGTAAATTTTATTAATATTTTTCCACCAGTTAACTTCTTTTACCTCAAAATAGGAACTTTTTTAAATTCATCACCAACTATTTAAAGTAAATTTTACCTTATCAATACGCTTATATAAAAGTTGCAATATTATGAATTAAGTACAGGAAGGATATTTCAATCCATACACTTACAGTTTCTTTTTTTAAATAAATGCGCATGTATGCACAATGTAAAATGTATGTAACACGTGAAAGATAAATGTTTCATATTAAATAAAAGCGACTAACATCATTCGATATAAATAAAATGTAAATAACTATGCTTTATGCATTAATTATGCATAATTATGTTTAAACATTATGTTTAAATAATATTAATACTTCTGGATTGATTAAACAGTAAAGCTTCCTAGCTCAAATATGTACCATCTGTAGGTATTTTATGTATAATAATCTGTCAAGAAAGATTAATTATCCCTCACCACTTATACATTGATTGAAAATATATATTCAGTAATTAATAATGAATGATTAAATATGCCTGATTAATGTTTATCATATTTAATATGGATGAAGGAAAATGGATATGCATCGAAGTTTAGTTTCTATGTATGAAATGTAATTAACGAAACTCAGTTTGAAGGAGGAAAAAAAGACAGAAGTAGATATGTTTCATTAATATAATATTTTAAATGCCCATAAAAAGTATAAGTTAATGTGTAGGAAGTTGAAGAACTTTCAAAACCTGCTTTAGTAACTGTATAATGCAAACGATATTATAGAAAAGTTAGGAAATCGTATATATTTTTAATACCTCACATTATTTTTTATAATCGTGTATAATCATGTGTCTGCATTTTAGTGTAATATGTAATGTCGGGGAACAGAGAAACGCAACACTAGACGTAACTTCGTTACTAATCGATGCACAAACACTTAATAGGTATCATTCGACGGGGAATTATAAGTACTTTTAGAAAATGAAGGGGGGTTGTCTACATATCGAAAGCGCACCAACTTTGATTTTTATTTTATATTTGAGTTCCAGGGTCGCGGAAATGCGAAAAACTAAATTGGTTGTGTATATATATATATATATATATATATATATTATTTGTTTATTTATTTTGTAGAGTTATAAGTGTTCAAAATATTTGAAGGTGCTAATGTTAAATTCATATCTCAAACTTTTATGAATATCTTCACAAAAAATAACTTGATCGACATATATTTATTTATTTATTTATTTTTACGAGATGCAGTGAAGACACCCTAACATAATCCATGATCGCTTTTGATTCAGAAAAATATTTTTGATTATGAAAAATATTAATAAATTCATATTAAAAAAATTATGAATTATAACCTATGTTAATTTTTACATAAAATGAATCCTAATTCTGGAAAATACAGGTGTGAGAATTTCCAACTTATCCCAGTTATTAGTTTTCGAGATATAAATAAATCTTTCTGTTCAAGAAGCTTAGGGGGCTACCTCTTATAAAGTTTTCTATGAGATAACTCAGAATATCTTTTAAAATAACAGAGATAATTAAACAAAATTTTTATTTGCGGGTCACACTATATACAATGACAACGTCAAATGGAAAAAAATGAAACAAAAAAGATGAATTTTAGACATTAGTGACAGTAAACAAGAATTACTGTTCTCCAAAGAAAACAAAACTCCCCAACATTCATCGTTCTTCTACAACAAAAATATATAGAAAAAGAAAAGAAAAAGTGACTTTAAGTATTCTTATTAAACCTCTTAATTTACGTTGACAAAAATATATGTAAGTGGCATTGACCTCATCGATTACTGGTGATAAATTTTGAATCTTTTAAACGAACACTAGAAGAAAACAATCATCTTAATAGGCGGGACTTACTGTTTAAAAAATATATATAAAAGAAAGGGTGAAACGTGAAAAATAATCAATAATAATAATAATAAAAGAATGAATTGGAACGGAAAGCAGACTTATTAAATCGCTTTTTAACTACCGTTATAGTTAAAAAGCTAAATCTTTAGTGTTTTTTTTTTTTTTTTTTTTTTTTTTTTTTGAGGGGGTGGGGAGGATGGCTGATCATTATTTTAAAGATACTTTAGTCTTAAAAATTACTTTTATAAATATATTTTAATTAAGAAACTAAATTTTCATAGAAATTATTAAACAAATCGTAAAGTTTCAGTTAAACTGACCCAAAACTGATAAGTACGATTAAAAATTGTTAGGTGTTGATACCATGATACTTCATAATAATTTATTTGAAATGATTTAATTTATTCGTAGCTATATATATATATATATATATATATATAATTTCAGTTCGTATATTATATCATACCTACAAAATAAAGTGAAAGAAAATTTAAGCTTTATCGGTGATCAGTATAGCCATGATAGACACTTTTTAATTGAAAAATATCGCACATTTTTCTAACAGCATTGTCTGACCAATTTTAAGTGTAATATAGTTAAATGTACCTAAAATGGATTTATTTAATAAAGTATTTAATTATATACGTATCTAAAGAACCGAAATCATGGATAACTAAATTGTTATAAAGATCATAACGTGTCTGTTATCTTCTATTAGCATTTACTTGTATAACTTTTTTTTTCTTGAAAATTTTTCGGTGTAAAACAATAAAAGTTTAACTTATTCCTGTACGATCTCAATTTTATTTTCCTAGATTTATAGGTACCCCCTAACACATTCTTGCTTATAATTCTATGAATACTGAGGATAAAGTATACAAACTAAATACTTTTCCGCACTGCCAGGCTCTCAGAAATTCAAATATGCAGTCAAAATTGGGTGTTGCTTTTGCAAAAAAAAAAAAAAAAAAAAAAAAAAAAAAATCAAAGTTGGCACTGATTTCAACATGTAGATAATCTCTAATTCGAAATTTCACATCATTTTTAAAAAGTCCACTTAATTTTCTCTTGAATGTTGTATATTTGATTTTTCTGTGTCAATTAATGACGAAATTATAGCCTGGTGTTGAGTTTTTTCTTTTTTTTTTTTTTTCCTGACTGTACATATAATATATATACAGGTGTTTATAAAGTCTCTATACATTTTTGAGAAATACGTTTTAATTTAAATTGTTTTGCAGGTGTTCTGAAAGAATGCTGTCAACAGAGGAAAGAATCACCATTGTTTGTGTCATTGTTGTGTAATTATCTGAATGAAAGTTTTCCTGATAGGCGGATTAATCCTGGCTCTCGACGGCTTGGGGCTCCGCGATCACCAGACTTAACTACCCTAGAATTTTTCGTTTGGGGTTTTGTAAAATCCAAAGTATACTGAATGAAGATTTGCAGCATTGAACAATTGAAACAGCGAATTATGGCTTAAAGAATTGTTCTGCTTGATTTCAGACAGCTGGTTCGATCTTATGTAAACATTACTGGATTATTTCTGCAAAGTGTAACATCCGAAGTGAATTGTTAAAATGAACAAAGTGTAAATTTTTTTCTTCTAAACAATTTGTTACTCCGCCCATCAATTCACCTTTTGACAGAGTCAGAGACTCAAAAGTTTTTGAATTTGTTGGCATCGACATGTGTGGTCCTTTTTTCCTGAAAAATAAATCAAAGTATGAATAGTCATTTTTACCTGTGTAGTATATCGAGCCATACACTTGGAATTAGCGACGAATCTCTCAACAGAGGGATTCATACAAGCACTAAGAAGACTTGTAGCCCGAAGAGGAAGAATTTCAACATTCTACAGTGACAATGGAACTAACTTTCACGGTGCCAACAATCTCTTTAAATCTCTTGACTGGAATCAAATTCAAAAGACAGATGACGTAGCTCCAATATTAATGGAAGTTCATCCCCCAACCGCTGCTTTGTGTTACGGATGGTGGGAGCGTCTCATCAGAAGTGTAAAAAACCTCCTACTAAGAACTCTTGGAGATTTTTTCCCTCAACTTTGAAGATCTCTCTACTATCTTGCGCGAAGTAGAAGCCATAATGAACAGTCGATCTTTAACATACCTATCAGGAGAACCAGACAAGTTCATTCCTTTGACACCTTCATGTTTTTTGTAAGACATTCAAGAAATTGGTGTGCCAGATCTGGATGCCATTGATGCCAAAAATCTGGGAGCACGATACAAGCACTGCCAAAGTGTTCGAAAGCAACTATAAAGTAGATTTCGAAAAGATTATCTAGCTCAGTTGGTGAAACGAAATAGAGAGAGATGTAAACCTGTTAAACAAGGAGACATTGTACTAGAAAAAATCAATAATGTGAAAAGACTACAGTGGCTATTAGGAAGAGTAGTGAAAAATTTTCCCAGCCGAGATGGCCGCGCCAGGGTGGTAGAAGTGAAAATGCATTCTGGGACATTGATTAGACCACTTCAAAAACTCTACCCCTTAGAGATATCAGATGCTGAGGATCCAGTGATACGAGCTGTAAAAAAGACAATAAACTGAAAGTGCTCTAGAACTGTAAAAAAATAAAACTTTTCCAAAGACAATTATTGTTGTTGAAAAATCAGCATTGAACTTTAAAATATTTTATTTTTATTTTTGTTTATTTTTGTTTATTTTTATTAGTTTGTAGCTTTGTAACTTTAATTTTTACTATTTGTAGTTTATAGCTTTAATTTTTTTAGTATGTAATTTTATAAGTTTAAATTTTCTTAATTAATTAATTGTTTAATTTTTTAGCACTCACCTTAAAAATTAAAGGTGGAAAGATGTTAGGTATAGGCTACAGTAATCCTTTGCCTCACTAAAGGGCACCAGAGGTCCCGTTGAGATGAGATCGAAAAACATTCTATTTCCTCCCGGGACATACAGTTTAGTTTTAGTTTTGGCTTCAGAGAAGAAAGCAACACCATGAAATAGAACGTTCTCAGGCCACCTTTGGCCTAATTTATTTTTGTGGAGCCACAGTTAAAATTATGAAATAGAAAATGTGGCTTATAGAATTAGTAATAGTCTTGTTATATAATAATTCACTTTGTATATAATGTATAATATCATTGCAAAAACCATCTTCAGCCTTTTTTGAAATATTTTATGCAATAAACTGTTTTGCTTTCAAGATTAAAGACCTGTAAATTTTTGAAGTTTAAGTAAATGGTTTTTTCTTCCTTTTCTACACATGAAGTTTACAGGTAGGAAGATTTTGATTCATCTTTATTTGAAGTTTATTATCTGCAATTGAACTAAGTTAAAAATATTAAATAATTATTTTGAACCTGTAAAAAAAAGTGAACCTGTAAAAAAAAAGTCGCGCCTAGAAAGGTGCACAAAGGCCGGTCAGACAATTGGCATTAATTAACAGGTGTATTAGGTTTTATTCTTTTTAAAGTTAAATATTTGCAATGAATTTTTTTATAATTTTTCCTTCGACTGTGATTTATTTGGCATAAATTTTAAAATTTTCAACTTTACTTCTTTGAAGGTTACTGGAGTTTAATCCTTTGATGAGATATTTGATGTTGATAATAAAATTTACAATATTACATTACCTTTCTTTAAAATTGAATTTAAAAGACTTGTGTTTACTATTTAAACTTTAAACTGCTGCTTGTTTCTAGCAAAATATTAAAAATGAAACATTTTGAAATTAATATTTAAAAAATAAAATAAAAATTTACACTCCTTAAGCATTTAAATACATTAAGTATCTCAGGGGATGGATTTCATCAATATTTAAAAATTAAGCGATTACGAATTAAAAAAAAAAAAAAAAAAAAAAAAATTGGAAATCTACTTACAAAAATCAGCTTTGTATAAATTTAGAAATTTCAGTTTTTTTCTTTTTTAACACTTTCCAACAAGGTTGAAAAGTGTTTATGACTTCGGTTTGTCTGTCGGTCTGTCTGTCTGTCCGTCTGTCTGTCTGTCCGTCTGTCTATCTGTCCGTCTGTCCGTCTGTCTGTCCGCGCTCTAACTCCCGTAAATATTTATGGAATTTCTTGAAACTGATATATGTTATTCAAGTTCACTATCGGACGTTCCCTATTGAAAATGGAGTTAATACCTTTACTGGTTTGTGTACAGGGACACCCGAAAGTATTTCAAAGCTTTGTGTTCTATGAGAGGTATTTCTATAAACCATATTTTCATACCTTTACTGTAGACATATCTGAATGAAATTGAAATATGTTATTCAAGATCACTATCGGACGTTCCCTATTGAAAATGGAGTTTATACCTCTACTGGTTTGTGCACTGGGACACTCAAAAGTATTCCAAAACATTGCGTCCTATGAGAGATATTTCTATAAATCAAATTTTAACAAATTTACTTTCCACGAAGTTTTAGGAAATTGAAATATGTTATTTATATGCACAAGAGAATGCTTTGAATAGAATATAGCATGATTAGCTTTAAATTTACAGGGTGGCACAAAAATATCGAGTAATATTAAGAGCTATTAATAACAAATTGCTAGAATTGTACTTTCGTTTACGTTAAGCGTTTTTAACACTTTCTAACATTTTTTAAGTGTGAATATGATTTCAGTTTTGTGTATCTGCCTATCCGTCGGTCTGGCTGTCCGAGCTCTAACTCCCGTAAATATTTATGGAATTTCTTGAAACTGATATATGTTGTTCAATTTCACTATCAGATGTTCCCTATTGAAAATGGAGTTTATACCTCTACTGGTTTCTATACAGGGATACCCGAAAGTATTTCAAAGCATTGTGTTCTATGAGAGGAATTTCTATAAACCATATTTTCATACCTTTACTGTAGACATATCTGAATGAAATTGAAATATGTTATTCAAGTTCACTGTTGGATGTTTCCTGTATAAAATGGAGGAAATACCACCACCGTTTTATGTACAGGGACACTTAAAAGTATTCCAAAGCATTGCGTTCTATGAGAGATATTTCTATAAATCAAATTTTAATAACTTTACTTTGCACAAAGTTTTAGGAAACTGAAATATGTTATTTATATGCGCAAAAAATTCTTTGCATAGAATATTGCATGATTAGCATTAGATTTACAGGGTGACACAAAAATATCCATTTATATTAAAAGCTATTAATAAAAAATTGCTAAAATTGTACTTTTGTTTACATTAAGCGTTTTAACACTCTCTAACATTTTTTAAGTGTGAATATGATTTCAGTTTTGTGTATATGCCTGTCCGTCTGTCTGCCTGCCTGACTGTCTGTCCGAACTCTAACTCCCGTAAATATTTATGGTAACTCTTGAAACTGATATATGTTAGTAGTATAGAAATCAAGCACTTAAGGATCAGGCTGGAAGGATCCTCACACTTAAGAGTCATCCGGAAGTGAATGTCCTCTCTTTGTTTATTTACATGTCAATAACCTATGCATAACCCCCCCCTACACCCCCCGGCTCGTCACTTGATTGACCTTGGGGGTTCATTGAGCCCAAATATCAACAATGTACTTATGTGTGTTGCTAAATATGTAGTACAAAATGTATTAAAAGCATGTCTTACGCTGTTTATTTACCTCGTCACGGTCTGTACAACCACGCGAAAGATCTTATTTTTCTACTTTCGGCGCAAGGTCGAATGATGACTTTTAATGCTAATATAAATAAGTCGTGCATGAAAAGAAGATTCGCTCTTTGTTTATTTACATCGTTACGGTTCATGCATCCATGTGACAGATCTTATTTTTCTACTTTCACCGCAAGGTCGAATGTTGTGTTTCTTAATGCTAATATAAATCAGTCGCGCATGAAAAGCAAGTTCTCATAAACGGTGAAAGTCTTTAATCGTATCTGACGTGATTTATTTTTCGAAGAAAAAAAAAATATGAACGTTAAAAAGCATGTCTCGTTTTATTTAGTTTTGTGCGCATTGAATATACTTAGTTTTTCATTTTCTTTATATTATATATTGAATCATTGGAATTATTGTGTAAAGGATAATTATCAAGTAGATCTAAAAAATTCTAATTGTTCGCATTCGGATTATATAGGTCGAAGAATCTTTTTCCATATTTGCAGAAAAAATAATAATAATGTATATGACATACGCTATTTTTGGAAGAATGAAAATAATGTTTTGAAAGCCAATAGAACCGGCGTTCAAATGAATGAAAAAGAATTTTTTAAAGTCTGCAAATATTGTCCGTCAAATATATAAAATTAGCATAAAAACAGAATGGTATAACATTAAGTTTTTTGTTTTCGCATGCGACGATGCGTTTTTCGGATTTGAAGCTAAAAAATAATAATAATTACGGAAAAATATGCTACGTTTAAGACACCCAAGTTCATGTCTCATAGTCGGTCCCAGTCAATCCGGTAAAACATCCTTGGTTCGGAAAATGATTCATAATAACATTTACGGATCAAAAATTAAGAAAGTAAAATGGTGTTATTCATATGTTGCACCTTGGTTTGTAAACGAACCCTGCATCGAATTTATAGAAGGGCTTCCAACGACTTATGAAGAAGGCGATTTGATTGTTATTGATGATTTAATGCATCATCTGAACGACAAAATAGCGGATCTTTTTACTGCAGCATCCCACCATTGCGGAACCAGTGTTATACTAATTTTACAAAACATGTTTCCGAGATTGAAAGTAATGAGAGACATTAGTCTGAATGCGCACTATATCATACTGTTTAAAAATGCGAGAGACGCCTCCCAAGTGAATTGTTTAGGAAGACAGATATATCCGCACAATTGTCAATTTTTCATGGATGCATATATAAAAGCGACTAACAAACCTTTTGGTTATTTAGTCATTGATTTGCATCCAAAAACAACAGAGGAGTTGCGCATGCGGGAAAGTCTTTTTCCCTCTCAGGACGGATTTTGTTGGATATTTCAACCAAAATGACGAAAAAGAACATTCAAAGACAATATCATTTTTTACGGATATTGTCTCGTTCTCATCCGCAGCAAAAACGTGCATTGCTAAAAACGGCGAATAAGGCACAAATTGATTCTGTCTGCGAAATATGTTTGAACATATTGAATGGAAATATACCCGTCAGCGTAAGAAAAATGAAAAAATATAAAAATTTGATTAGAATGCTCTCTAGCAAAACTTGTTCAACGCAAAAGAAAAAGAAAATGTTAATCAACCAATCAGGTGGATTCTTACCAATTATAGCACCGGCTATAATATCCGCATTGGGCAGTATATTAGGACCGATTATTTCAAAAAAATTGATGAAGTAATTAAGACGTGTGATCATGGCCAAAAGAGTTGCTCTCATTCCCGAAGAATTGGTATCTTCATATCAACTTCAAAAACCGGAGTTGCGTCTGGAAGATGACATTGACTCATTACTAGAGAGAGCAAATATTCCAGATGATTTGAAAGTAAAACTGTTGAGCCAACTTATCATGCGATACCACAAGGTTGTGCACGCACCTCCAGACCCGGTTCGCGTTAGTATGACAACAGATGAACCGGAGAATATCACCAAGCCAAGTGAACAAATCGTTGAGGATCCGATATTGAAAGGTATTATGTCCACAATTCCAAAGCGTTCTGCGAAATATGTATCTCTAATTGCAGAAAAATTGAAAACTAGAGAATACTCTTGGAACGAAAAAGGAGAGTTTCTGCAAAAAAAACAACCAATAGTCGGATCAAGTGTGATAGATTATTTTCATTATCTCATGACAAGTTCCAAAACTGCATCACCACCGCGTCATTTTTTTCATTTCTTGAAAGCCATAAAAGAAATTAACGTTCCTCTTTCCTGGATAGCGAATCAAAATTTAGTATCGCACATGAAAGCAATGCCGCGCTCTCAAATAGTGTCAGATAGCGAAGATTCCGAAGAGAACGTGTTTCGTAAGTCTACAAAACGTGCCATCAACCTGCAAAGAAGAGAAGATCGTTTTAAAACACAACAGCGCATTCGATCCTCGATGAAAACTCCGCAAAAGATGGCAAAATGGCAATCAATTTAAAAGATAAAATTTTAGAAAAAATCTATTATGATGCAGAAAATCCTGGCTCATACGGAGGCGTATCACGATTGGCAAAGTCTGCTCAATTACCTTTGAAAACTGTTCGCGAATGGCTGACAAAACAAGACGCTTATACCCTTCACAAACCAGTGCGCTATAAGTTCAAACGACGCAGAGTGTTAGCTTTCGGTATCGGAGAATTAATGCAATGTGATTTAATTGACATTTCAAAACTTTCAAAATATAATAAGGGTTTTAAATATATACTCGTGGCAATTGATGTTTTCTCTAAATATGCATATGCAATACCCCTTAAGAAAAAAGACGCTGATTCCGTGGCTGACGCGTTTAAAAAATTACTGAAGCAGGTAAAGCACGTTCCAAACATACAAACAGACGAAGGGAAAGAATTTTATAATAAAAAAGTCCAATCTTTATTTAAACATCACAATATAAATCACTATTCTACGCTTAGCGAAAACAAATGTGCAGTCGCAGAGAGATTTATCAGAACACTTAAAGAAAAACTTTATCGTATATTTACTCACACCGGGTCTTACAGATATATAGACGTGTTGAAACATGTTATGAAAAGTTACAACGCGAGCAAACACCGCAGCATCGGTTATGCTCCGATTAATGTGACACCGGATTTAGAATCTGAAATTTTCGAAAAACTTTACGGCTACAGATCAAATACTAGTTATAAATTCGAGGTCAATGATCGCGTTAGAATATCGAAAGCAAAACGCGCGTTTCACAAAGGTTACTTGCCCAGTTGGACGAACGAAGTTTTTATAATAGATAAGCGCTATCCGTCGAATCCACCCACCTATCTTTTGAAAGATCTTAAAGAAACGAGTATAAAAGGCAGATTTTACGAACCAGAACTTCAGAAAGTGACAAAAACTTCTCGCGACTTTTGGAAGATAGAGAAGATTTTAAAGACAAGAGGAAAAGGCAGAAACAAAGAATATTTTGTCAAGTGGGCGGGTTTCGATCAAACGCATAATTCGTGGATAAAAGCGTCATGGATGCGGCAATAAATGATTTTTATGTTACGCTTCCTAGCAATGCGAGTGCAAAGTATTTTCCTCAAAACACGCAATCATCCTATCGTACGAAACTGTCATCGCCGTTGTTATTAAATGATTCATGGGAAGTCGGTCTATCCGAAATTATTATACCTCGAAACTGGTTTAACATTAGCGATCATAACAACGACTATTCTTTGCGATATGAAGAGGAAACGGAAAGTGTATTGGAAAAGAGAGTTTACGATATAGGATTCGAATATGACCCCGGAAAAAACATCGATGAATTATTTATTGAACTAAATAAAAAAATTGAAACACACGTGTCCGATCGGGAGAGCGTGAAATTTATACCCGATCACGATAGAGTAAATGTTACAGTCGATATTCAAGAAGGATTTAAAATAGAGTTGAAAAAATCTGATACATCGAAACTATTATATATGCTTTATTTACCTAACGAGGACACCATCATAGCAAAAACTTTTACTACAAAGTTTCGTCGCTCGAACGAAAAAAAAAGTCAAAAATTTACTGTTATCGATAAAAATCCATTAAATTCAACAACTCATATCATTCCCATCAATCCTATTAAAAAAAGCGAAGTCGATTATTTCGCATACGAAGGACTAGTTTTTCTACACATTAACAAAAACATCGAACACCTAAATCTTCAAAATTATGTAACTTTTAATTATGATGCGGATTCAGACGAGTTAGAAATTAAAGTATCTGACTATGCAGAAATGCAAATCTCCAAAGAGGTCGCTCAAACTTTCTTGCATGTTCTTGGTAAAGACGATGATCAACTTATTAAAAACAAACAATCATTTAAAATTAATTCCTCATTGAATGTCGAAGCAGGCGAAACCCTAAAGTTAATTGTGAATGAATATCCGAGAGTGAAAAGATATAGAAAGGTTCATGAGAATTTACGAGTGAACCCAGGCATATATAAAACCGCAGGAGATTTGTTTAGACAATTTAATAAAATTCGATTGCGACAACTGCCTGATTTTAAAGTAGAATTGCGCGTACCCGAAAATCATGAGATAACTTTCGGACGCGGTCTCGCAGACATGTTAGGATTTGTCGACACGCACTATAAAAGCGGGCAACACGTTGGCACATATCCTCTAGAATTGGACGCCGGCGTTTCGGAGATATTTATTTATTCTGACATCGTTGAGTCTCATTTTTGCGGCGATTCTTATGTACCTCTTCTGAGAGTAATAGCAACTCAGAATGAAAAAGGAGATCAAATTGTAAAACATTATGACAAACCGATTTATTTCCCTTTGTCAAAACAATTTATAGACACTATAGAGATAGAATTGCGATCATCTTCGGGTAAAAACATCATATTTACTGGCGGGAAAACAATAGTCGGTTTATCCTTTCGGCGTAAAAATCTATAAATAGAAAGCACATTTCGTAAATTGTTTCATTAGTTGTCGCAATAGGGAAAATGCATCTACATGCAAAAGATTGCGAGGCATACTATTGCGCGCAAGTCGGCGGCGGCGGTCCTTATTTTCAAGGGATAGCTCACCAACGAGGTTATGGGTTTTTTGGTGATTTGAGACGTTATATCAGTCCGCTGGCAATGAGAGCGGGACGATATTTGGCAAAAAATTTATTTCAAACTGGAAAAAATGTCATTTCGGATGTTGCAAGTGGTACGTCATTTAAAGATTCGGCTCGAAACCGCTTCGGCGAAACATCAAAGAATATACAAAAAGACATATTTGAAAAATTGCAGCAACAGGGTCAAGGTATAAAAAGAAAACGTAGAAATAAAACGCGTCATTCGAAGACAAAACGTCGCAAGACAACACGAGACATATTCGATTAGCAGCAATAATGGCCGGGCAAATCTGTTTGAAGAGTGAGCTAGACTTGTTTCAGTTAAATCCGACGCAGCTTGCAATTGATAATTCCAACTTTGTCGAAATACATCCTGTGTCTTCTTTGGCAGAAAAAACACCGATCGAATTTTATATTAGCGGAAACGGGGAACACTATGTAGATTTGGCTCATGCAATTCTACATTTAAGACTTAAAGTAATGAATTCCGATGGCACGGATTTAAAAGCAACCGATGATGTAGCCCCTGTAAATTATATTCTAAATACGTTATTTTCGGAATGTTCGATATTTTTAAATGAAAAGCAGGTTTCGTCTCAAGCCAATTATTCTTATCGCGCGTTTATGGAGAGCTTGCTTCTCTATTCTAAGTCTGCCCAGGAAAGTCTGCTGACCGCCGCCCTCTTCTACAAAGATACTGCAGGCCATCACGATGTAAAAACAAAAAGTTTAACAAATGCAGGTTATAACACTCGAGAAAAAGCTTGTAAACTAAGTAAAGCAATAGATCTCATAGGCCCGCTTCATTTTGACTTGTCTAGTCAACCAAAATTATTAATCAACGGTGTTAACGTTCGCATAAAATTAGAACGGAACAAGGATGCATTCGCGCTGATGTCGACAACAGATACACATTCGATTAAAATTGAAGCGGCAAGTCTGTACATCCGAAAAATCAATGTCGCGCCTTCTGTGATGATAGCACACGAGAAAGCATTGGAGAAAGGTGTTGCAAAATTACCCATTCGCAGAGTAGAAGTTAAAACCTTTGCTCTTTCAACCGGTTTGCAATCATCTACTATAGCAAATGCTTTCATAGGTCAACTACCTACGCGTTTGATATTGGGGTTTGTTTCTAACGAAGCATATAACGGAAATTTCGGTAAAAATCCTTTTAAATTTCATCATTACGGTCTAAATTATCTTTGCGTGTTGAATGGCGGACAGATGATACCCTCAAAACCATATCAGCCCAACTTCGAAAATGATGCCTACGCGCGAAGTTATTTAAGCCTTTTCACCGATTTAAACAGATATCACAATTCTCCCAACATTAACATAAATTATGCGGAATATAAAGACGGTTATACTTTGTATGCTTTTGATTTAACGCCAGATCTTGCAGCCGGTGAGAATCACGGAAGTATAAATAAAACTGGAAATATCGCTTTTGACATAAAATTCAACGCAGCATTGCCAGAGACGGTAACGCTTGTAGTGTATGCTGAATACAGAAACATAGTTGAGATAGACAAATCTCGGGGAATTACAACCGATTTTTAAGAATGAACGAGGAAATTGTCAGCCTGATCGAACAGTTTCAAAGTTTAAAAATGGATGAAGTGCGACAATTTTCTGGAAAACAAATTGAAGAATTGGTCGAACAGTTTCAATGGAAAGACGAAGCTATAGCCGAAATTGGTGGCGAATTATTTTCCGACGGCATAACACTTTCTCGCATTGCTCACTTTTATGTATTCGCAGAAAAATTAATTCAACGACATCCTGAAAAAAAAAATGAAATATGTGAAGCAGTTTTTAGAAGTATCACTGAAAATTTGTCTTTTTAAAACATGAACACTATCACATTGTGTCGCCTCGCATGCGGCGATGGTAAGATTCGACCGACGTTCGGAGGTATATACCCTTCGAATATTTTACCCCGAAAAAGAAATCCTCGTTATTCAATGTATATTGCAAATTTAGATCCAATCTCGTTGCCCGGAAGTCATTGGGTGGCCATTCATTTTCATAACAAGAGTGTTTATTATTTCGACAGTTACGGTCTTGCTCCTACAAATCAAAATATTTTGAATTTTTTGAAGAGAAATGCCGACACAATAATGTATAACACAGAATGTTTTCAAAACAAATTGAGCACAACCTGCGGTCATTATTGCTTATACTTCTTGTACTGTCGCGCAAGACATTTGAAACTTAAAGATATTATTATAAACAAAAAAAGAAGAAATGATCAGTTTATTAAACAATTTGTGTTACAACGTTTTAAACCCGTGAGATGTTGTCATTTGTCCCACGCCAAGCAACAAAAGTGTAAAGCCTGGATAAAGATGCACTCCTCTTTGAATAGTTCACATTAATCAGTTTGCTTTCGAACGACGAGGATGGAACGGTTCGGAATTCTCCGCGTGTATAAGCCTGAACAAAGTTGTGACGATGTGAATAAAGAAAAAGGTCAGGTTTTACACGTTCAAAACAATTTTTTCAAAAATTTGAAAGATTGCATGCAATTATCTATAAGTTATGGACAACAACCTAATGAAACGTGCAGCTATTTCAAGATTTTAAAAAGTTCGGACATGGTTCGATTACTGCATGCTTCGAAGAAAGACACTCAATATGGCTACCTATATCTGACCGCCAAGCCTGGAGACCCCATATCCTTATTGTCGCATTCATATGCACTGTTCGATGATTTAATGGAGTGCATCACTGACAACAACAAAGAAAAGAAATTTTCTGAAGAACTTGAATGCAGCATGCATGTGAAAATTGCATATTTCAAAATATTAAAAGACGAGGAAATTATTTCCGAATTGCACCGTTCTTGGATGTAATTCATATGTATGGAACTGAACTGAGTTATATGGATGCAACAATTGTATATTTCAAAAATAGTAAAAGATCTCCAAACTCCATCATTCTCGAATGTAATTAATATGTTATAAATATTTTTTTTTCACAATGTATGTGAAAATTATCTATTTTTTCAAAATATTATGTAATTAATATACAATAAATCCTTTTTTATTGTGCAAATATGTGTTTGTCTTTATTTTGTTATGTGTATTTCATTTTAGCATTTTCATTTTAAACATAAATATTTAAAAAAAAAGAGAAATCATTTAAAAAGTTTCAACTTCCATGTTGTAGCATTCACATACGCATAAAAAGTCATTAGGTGCCGAGTGAATGGTAAAATATTCCAGGCGAACCGTTTTTATACAAGTTCAACAGGAAATAGCCCACAATCCGTCGCGAGAAACATAAAAGCACACTATTTGTTCACGAAGTTGTTTCTGGAATGGTTCTATTATATCAATTATGCTAATTTTAAACCCGGATATTAACAGATGAATGAAAAGGGGGGAAAAATCATATTATTAATTTTATCGATCATAATGCTAATATAAACTTGGTCGAAGAATAATACTTCCGCTCTCTGATTAACCTTTAAAAATCCTTCTAATCTTAATTTATGCTTCATTTGCACAATTTTTTACTTAAATATTAAAAAACTATAAATCTTTTCCTGTTCCGCCATAACTTCCGCTCTCTGATAAGTCATAAAAAATACTTCTAATTCTCATTTATGTATAATTTGTACAATTTTACTTATATATTAAGAACTATATCACTTTTTTCCTGTTCCGTCATGACATTTCTTCCTGTCTATTCATGACAGTGAATATTTTGCAATCGTGACATTAACCCATATTTAGATTTGCTTTTCGACTCATTGAAGCAAAAAATTATCCTTATTCTTCGACCATATAAATACGCGTCCGAGTTTTAAGATATTCACTTTTTCTGACAGTAACCGCTTGGATAATATCGGCTGTAAAAAGATGGATTCTTCAATTGCAGGTAAATATTTATTATACATTAATATTTAGTAATCTTTTTTTTTTTTTTTCAAAATTTTTCAATATATTGAATAATTAAAAAAAGTTTTTTTTTTCTGCTAGAAAGAACATCCACGCACATTAAGAAAAGAAAAATAAATAAATTATTTACTGACGAGGATGAAGATAATTCTGAAGTTCCCCCGCGCTGTCCGTCGCCTATAGACGAAGCCGGGCCATCAAAAAAACCTCGCTTAATTAATCTAGCTCCCGACGAAGACATATATGAGGGAAAGAAAAAAAAATTCGACCCCGTTGAAGTGTATCTCGGTGAAAATGTGTACGTAGAACTCAAGGAATTTCGCAAACAGCTATATTTAGGGTTTTACAAAACAGATAAAAACACGAAAGAGATAAAAAATCGATTTAACATCGGTCTGAAACAACTACCTAATTTGGAAAAGGCCATAATCGAAATTAAAAAAAGTATTAAAAAAACAGTGGATTAAAAAAAAATATATAAAAGTCATTGTTTTTGTGTTTAAAATTTTGTTCATTCAAATATATACTTTATTTTTAATTTATTTATTAATTGTTTATTTATTTCATACATACTTTAATTTTTTTTTTTTAAGTGAGAAAATGATTAATTTTATTCTAAGAGATTTTGCACACAGAGGCTATGTAGAAAGTTATCGCGCTGTTTTGGATGAAAATTATACGGATCTCTATCAAACGATATTTGAATCTACGCCGCTTATTAAATCTCTTCTAAACAGAAATGTTATTTTACGATTGAGGTTTCTAATTTGTATTAATATTTTGTTTGTAAAATATGACGAATTCGAAAATGAAATGACTCAAACTTTTTACTTTTGTTCTAACGTCGAACGATTATTATCTAATTACATGATCGATCAGGCGATTCACAGATGTTTCCAAAAAATTCTTAATTCGGTTGATAATTTCATTCGCAATGGCAGCGGTTGGATAATAAAGCACATTCTTTTCATTGACGTTAGTATCGGAAATTATAGAGAACTCAGGGGCGGGTGTAAAAATATTAAACTACCGCGTAAACTTTCTGCAAAACGCGCTCTATTAAATATTAAATGCGACGACAACAAATGTTTTCTACATTGTTTGGCTGCTAAATTACATCCTCGGCATAATAACAAAAACAGACCATACAAAAGTTACATAAAATATTTCAATACAAATAAATTGACATTTCCCGTAGCGCTTAACCAAATACCATCATTTGAAAGAACAAATAATTTGCGTATTAATATATACGGTTATCAGGAAAAGGAAATTTATCCTTTATATATATCCCCAAATGTTATTATCATCAAAGACGTCGATTTATTACTATATAAAAATCATTTCTTTTTAATAACAAATTTTCAACGCTTGGTAAGTTCGAAACAACGCCGTCAATACTTTTGCAAATTATGTATGAACGGTTTTAGTCAGAGAAGCGGTTTGAATAATCATGTTAGTTTATGCGGTCTATATAAAGCACAAAAAACAAGCATACCTAAAAATCTTATTCTTAAATTTACGGACTTGTCAAAAATGGTTAAACATCCTTATGTTATCTTTGCAGATTTCGAGTGCATAACTTCAAAAGTTAGCACTGTTTTGCCTTCTAGTTCGCAGAGTTATTCGACCCCCATAGAAAACCATATTCCAGTCAGTTATGCATTATTGGCTACGGATATAAATGATAAGCCGATATTCCATGAATATTTTTGCGGCGAACAAGCGGTGGAGCATTTTTTAAATACGCTTAGAGATTTGGTAAATAAACTCATTGAAAAAATGAAGGAAATAATACCTCTCAATGTAAGAAGCAACATAACAAAAGCAAATAATTGTCACATATGTAAAAAACCGTTTGGGTTAAACGAAACGAGAGTGCGCGATCATTCCCATTACGGCACCGGTGAATTTAGAGGGTTTGCACATAATACATGTAATTTGAATTACAGAAGTACATATTTCATTCCGATCATCATTCACAATTTTAAAAATTATGACGCGCATTTAATATTGAAACATATACCAAAACAATATGCCAATAAAATAAAAATAATTCCCACAAACATGCAAAAATTTTTAAGCTTTTCCTTGGATTACATCAGATTCATCGATTCTTATCAATTCTTGGATGCGAGTTTACACACATTGGTAAAAAACTTAAGCGATTCGGGTCATGATTTTAATATTTTGACTTCTTTTTTTTATGGTTCCGAACACACGCATTTATTAAAACGTAAAGGAATATTTCCATATGCATATTTTAAATCGCTCGATGTGTTAAAAGAAAAAACGTTACCCCCGAAAGAAGCATTTTATAACGTGCTAGAAAATAAAAATATAGACGAGGAAGAATATAAACACGCATTACACGTGTTTAACGCGTTTAATTGTAAATCTTTTTCAGACTATCTTGAATTATATCAAAATACAGATGTAATTATGTTAGCAGAGGTATTTCTATCATTTAGGCGCACAGCATTTAAATATTATTCGCTAGATCCGGTTCATTTTTTTTCCATTTCACAATTTACATTTTCGAGTGGATTAAAATATACAAAGACCGAATTAGAACTATTAAACAATGCGACTGATTATATATGGTTCGAATCGCAGATGAGAGGCGGAATCTGTTTTTTGGGCACGCGTTATATGAAAGCCAACAATCCATTGTTGGAAAATTCGTATAAGCCCAAATTACCTAAAAATTATATCATGGCATTCGACGCAACGAATTTGTATGGATTTATTCAATGTCTCCCCCTTCCAAAAAATAACTTTTCTTGGCTAACTGCAGACGAAATAGCAAATTTTAACATTCTACAAACAAGCGCCGATTCAAATGTTGGTTATTTCCTAGAAGTGGATTTGCATTATCCGCCTTCGTTACACGATGCACACAATGATTTTCCTTTAGCACCGGAGCATTTAACTCTGAATTGGGAAATGTTATCACCCTATGCAAAACAAATGGGCGAGCAATTCAATTTAAAATCTATTTTTCCGTGTAAAAAATTAATTCCAAATTTTTTTGACAAAAACAATTACATCACGCATTACTTAAATCTAAAATTCTATGTCGAACACGGATTAATTATTACAAAAATTCATAGAATATTAGCATTCACCCAAACGCCGTTCTTAAAAGATTATATAGAATTTAATAATAACAAAAGAAACGAAGCAGACAACAATTTTGACAAAACATTTTTTAAAAAGTTAAACAACGCATTTTATGGTAAATGTTGCGAGAATGTGCGAAAAAAGTTAAACGTGAAAGGGGCGTTAAACATCGATGAGTGTAAAAAGTTGTTGTCAAATCCAATGCTCGATTATTTCGAAATTATCAACAAAGATTTCACTTTATTTAAAATGAAAAAAAAAAATTTAATTCTCGATAAGCCAATTTTTGTAGGTTTTGCCGTTTTGGAGCTGAGCAAGCTTCGAATGTATTCTCTTTACTATGACCATTTTAAAAAATTTTATAAGAGCAACGTCCAACTCTTATATTCTGATACAGATTCAATTTATATCGACGTCCGAACAAATGATATCTATCAGGATTTAAAAAATCACTTTGCAAATATATTGGATTGTAGTAATTATCCGAAAAATCATCCTATGTATAATGATTCAAACAAAGGTAAACTCGGTTTGCTCAAAAGCGAGTTTATTAAACCAATAAAAGCTTTTATCGGTTTAAAGGCAAAAATGTATTGTTTTATTACAGATGACGAGTGCAAAAAAAAAGCTAAAGGCGTAAAAAAAACTAGCATTCAATCATTAACATTTGAGTCATATAAAAATGTTTTATTCTCGGAAACATATATAAAACAGCAACAATATTCGATATTAGCTAAAAAACATGATATCAATACAATGGTAGAAAATAAAGTGAGTCTTTCGGCATTTTATGATAAAAAATATTTAATTGATGCCATAACAACAAATAGTTATGGTCACTATAAAAATGTTGAACAATGTGATGAATAAAATATTATATAAACGCAAAAACAATGACATTAGTTTTTTCTTTTCCGTGTTATATATGCATTTCTTTTTTATTTCTTTCGTATCTGTTTTGCAAGATTAAAAAAAAAAAAAAAACCCTGTGTTTCATGCAACTTTTTATGTTTTATCAGCTGTGACTTTTTGGTGTATATATCCCGAGTTCGTCAACTGCATTACAAAAATGACATCAAAGATAATAAATCGTGAACTGTACAAGATTCGTCGACTATGATTTTTCGTGTGCTTTAGAAGTTCATCATCTTAGGCAATAAAATCTCATCAAGGAAAAATAAATTGTAAACTATACAGTGCTCGCCGTTGTGCAACTTCTTGTGTTTTATCATCTGTGACTTTTTGGTGTATATATCCCGAGTTCGTCAACTGCATTACAAAAATGACATCAAAGATAATAAATCGTGAACTGTACAAGATTCGTCGACTATGATTTTTCGTGTGCTTTAGAAGTTGATCATCTTGGGCAATAAAATCTCATCAAGGAAAAATAAATTGTAAACTATACAATGCTCGCTGTCTACAATTTTTAAAAACTGATATGCATGCGTATGTTTTCATCTTTTATATAAAACAAAGCATTTATAATATTTTTTTTTTTTCACATTGTGAAAAAAAAATTAATATGTAATAAATAATTTTCTTTTAAATTCACAATGCATGTGAAAATTATCTATTTTTTCAAAATATTATGTAATTAATATGTAATAAATCCTTTTTTAATGTGCAAATACGTGTATGTCTTTATTTTTGTCATGTTTTATTTTTACCGTTAAAAAAAAAATTAAGTTTTAAAAACGTATATTAAAAAATTGTTATCTCCTTTTGCAGATAAAAATTTAACTCTTTACTTTTCTTCTAGTAAATAAAACAAATCTTGTCTGATCCCATTTTTAACAACTAATTTACAATATTTCATAATAAATTATTTACAATATAATATAAATAAAAAATTACAAATAATTTTTTTTTTGCAATTTTTAAACAATGTTTTGTAACTTTTTTTATACAAATGATATATTTACAATTTAGTATTATATGACATTATATTTTAAGTCTAAAATTTTTTTTCCATATTAAAAAAAAAACAACTATATTTGATTACGTCATACATGTTTTTGATAATAAAAAAGATAAAATATTTTATCTAAATTGTTGATACAATATTGAAAACATTAAAAGTTATTTTTTGTCACAACTTAAATGTTTTTACTTACATAACAGTCGATCAAATGTATCAATCTTTCAAGGCTATAACAAAACATTACTTTTAAATGTAGGTCACTGATACAAAAAGTACTTTCTCTGTGACATATGCTTCCGTGTTTTAAAAAAACATCAACAGATGAAAGCGAAATTCAAGAATAACCACTCAACCTTGTAGTACAAAGTAAAAATGAAACATGGATGTGCAGATGCGTGAAGCATAACGATGCTTCCGCAAATGTAAATAATCAAAGAGTGAAATTCAGGAAGAATCACCCAACCTTGTAATACAAAGTAAAATGAAACATGAGCACGTGGTCGCGGGATGCATGACGATGTCCTCGCGAAGGTAAATAAACAAAATAAGGCATGCTTTTAATACAATTATACTACATATTTACGCAAATTTCACAACACACATAAGTACATTGTTGATATTTGGGCTCAATGAACCCCCAAGGTCAATCAAGTGACGAGCCGGGGGGTGTAGGGGGGGGTTATGCATAGGTTATTGACATGTAAATAAACAAAGAGAGGACATTCACTTCCGGATGACTCTTAAGTGTGAGGATCCTTCCAGCCTGATCCTTAAGTGCTTGATTTCTATACTACTTATGTTATTCAATTTCACTATCGGATGTACCCTATTGAAAATGGAGTTTATACCTCTACTGGTTTGTGTACAGGGACACCCGAAAGTATTTCAAAGCATTGTGTTCTATGAGAGATATTTCTATAAACCATATTTTCATAGATTTACTGTAGACATATCTGAATGAAATTGAAATATGTTATTCAAATTTCCTATTGGATGTGTCCTGTGTAAAATGGAGGAAATACCACCACCGATTTATTTACAGGGACATTTAAAAGTATTCCAAAGCATTGCGTTCTATGAGATATATTTTTATAAATCAAATTTTAATAACTTTACTTTCCACGAAGTTTTAGGAAATTGAAATATGTTATTTATATGCGCCAAACAATGCTTTGCATAGAACATAGCATGATTAGCATTATATTTACAGGGTGACAGAAAAATATCCATTTATATTAAGCGCTATTAATAAAAAATTGCTAGAATTTTACTTTCGTTTACATTAACACTTTCTAACATTTTTAAGTGTGAATATGATTTCAGTTCGTGTATCTGTCAATCTGTTTGTTTGTTTGTCTGCCCGCGCTCTAACGCCTGTAAATATTTATGGAATTTCTCGAAACTGATATATTTTGTTGAAGTTCACTATCGGTTGTTATATGTTGAAAATGGAGTAAATATCTCTTTTGGTTTGTGTACAGGGACACCCAAAAGGATTCGAAAGCATTTTGTTCTGTGAATGTTTTTTTAATAAATATTTTCCCTATAGAATGTTCCCCATTTAAAATGAGATTAATTGGTCCTGTATAACTAGTTTGTTTACAGGGACAACAACAACAAAAAGCCAATGCATTACGTTTTAGGACAGAATTTTTAGAAAGTTATATTTAAAAATCTTTCGGCTGTAAAAATCATAAAAATATTGAAATGCATTGTTAATATTCTAAAATAATGTTTCGTATAGAATATGATACAATTAACTTTCTGATTTGCAGGGCTACACTAAAATATTCAGAGAGATCAAAAGCTGTAATTATAATCTAATAGCTGCATTTTCTCTTTCGTTAAGCCTTTTCAACACTTTTCAAAATGCCTAAGAGTAATTTTAAAATCAATTAGTCTATCTGTATATTTTTCAGTCCTTCTGTCTGTTGTGTGATAACGTAGGCAAAGAATATTAAAAGTTTTTCAAAACAACAATTACGTACAGTTGGAAAGTGTTACTAATCAATGCGTTTTGCATGATCTTTCTTTCTTGTTTAAATTCTTACTCTTATTACTGGAATCAAATAGAAATAAATAAATAAATAAATAAATAAATCTGTGAGTAATAAAAAAAAAATAAAAAATAAATGAATAAAATTGTGTATTATTTTTAGTGAAATTGTATAAACAATAATATTTTTCAATTTTGTATCACTTTTTTTTTAAATTCAATAGATTTAATAATGGGACTTAAAGAAAAGTATTTAATGGTTTAATGTCATAAACTTTTTTTGAAATAAGTTATTGTTCAGTTTATTTCCATAGCACAACATTAATACTAAAAAAAAGAGAGAGAGAGAGAGAGAGAGAGAGAGATTTAATCCTAGGTTAATTACATTTTACAAAATATAATTGAACATATCGTTTTTAATTAAATCAAGAGCGAGTTTTATCCTGCGTTAGAAGTATTACATAGGTTCAATTTATTATTTTCAAGCGGTTTATAAGACGTTTTACGTAAACATCGTTTCCAAGATACATGCTTAATCTATCTTCAAGGATTTTAATTAATTTTCGTTAACATTTTTCTATTAAATGATACAACAGTGGCAGGAAACTTTGGCCTTAATTGTTATTATAAAGCTTACGCATATTTTTAATAACTAAGTTTTATTTTTAAACATTTTTGTCAAGAAAGCTTTTCCGTATGACGAAACAGTTGCGATGAATAATGGAAATATTATTCTAGCTATTTTTTAAGGCAGGATTATAGAAGATTAGGTACTTTTCGCTGTTGTTTATGAATAACAATATTCCTATATAAAGGCGTGGGGATGTGCGTGTATTTATGTATTTAGAGAAAAAAAGATAGAGAGAGCGAGAGAATACATTAGATTTTTGAAAGCATATAAAATTTTCCGTGTGAAATGATTCATCGTCATTACTATAAAAAAATCTATATGTATATTTTCTTAAAACACATCTCTACAAATATATATATATATATGTGTGTGTGTGTGTGTATGATTCTATATATTCTATATATACATATATATATGTTTCTGTGGATGTTTCAAATCGGCGAATGTCAACATTAGCATAGTCACTTGGTATATGTCCGAAATATTATATTATATTCTTATATATTTGGACTATCACAGGTGTATATTAAGAATCACAGACATGCCCTGGTGGAGGTCGAAACGAGAAGCCGTGTCGACAGAGAGGCACCAGCCTGACGCCAAATCCTTCCTTCCGGCGCGATTAAGGTCACGCGTCTCGGAAAGGCGCCACGGGGAGGCGTGCATCTATTTGTTATACCCTGGAACACTGCTGCTTGTCTGTCTTATGTAACATTTGCTGGTGAGTGCAACGTTTTCTTAAATTAGATTTTTTTATACAAGATCCTAATTTAAAATAGATGGATACTGCAGTGAACCGTGATCTTTTACTTGAAAAGTTATGTGCTTTAATTGCGACTAAACGAGAAGACAATTGCTTTTATTTTTCTCGAGAAAATTACTCTAAAATACTTTCTGAAGTGATTTCTGCAAAAACTAAGTGCACCTTTGGATGCATCTAAGTACACCTAAACACACCTTTGGATTACAGACGATTAAAACGTTTTGACGTTTTAAAAATTAACGATGAAGAAAATTTAATTGTAACATTAAAACACGGAGAAACGAGTATACAGTATTATGTTACCAATGATGATTTGTTCAGCATACCATCTGAAACTCACAATAGAATAGGCCATGGAGAAGGAACGCGTATGCTTAAAGAATTGTCGCGAAAGAGAATCTTCTAATGCAAGCAACAAAAATATCACAAACCTCAAAAAGAAAATTTCTTCCTACTCAAATTGGTGATACCGTACGAATACAAGTCCCTGATGTCGAACGTAGTCGTACAGATGTCCGAAAAGTGTTGGCGGTTGTTGTTAGAACAGAAGACTCCAACTTTTATAAATTAGTGAACAGAAATGGTACCCTCAAGCAAATTTATTAAACGTAATCTGTTTGTAATTTGTAAAGAAAAGCTTCTTTCCATAGATGAGATTTCTTCTCAAAAAATGTTGCTGAGAGAAGCAGCTGCAGCTAATTTGAGAAGTGGGGCACGCTATACACGCTGTCATTTCAGAACGAAGTGTTCTACGACTAAATGCAATTGTATCAGCAAAGGACTCTTGTGCAATTCAAAGTGTCATAAGAGTTTAAATTGTTGCAATAAATAGGATAGTATAACGCCAATCACATAATTAAGTAACTTTATTATTGGTATTATTTTCTGTTCTCAGTTAGAATGTACTGTTCGTCTTAAGTTCAACGGTTTATTTACATGTGCTATTACTTAACCATTTTATTTTTTAACAATAAAGTATGATTTTAAAACGTGATTTTCTGTTCTCAGTTAGAATGCACTGTTCGTATTAAGCTGAACAGTTTATTTACGTGTGCTATTTCTTAAAATTTCTCTTATATTTACCGTTATCATAGTATTTTTTAATATTAAAGTATGATTTAAAAACGTTATTTTCTGTTCTCAGTTAGAATGTACTGTTCGTTTTAAGTTCAACAGTTTATTTACATGTGCTATTACTTAAGCTTTCTCCTATTTTGATATGTATCATAATATGTTTTAATAATAAAGTAGGATTTAAAAATGCAACAAAAATAATTTTATTTAATATTCACCATCTGTGCATGGTGAATGTCGACATTCGCCAGTGCAAGTGAGAAATAAGGATAACTATCAAATACTTCGGACATACACCAAGCGACTATGTGAATGTTCACATTCTCCAAATTTCTGTCTTTCACAGTTACATATAATATATATATATCATTCACTTGTCCTCATTTTATTTCTTTTTTTACATAGGATGATGCTAGAGTTAAAAGTTTTCTTTTATTATAAACATTTTTCATCATTTGCAGTAGTTGATAGACGGTGCACGGTAAATTCATGTAATAGCGTGTTCATCATTAAAATGTAACATAATTACTCCATAGTATATATATATTTGCATAAAATTAAATAAGACTTTAAACAACTTATATTCTTAACGCTCTTTTGATCCTTCAAAATCACACAGTTTACAAATGTTTGATTATTTTACAAATGACAAAAATCTGCATAAATATTTTTTGAAATAATCAAATTGTAGAAAAAACTTAGTAAATAAATTATTAAAATGATAGCAAGTCAGTTGTCCACATTTTATTTCTTTTTTTTATATAGGTAGATGCTAGAGTGAAAAGTATCCTTTTATTATAAACATTTTTCATTATTTGAAGTAGTTGATAGACGGTGCACGGTAAATTCATGTAATAGAGTGTTCGTAATTAAATTGTAACATTATCACTCCATTAGCAGGCTTTTTAATCTTCGCTGGTCACTATATTTAAATGAATTTAAAAAATAATCAATATTTTTTATACCGTTCTACAAATTAAAATTAAAAAGAAAATACATTGAAATTGCTTAAAAACTTCGGTTCGGGCCCTCGCTGACTTCGGCAGAAACTTCTTCACCGCAACGTCTTGGTACTGGATAATTTAATTTAATTTAATTTATAGAAATGCCAATAATACAGGAAAAAAACTGCATTAGTCATTTTCTGGTAAATATTTTGGCAACAATTATAAATTTAAATGCCCAATTTTAAAGTTATTACCAGATTATTATTCTCATATTTTAATTAATTTTAAAAAATCTAATCAAAACTTCGTTACAAATAAGTTACCAAATGAAAAGGACGATTTTTTTTTAATCCGTCGGACTAAACAGCTTATCGGACAATTAGATTTTTTTTTAATTAACTAAAGTATGAATGACAACTTGCTATACAGATGAGTACGAACAGGAATCGTCCCCTCTCTTGCAAATTATATAAATCGATACTTTCACTATACGTATTTGTATAATTTTAAATGAAACTTTAAACAAATTATATTCTTTACTCTCTTTTGGTCCTTCAAAATCACATAATTTACAAATATTTGATTATTTTACAAATGACAAAACTCTGCATAAACATTTTTTGAAATAATCAAATTGTAGAGAAATCTTAGTATATAAATTAGTAAAATGATAGGAAATTTTTGTACTACCTTCAACATTTGTAATACTTAATAAAAATTAAAAATATATTTAAAATTATATGTACCGAAATTTTGTGAAATATTAGTCAAATAATTATTTTTGGTTTAAGAAACATTTCTAAAATTTTTAACCGCGATTTTATGGTTTAAAATTGTGTTCTTCAACGTTTAGAAACATTTAAAAAGTGTAAAGTTATTTTTTTATACAATAAACTGTTTTTATCCTTTTAACAGGTGAATGCTTTTCTTTAGGGAAAAAAAGAAAATTAATCAAGATTTCCAATTTGAGCAAAACTTTTATAGGTATTTTATTCCACACTTATTCCAAGAGATCAAAAAAAAAAAAAAAAAAAAAAAAAAAAGAAGCAACGAAAATACAAAGAGTGTAGTAACAGTAAAATGCTGTGTTTTCTTCAATTTCAACTCTTAATCTTCTTCTTAAAAAAAAAAAAAAAAAAAAAAAAAAAAAAAAAGATTGAAAATAAATAAATAAATAAATAACAGTTCAAGAATAATTATATATATATATATATGCTACAGTTAAAGTAAAAAGGCCGGTTATCTATAATAATAAAAGGAAAGGTTTATTTGTCTGTCTGTCTGCCTGTTTGTTCTATACGTTCAACCCCTATTGAATTCAGAAGTACGAATTTGACATACGGAAGCTCAGGACCCTTCCCGCGGGGCTCCTGAAAATAAAATTTAAAAATTTTAATTAGTTCCGGAGATATAAATTAAAACGTCGACCTATGTCAATTAATAAATCAGTCAATTTTGAGCTTAAGATGCGTTTAAGGAATGTTAAATGGCTAAATAAGTTAGAAGTATCCATCCAATCGCTATAAATTTGGTACCAAATGAAAGGGGCGATTTTTTTGAATCCAGAAGTGCAAATAGAATTTCAACACGACAATTAGATTTTTTAACATTAACTAAAGTATGAATTTTAGGTGGCAACAAATCACTTGAATCTAAACGAAAGCATGAGATAGTCTCCACCATCTGGAGCGGAAAGAAAACACCTGAAACTAATTAAGGTCACATGTTTTTGAATTGGGATTAAAAATTCCAATTTTAAAAATTCTTCAAATTTTCTCTCACGAACACAAAACTTAATGTACAGCCTGTACATCAAGAGATTCTTTTTCGTATCTTTCAATAGCTGTATCTCAAGAACTAAGAAGGTTAAAAACAAAACTTTTTTTTTGCCCCGTTATTGCAAATTCAGCCTTATATGATGAATTTTGTAGAACATAAAAGTTATGCAGCAAAAACTAAAAAAAAAAAAAAAAAAAAAAAGAAAAGAAAAGAAATCAAAAAGTTCAAGATTTTTTTTTTTAAAATTATTATTCTTTTAAGTATAACCAAGATCGAAAACATGGGTTTTTATTTAGTGACTCTACAATATACCACAACATACGAAAGATTTTATGAACTTTTGTGATGGTCATTTTCATTTGCTGACTCGATTATAAGCATTTTTTTACAAGCCATTTTGAACTTATTATTTGCACTTGGCGTGAAAGAATGTTGTTTTTCAAATCGTTTTGTGTCATTTCGGGTCAAATAATCGATTCTCCCCCCTTCCCCCAGATTATCTTGTAGAATTCAGTCTGTATATATATTTTTTTAATTTACGTAACTGGCGTCAGTATAATATTTTAAAAATATTGTGACTATCTGCATTAAGAAGACTTTCCACCACTGGAATAATATTTGCTCTTGTATACTCTGGTGATTATTTTTAAAGAACTTCTTCGGTACGCCGGGTAATCAGCCCATTCTACTATTTTACTGATGTTATGTTTATCGTTTCTTTTAATTGCAATATTGTTAATTTATTAATTTAATAACTAACTGCAATATAAAGGTAAAATTAAAAGATGATCATATACCTTAGAAGACATATTTATTTTAAAAAATTATATCATCCTCCTTTAATTCCAAATTTAATATATAAAACAGGTATAAAAATTCGCACATTGTACAGTACCGCTGTTATCTCATTGTAAGGCATAATTTGGAATAATTGTCTGCAATAAAAGGAAAAACTATTATTTGTAAATAGTCGTGTTAAAGCCTGCATCATTATCCCTGATAATGAGCAATTAACTTGCATTTAAACTGCATTAAAAAAAATTTATAACTTAATATTTTTAATTCACCATAGAAATATCATTTAAAATCTTTTTTTATTTTTTAACACTTTTAAAATATTTAATTTTTTTAAAAGGTTTATAATGATCATTAAATTAACTGCTTTATGTACTTTAACATGTTTAATATAATATATTTACATATTTTACACTTTTCATATGTTAAAAGATTTTTCGTATTTACACATATCCACTTGCTTTCGATATCAAATTCATTAATTACGTTCACAAAGCATTACCAAGACTTTAAGTCTATTTCCTGATTAAGTTTAAAACTCTAGAACGAAATGTTCTTTAATATAATCTAAAAGCTTTTCGTGATATACATCGGTAATTTACATGTCGTTACTTAAACTCTAAAGATTATCATTTAAGTGTACTTCCATGTTAATGTCACATCAAAGTTATCAAGCTACTTTAGAATATAAATATAATGCAGAATGTTTTATATAAGAAATTCGTATTTGTATATAAACATTTTTAAATAATAATTTGAGAAAAAACGGATAATTTATTTTGATATATCAAATATCACCTAATAAGTAATGTTGCAGTGTATTACACGATTTCAAACTTTATTATTGAAACTTATTTTAGTAAGATATTCTAAATTTAGAATATAAAATTTATTAATTTTGTAAAGTTTGAACAAAAAATGTGCAGCGGATAAGTTTTATGTTTGTACTGCATTTCGAACTACATATATACGAGGGTAAGTCAAAAATTATCCGCAATCTAGCTAATAACTTTTCTTACAGTGTTCATACGGAAGTCTGTCCTAGTTTATGTTATTGTTATGATGTTGCTGTCCTGCAATGAAAGTTTGATCCTAATTCCTCTTTTGTTGCAGATAGATCATGGCGCTCCATTAGATGTTTGCATCAAAGAGGAACAATGAGCAGTGATCCGGACTGGTGCGACCATTTTTAATTTGTCAATTCATTCGTAGACACTCCGCTGTGGCAAGACCCGTACTGTGCCGAAAGTCTTTGATGGATTGTGGCGCCTGATACCCCTTCCGACCACAAAAAACCGGGTCACTGCTCGTTGTTCCTTTTTGGTGCAAACATCTAATGGAATTAGGATCAAACTTTCATTACAGGACCGCAGCATAATAACAATAATATAAACTAGGACAGAGTTCCGTATGAACATTCTAAGAAAAGTTATTAGCTACATTGCGGATAATTTTTGACTTACCCTCGTATATATATATATAATTTGAATAATTTAATACCTTTATAACACTCAGCAGACAAAAGATAGATGAAAATACCAACACATAGATGCCAAGTCTCCCGTTTTTCAAGGGAGACTTCAAACCAGAAAATTTTTATAGCTGATTTCTTCAATATTAATCGTCGAAAATATATATAACATATTCCATTAAAAAATACTGGTGTCAATTTTGATTTAAAAATTAAAAATGTTGGCAGCTCTGCCAACATATAATTAAATTTTAATATATATATATATATATATATATATACATACTGTAGATTCTTGATTATCCAAATTAATGCGGGCTAAGACTACCAACATTAATAACCAAAAAACTCGGTTAAAGCGAAAATTGTAAATAAAATAAATCGTATAGGTGTAAATGTAAATGCAAAACAAATACAAACGTTATATGGATACACCACGTGAAGTTCGCATTATTACGATAAGTAAAGAAGTCTTACTTTAAAAAGTCCCTAACTGTTTTTGTTTTACGTAACTTTGGCCTTTATTCCGCAGCAATGTTTCACCATTTTCTTTTTTTTTTTTTAGGATAACAGGATTGCTGGTGATAATTCTTCTTGTTGTTTTATATATTCAATAACACTGTCGATGGTTTTTAGCCCCCTTAAGCATTTGTAAAATCAAATTCAAAAACTTTAAAGGGAAATTGTGAAACAAACAAACACACAAACAAAAGAATTAAAAAGGTCGGAAACTCGGATACTCGGAGTTCGGATAATTGAGGTATTATTATATGTATAAAACATACATTATTCACACAAACAAAAACGTAGTGAATTACACAAGCATATTATAACTTTATTTTAAGACACTTCTTGTATTAAGCCATTTATAAATACAGTGTTTTAAAGCTCTTTAAGCAAAAATTTTCGCATAGTAATGTAAATTATTTTTATTTATTCATTATTTTTATTTTTTTTCTTGAACTTTTACATGTATTTTAAACCTTTATATATCGTACACATATCTATCATAAATATATTTCAGATTTTCAGCTAAGATTAAACTTCAAATTCATCTGTTTGGGATATATTTACCACTTCATTATCAATTATTTAAATTCATATGCAATCAATATATCATGGTGAAGGGAAGTTAATCTTTCATGACAGTTTATCGTATATTAAGTACCTTCAAATATCGCTTAAACAAGTTAGAAGGATTTACTGGTTGAGATAATCTTACTACATTAATGTTATATTTGAATTTAATTCAAACTACTGGGAAACTGATTACACATCACCTTGTGACAGGTGTTATATCATATTTTCATTTACAACTAAATGCCTTTTTGTAACATATGAGTAAAACTCTATAAAATTAAGTAATTTCAAATCAATCAGATTATTGCTGACACCAACAATCATTATTATATGAATACAGTTATCAGAGATCTTTAGTAAAATTATTGCATAATTCAGCTGATAAATTCCGGTTTAGAGCCATTCCACTAAAAACCGGGAATCTGACCACAGAAATTTTTAAATTAAAAATTTCTTGATTATTTCTTTTGAAAGAATTTAAACATCAGATTATGACACACACACACACACACACACACACATATATACAGTAGAACCTCGATTATCCGAAGTAATTGGGACCGAACCTACTTCGGATAATCGAAATTTTCGGATAATCGAGAATTCATCAATAATCATCTCAGGGGTTGTACTCTCTGTCTTTTTTTTCAGGACACTCTCAAATATGACAAATTTCCGCCTCTATTCCTACCACTATTTTTTTACGATGATCTCTAACCAGATTAATCTGGAGACATTTCTATAAAAAGTACCATAAAAATTTCTGCATGAAATTACTGGTGGCAAAATAGGAGAAAATTTCTTATTCTTAAGTGTGTCCTGAAAAAGGGGCGGAGAGTACGACCCCTGTTATCTAGTTTATTATGTAGTATCGTCACTGAACTGTTATTATGACTATTTTAACTGTTAAATAAATGAAAATAAATTTATTTCTGAAACAAAAACTCACAATGGTTTAAATGGAAGCTTGATCTGGTATAAATTGGCCATCCTTTGCCGTGCAGATCTATCCCGAAGTTTTCTTAAAAGCATGAGTTCAGAGGAATCATAAGTGACACAAAGTGACAAAAATTTGGAAATTCTACTGCAATGAAAATTTCTCTGTTCTTGAGATGACAAAAGAGGTTAGGTTCTTTGCACTTGCTTACAATCAGAGGGTACAATAACATTCGATTGTTCTGGGACTTGGCAAAATGACCATCCACGTTTCGAAATGGGGTGTGTATTGTTTAGAACAGGGACGTTTGAAAGTGGGGAAGAGTACACTCATACCGAGAATTGAGCTTGCGAGAAGGAATTCTAAAAAAGTAAATTCCAAAATATTTATCTGCATTCGTAGTTTGGAAAGGACGGCTTGCATACAAACGAATGTGGGAAAAAAAAAAAAAAAAAACTTTAAAAATGCATGTTTGTTAAGAGAAAACTTTGGATGATAGTAGAAAGTGACAAAAAAAATTGAAAAAGAAACCGACTTCGGTTAACAGAGAGGAGTTTCGGTTAATCGAGGTTCGGATAATCGAGGTTCTACTGTATATATACCCATGATATAAACATTACAGAACAGCTGCATTTTCTTTTTGTAAAAAGTGCTGGGATACTCTTTTGTGGGCAGTTAAAACCTGCAAAACCGATATTTTTATAGAGGAAATATCCAAAGGAGTGTCAGAGATTTCTGTTTACCTAAATATAAGTTATATTTGATGTGTGTCACAGTAAAAAAAAAACTTTGTGTTCTCATTTTTGCAATCGAATTCCAAGCGAACGGCCTTTCATCAAATATGAGATCAACTATTTACGAACATCCAGTGCTCGGCCGCCCTTTCCTCATGCCATTCGGCAAAGAGAAAAACATTACGAGCTCGCGCTGCCATTTGGCCAAACAGAAACGCCTATGAGCTCGATACACTGTGATTACAACTTCAGGTTTGTGCTATTTATAGAGTTTAAGTAATTATATATAATTTATGGAGCATGTTAAATAAAATATTACATAGTTGTAAATTATAATATTAAAAATATGCGGTGATTTCATCGATTGAGTAAATATCCGAACAGCATGAATAGCAAGCACTCTTTTATAAAAATTTCAAATTTATTTAAAGAAATTTATTTCCGAAACGGCTGATTCTTTTTTGGTTTGTCACCAAGAAAAAAAACTTGAAATCAAAAATCATTGCATAAATTTTTTTTTACATACTGTTACAAACGTTTACTTGTGTCTTTCAAATATCAATGAACTTAACGTTTTAGTGATTAATTTATATTTATACTAAAAAATAATAAATCTACTAATAACAAACGTTAATGATTTTCTTAATAATAATGAATGTTGATGTTTGAAATTAATTTTTGCATGATTTTAATTACTCACAATTTCTGCACAATATACGCTAAATATGCCATGCTATTCAGAGAAATTATGTTGACATGATTATAAAAAGTTCATTACTATAACTATTGGGTAAAAACATAAGAAAATATAAAATTTTTCAGTAATATGTACACACACATATATATATATATATATATGTGACGATATTCTTACTCCGTGTCACATAATATCCATAATGGAGAAAGGTTTACACTCATTAACGAGTCCAGAGATTCTAGGCAGTCGTTTATTGGCACTTCTTGAACATCTTACAGGTTAATGTCCAGGATTTTGGTCTGAGCAGGTGGAACCGATTTTGTCGTAGCCGAGGACGAAGGCTACCGCGGTTACATCGCGACGCCGTAAATTATCACCTCACGGGGCCGTACTTTGGCGTAGTTACTTTAGTAGAATAGCATATGAAGAGAGCGCTCACCCCCGCATGCTCTCTCTTAAATAGTATCACATTTTGACGCGAATATTCACTCCTCTCTCTAATTATTGGCTATTAACTTAATGTTGACAGCCCAGCCCAGGCCAGGATCCCCAGGACTAATTAATATGCATTACTTAACCATAAGAAAAGGAGAATTGCACTTACTCATCACTATTTATACTAAAATCCGTCCAATTCTCTGACTCTTGTGTTACGAACGTGCATTGTAACAAAACTTATTTTACATATATATATATATATATATATATATATATATATATATATATATATATATATATATCAATAATTCAAGAGTATTTTAAAAATATAGTGTGTTTTGAACTTAAAATTAGATTATTTTGTGCTATGCTTGTTTGAAAATAGATGACATTCTTAATATTGTTTCTTAAATAATAAAGTTGGTTCTTTAGGTTTTAAATAATAAATTTATATTAAATATATTGAATTTTTTTTCAAATATTTTAATTCAAATAACAGTCATTTGTGACTTCTGAACAGTATACAATTTCATATCACTTTTTTATTTTTTTACACCTCTGTGTAACTTTTACAGGGATGTTAAGTTTTTGCATTATTTAATTTGCAAAGAAAAATTTTATTATGGTTCCACCTAAAAATTTATTATGTTTCTAAAATATTGGTTTACACGATTTTGTGATAGAAAGGGAACTGCTGGTTACAAACAGTATTCAAAATCATCAACATTTAAATTTTTTAGAAAATTAAAATAAAATAAATAAATAAATAAAAGCACTAAACTTTAAGAATACGTGTTATTCAATAAACCGCGTAACCAGCAACTTTTAAAGAAAGAAAAATAAATTCTAAGATTATCGAAATATGATTACATTACTTAATAATAGAGGGCCCCACTATTAGAAATTTCACACACATATCTCTCTATTTGCATGTGCATGGCCACGTCCTTTTTTAGGGGCATTTTATATTTCTATAAAATAATACTGTAGGTTGTGAATTATTTTTTATAATTAATTACTTGTTGCTCTTAAAGTTACATAAATTTAGCGTTAATTAGGAAGAGGTTGATATATACAGTCGACAACAAAATTATTGAAGTCCACATCCACATCTACATGATTCTTTCTTTCTTTCTTTCTTTTTTTTTTTAATTTGATAACTAATTTTTATTATTAACTTACTTTTTTATAAACAGCATAAAGACTAAGATTATGGCTGGACAAATATTTAATTAACAAAACAGTATTAGGTGCACATATTGTAAATACTGCTGCCACTTCAATAATTTTGCTGCTGACTATAGTTAAGTAAATAGAAAAAAGTATATCTGGAGTGACTCCACTCAACTTTCCGAACATTGAGTAATTAACAGTTTTGTAGATAAAGTAAAGAAAGAGGAGTTGTTAAACAAACAAAAGAGAGAAAACCATAATAGAGTGTTTGAGTATTTTTCTCCATATATTACACGATGTTTTATTTAACGATACTGAACTTTGAGCCAATAGATCATAATGATATAGAATTTTTCGTTGTGTCCCTGTAAAAACCTATAAATGCTAGATTCACCAAAGTGCTTGTAGTTAGTTCAACAGTGATTTATAATATTCATATAAATTTTCAGCTCAATTGAATAAGGCGTTTAGACGCTATCACACTTTTAAAAATTTGGTCCCACAGGCCATAATGATAAAGAATTTTTCTTTGTGTCCCTGTAAAAAAACTGTAAGTGCTATATTTACCAAAATCTATACAGTTGGTGCAACTGTGAACTATAACATGTGTACAAATATTTCGCTCAGATTAATAAAGCGTTTAGACGCTATCACACTTTAAAAAATTTTACCCCATAGGCCATAATGATAAAGCATTTTTCTTTGAGCCCCTGTAAAAGAACAGTAAGTGCTAAATTCACCAAAATCTATACAGTTCGTGAAATTGTGACCTATAATGTGTACATTTTTTTTTTGCTCAGATTAATAAAGCGTTTAGATTCTATCGCACTTTTAAAAACTTGGTCCCATAGGCCATAATGATAAAGAATTTTTCTTTGTGTCCCTGTAAAAGAACTATAAGTGCTGCATTCACCAAAATCAATAGGGTTCGTACTATGGTGACTTACAATGTACGTACAAACTTTCAGCTTATTCGAACAAAGCGTTTAGACGCTAGAGTGTTCACTCACAGACATACACACACATACATATATCATCGTAAAAATAGTGAAAACAGACTCAGGGGACCTCGAAACGTATAGAAACATCAAAATCTCAAATTCGGATTTTTGACATGATTACAATACTTTCCTCACTATAGTGTTCGGAAAGTAAATATTTCAAACGATGCTCAATTGATAACAAATAAGTAAAACATATTTCACCTAAAAAAAAAAAAAGAAAAAAAAAAAGACTGAAATATTTTAATAAGTGAAATACTTTGAATAAACTCCATAAAATAAATAAATTTAAAAAAAATGTATCGGGTCGAAAGAAAACACGAACAAAGTAACGCGAACAAAGTAATCACCAGTGCTGCAGGCAAAGCGTCAGCTGAAATTTCTTTCCCATGTCAAGGTCTCAATCATTTTTATTATGATAATCTAATTTTTTCCGATCTTATTTCAAAATGGTGGCAACTTAAAAGTTTCATACTCACATATAAAAAACGTATTTAAGAACCAAATTGTTTAAATCTTGGTTTATAAGAGGCCTATGTAATGAAATCGACCAAGTTTAATTATCATCACGATCCCTTATTTTATTTAAATATGGCGGCTACTTGTAAAATTCAAACTCACATAAAAGATGTGCTTATGAACCGAATTACATGAAGCTCCGTGTGTACTTAACACATATCAAGGTCTCAAATATATTTTTTAATTTATTTGAGCCATCATCTTCAAATAAAATAACGCCAGTATGAAAAGAATGAGGAAATAAACCTACTCTTCTGATTTAGACAGAAGAATTTATTTTCGTATCAGTTCTAAACCGTTTCACTTTTGTCTTCCAAAAATACAATCCACTTGTTCAATAGAAAAAAAAAATCGTGAGATAAAAGAATAATAATCAGTCTTAATGTGACATTTATTTTAAAACAGACAGGTCTTTAAACAGTTTTATTGTGGCCCAGTGATTTGCAATTGTTTCAGATTACAATTAAGTTTAATGCTCCTTCCATAAGAGAATTTATTTGTGGATTACTTCGTTAATTTTTTAAAAGATTTATTGGAAAACTACATTATTTAAAAGAAAGAAAGAAAAAAAAAAACACTTTTCACTGTATGCAGAAGGTAATATATTTTAAACTTAAATAAAATTACAATCGATATTTTCTCAATTATTATTTGGATTTATTTGAACTCATAATTTTTTAAAGAAATCTGTTTAAGTTATATACCTGTTTCCTTTTAACATACTCAAGAAATTATGTCAAAATTATATTGATTCGTCTTTTATTACATTTGAAAAGTAATAAATTCACGTTCTATTTAATTAAAAAGAACACAAAGAAAGGTGTGGTTTGCTAAATAAAGAATAAAATAAATTTCGTTTTACAATCTGGAATTTAAATTAATTTTCTACGCTAATAAATAATTAATCTCATAAAAAGCAATACTATTGTAAAAGTCACCCCACCCAGCAAAAACTCTTACCTTTCTTAAGCAGCCAAAAAAAAAAAAAAAAAAAGGATTGATATCAAATTTCGCCGCCGCTATTGAATCCCGGGTACTCAATGCCTAACTTAATGAAGATCTGCCAATAACACTGTATGTATCTTTCTAATAAATCCTAATCTCTTTCAACATTTTTTGTTATCTGTGTTAAATTTTTCGCTGCAATATAATGTTATAATTTAAAGTATTTTTACGGCGGGGTGCGTAATAATATTTTAATCTTTACTAACTAAATTTTTTATTAATTATAACTTCTACATAGGGGCGCACCCGGTGAAACTTTCAGAATAGTTCAGAACACGGTGAAAATGCATTTTTTAAATACTTTTAGCCAAATGTTTTGCCAAGGAAATACTTATGCTTATTACAAGGAAATTATACGTATTACAAGGAAATACTTATTATACTTTTTAATACTTTTAGCCAAGAAACGCTACCACCTTCCTTGATTTCCACTTTTTTTTTTTTTTTTTTTTCTTCTTTGTCAATTAATTTTTACTTTTAACATTTCAGTTTATTTTATTTATTTAATTTCTTGCGTTTAAAATTCGTTCAGTTGTTTAATAGTTCAGTTGTTTAAATTTGTTCAAATAAATGACTGGAGCTAAGAGAGAAATATCAGTTTTCAAATCACAACTTTAATGCTCTTCGATGAGCTCCAATTTTTTTTTTCAGATTACAATAAAATTTAATGCTTCTTCCAGTAGAAAATACATTTGTAGATAACTTCATAAAATTTTTAAGGGCTTCATTAACAAGATACATTATTTAAATTTAAGCTCTTTTTCTCTTATTTATACAAAAGGTAATAAATTTCGTTTTAAATATATTGAAATAGTTATTGATTTAACTACATTTATACGATTCTTTTACGGAAAAGTTTTTATATTTTGCAATTTAAGTAAATTAAGATAATAATTGCTCTGTTTTTAATTTTAATTTAATTTTAATTTACATTATCAGCTTTATAATGCCAACAATTTACATTTTTAGGATATCAGGTAAGGTTCATGGAACTGTTAGCGATTTGCGAGGATTTCATACTTGAAGTTTGAAGAAATAGGTAGAGTTCTTCTTGTTGTTGTTACTAGTCCCCATCTGTCAGCAAAGTTAAACAAATTTTATGACTTCAGCAACTCTGATCATATCAAGTACAAAGAGCGGATCTTCATAGAGATCCCCTCTAGTTAGGTTAAGGCAGTCGAGGATATGGTTAGGCGTAACCTGACAAGTAGCACACATAGAGCAAGTAGGGAAAACCATTACTCTATCCTTGTATACCATACACCTCAGATGACCACTGCGAAAACGAGAAATGACCGTCTGCTCTTGTCTGCTGCCCTGGTGGGAAAAGGAACCACCAGGGCGATACCAGGGCCCTGATACCAGTGATGAGCAGGAGGGACAGTGGGACCTCGTAGACTGATAAAGCAATAGCGTAGAGAATACAATTCTGAAAAAGTCAGAGATGCCTGAGAAATCAAGGGTAGATTTGCGCCACTTTTAGCAAGGGAGTCTGCAGTCTCATTACCAGCAGTGTCTACATGGGAAGGAATCTCACGATAGATGGAAAGACTTTTCAGATTGCTCAAAACAGCCACTCCGTCATTCTTGAAAGATGTGACAGCAGTGTAGAATACAGTAGAACCTCAATTATCCGAACCTCGATTAACGGAAACTCCTCTCCGTTAACCGAAGTCGGTTTCTTTTTCACTTTTTTTTTTTCACTTTCTACTATCATCCAAAGTTTTCTCTTAACAAACATGCATTTTTAAAGGTTTTTTTTTTTTTTTTTCCCACATTCGTTTGTATGCAAGCCGTCCTTTCCAAACTATGAATGCAGATAAATATTTTGGAATTTCCTTTTTTAGAATTCCTTCTCGCAAGCTCAATTCTCGGTATGAGTGTACTCTTCCCCACTTTCAAATGTCCCTGTTCTAAACAATACACACCCCATTTCGAAACGTGGATGGTCATTTTGCGAACTCCCAGAACAATCGAATGTTATTGTACCCTCTGATTGTAAGCAAGTGCAAAGAACCTAACCTCTTTTGTCATCTCAAGAACAGAGAAATTTTCATTGCAGTAGAATTTCAAAATTTTTGTCACTTTGTGTCACTTATGATTCCTCTGAACTCATGCTTTTAAGAAAACTTCGGGATAGATCTGCACGGCAAAGGATGGCCAATTTTATACCAGATCAAGCTTCCATTTAAACCATTGTGAGTTTTTGTTTCAGAAAAAAATTTATTTTCATTTATTTAACAGTTAAAATAGTCATAATAACAGTTCAATGACGATACTACATAATAAACTAGATAACAGGGGTCGTACTCTCCGCCCCTTTTTCAGGACACACTTAAGAATAAGAAATTTTCTCCTATATTGCCACCAGTAATTTCATGCAGAAATTTTTATGGTACTTTTTATAGAAATGTCTCCAGATTAATCTGGTTAGAGATCATCGTAAAAAAATAGTGGTAGGAATAGAGGCGGAAATTTGTCATATTTGAGAGTGTCCTGAAAAAAGGGCGGAGAGTACAACCCCTGAGATGATTATTGATGAATTCTCGATTATCCGAAAATTTCGATTATCCGAAGTAGGTTCGGTCCCAATTACTTCGGATAATCGAGGTTCTACTGTATCTCGCTTTGTGGAGAAATTGGTTTTAAAGGAACTCTATGAGTTTCGTTGCAATATTTCATGGTTGGCGAGGTTTAATCAGGTTGAGTTCTTGAAATTTGGGACAGCAGTGTGGAAATGATATCCCGCTTGGTGGAGAAGTATACTCTGGTTATAAAAATACTCTACAAAGTTTGTTGTAAGATATCATAGTTGTCGAGGTTTTGGAAAAAATGAGATTGAAGTTGAATAGGTTTTAGATGTGTTCAAAAATATGCAAATTGATTCTCAAGTTATAGCGAGTAAGAGAAATCTAAACTTAAGTCGAGGTCAGTTGGAGAGTGATTAATATAAGAGGTCTCTAGCCTCTTCCAATCAAAATTTTCATAAGGTAGTATGCCATTAAAAATTAAAGAACTGATGTGCAATAAACAGCTAAACATAAAGTTTCTCACCACAACATAAAATAAAGGGAAGCACTACCGGTTTGGAATAATGGCAGAGAGAGAGAGAGAGAGAGAGAGAGATATCATGAAATATTTTCTCAAATCAAATCCATTTCTTATACTTCATTGATAAAAGTTATGGTTATAGAAATATAAAGTTTAAACTTTTTAGATTGGGAAATGTTTTATGTAATATATTATATTTTAATATATCCCCGAAAGTTTTAACCTAAATTCTAACTTATTTTAACCTCTGCTTCATAAATGAATATTAAGCTAATAGTTATTTTTTCGAAAATTGACATATTTAAAAAATAATTAACAATATTCAACGAAATGCAGCAAATTTACATTCCCGAAGCTCTCATAAAATTTTTATCTTCTTTCAAAATAATAAATATTAGAAGTCTCAAGAATTAATATCATGGTTTTGGTTTTTCTTTTTCCGACCCACTGCACATGCGAGTGAGATGTTAAACCCCTACAGAACTTTAGTTATAGATGTAAGACATACCCACACACATACATGCATACAATGACTTTTATTTATATTGAGGTAATACGATTACGAAACATTTGTTATAAAAGAAAAAATCATATACATGGACTCTCTGTTCAGTTTCACATCATATATTTGTCCTCATTATCTTTTACTGTAGGTCATACTGTATTCAAATACAAAGAAATGAACTCGGGTGATCAGCCAATATGTTTCAGATTGAAATTCCCCACACTAGGCTATCCCCCTCGCATTCGATAATTTATCTTATAACAAACTGCTGATTAATTTTTTAAAGATTTGCCTCATATTTTAGTTTTCATGCAATTTCATACTATTTTCAAACCAATTATTTTAAAAACGCAAGTTCATGAGAAATTTCGACATATTCTCCCGTCTTAAGAAAATCCTTAATTTCAAATACTTTATGGAGTTTTTTAAATTAGAATATACATAGACAATGATATTCATGACTTTTAATCAACTGTATAATATCATTTTCGTCATACATGGTATTTTAAAATTGATTCGACATCTATATTAAGAAAATAGTACTCATAAATTATAATTATTTGAAATAATGCCATATACTCCCAGGTTAAAAAAAATAGTAAATTTCGAATAACTGAAGTACATTAAATTTTAAGGGAAAAAAAATCTGGAGTGATTCCACTCGACTATCCGAACATTGAGTAATTAACAGTTTTGTAGATAAAATAGAGAAAGAGGAGAGGTTAAGCAACATATATTACACGATGTTTTATTTAACTTTGAGCCCATAGATGATAATGATAAAGAATTTTTCGTTGTGTCCCTATAAAAAACCTATAAATTCACCAAAATGCTTATAGTTAGTGAAACAGTGATTTATAATATTCATATAAATTTTCAGCTCAATTGAATAAGGCGTTTAGATGCTATCGTACTTTTAAAAATTTGGTCCCATAGGTCATAATGATAAAGAATTTTCTTTGTGACCCTGTAAAAAACTGTACGCGCTAGATTCACCAAAATCTATACAGTTGATGCAACTGTGACCTATAACATGTGTACAAATTTTTTGCTCAGATTAATAAGGCGTTTAGACGCTATCACACTTTTATGAATTTGGCCCCATAGGCCATAATGTTAAAGAATTTTTCTTTGTATCCCTGTAAAAAAACTATAAGAGCTAGATTCACCAAAATCTATACAGATTGGATATCTATGACCTATAATATGTGTATAAATTTTTTGCTCAATTGAATAAGGCATTTAGATGCTATCGCACTTTTAAGATTTTGGTCCCATAGGCCATAATGATAAAGAATTTTTCTTTGTGTCCCTGTAAAAAAACTATAAGTGCTAGATTCACCGAAATCAATAGGATTCGTACTATGGTGACTTACAATATACGTATCAACTTTCAGCTTATTCGAACATTGCGTTTAGACGCTAGCGTGTTCACTCACAGGCATACACACATACATTCACACATACATATACACACGCTTATATATATCATCGCAAAAATAGTGAAAACGAACTCATGGGACCTCGAAACGTATAGAAACATCAAAATCTCAAATTCGGATTTTTGACATGATTACAACACTTTCCTCACTATAGTTTTCGGAAAGTAAAAATTTCTCATAATAATAAAATGTTTAAAACTTTAAATATTTGGCTTTTATCAAGCTTTTCAATGGATGCTTAGTATTTTAATGTTGACGTAATCAATAAAACAACATTTTTTTTTCAAAATTTTAAATGTTTCATTTTTTTCTTAAATCCTTTGTACAAGGAGAAAAAAAAAATACTCTGAAATACTCTGAATACGCATGGTAAAATGAAAATTATACCATGCTCTACTTTATAAAACAAAATTTCATTTTTTTTTTTTTTTTTTTTTTTTTTTTTTTTTATTTAAAAAAGGGAGACTTTTTTGTAAATAATCTATTTATTTATTTTATTTTATTTTTTATGTCACAAACTACAACACAATTGCATTACTTTTTTCATCTTTGAAGAACATCAAAAGGGTGGGAACATAAACTTAGATTTATTAATATGAAATTTTCTCAAAATGTTCTTAAATTACGATATAAATCATTATCGACAGAATAGCTAAGAACAATTTTTAAAACTGATTATTTAAAAGACCAGTTTTTTTTTTTTTTTGAAGAAAATTAAAATTCCATTTACATGGCAAATAATCTCTTACGATATGAAATAGTTTTAAATCAAAATTTTTTCTGTTTCTCTTTTTGCTTTGTTTGTATTTCTGTTTGTTTGTATGTACATAAGAATAAAGTATTTGAATTTTGAAAATTTTTAATTTCTGGTTTTAGATGACTTTACACGTTTTGAGATTTCTCAAAATTCTGAAAATTTCATTATATTGCATTTTTGTGTAGGAAATTGCAGTGAATAGTTCTAAAAAAAATTTTGTATAACACTTTTTTTTTTTTTTTTTTTTTTAGGAAGATTCCTTATAGGACATCTACCCAGTGCAATGGTTCTCATGACACGACTTCTGGAAAATTTCTTCATATCTTCACCGATCATGACCCCTAGAACCCAAAACTACCCTCCGTTCAAAAGTTTATATATATATATATGTATACATATGTATGTATGTATAATGCTTTCTCCCATGTTAAGTTGTGAACACGATAACTGGAGTAATTTTTATTTAAATTTAGCCAGCTCAAGATATGTTGTCAGGGCAGTAAAACTCTCGGTCGAGTTCGTAGATGGGGTATCCAGCTCAAAGGGGGGTGGAAATGGTGGGGTGTGGAAATTTTCATATGCCCATAATTTCTTTAATATTGAAAATAGGAAAAAATTTCAAATCAGGCGAATTACCGCCTTACCCTAAAGAACAATTTTTGTGTTTAAACTTTTTCGATTGCTTCAATTGCTTAGAAGTTACAAGCTAAAAAGTGATTTTTCGTGAATTGTGTTGAAACCGACATTTTCTATCCGCGATTGTAATGAAATGCTCGCCCTCTGGTGGGCTAAGGTGAAATTACAATAAACATGCTTTAATTCGGCTTTCATTAAGCCGCCATTGCATGCCGATTTTTAGTTTCACATATATTTATTGAATAAAAATGAATAAATCCGGTAAAAAAGATAACACATACTGTTGTGCTCCAGTATAACTCAAAAGTATCAAGAAATCCAGAATTAAGCTTCCATTTATTTCCAAAAGACAAATTTAAAATTTCAGTTGCTTCGGCTAATGGAAGTAAAAAATTAATCAGATGATTTGAAGCTAATATTTGTTCAACTTCAGTTACAAATCTACTGCCGATCGAACTTTGAATAAACTGAATTATTTTTTTCCAAAAGCAATCAATTTTCCATGATCCATGATGTAATGGCGGAGAAATTATAGTACGAATATTAAATAGAATAACAAAAAGAACAATAATAAACACACGTGGCTATAATATTTACTAACAACAAAAACTGAAAAAGCGCCATCTATCGATCATTACAAACGCGATAGCTTTCATTGCAAAAATTTATAATCTGATGCTTATGTCACGTGCAAACGATAATAAAAATTATCACTTAAAATATAATAAAATTTTAATCATGTTTTTAAACAATATAATAATCTGATTAAAAAAAAGAAAAAAAAGGTTTAATTTAACAGAAAATATGACGTCATAATTATAACAATGTACTGAGAAAAATGAAATAAAATTTTATCCGTGATTTTAAACAAATAAAATAAATGTTAATAAATAAATAAATAAATATGTAAATAAAATCAACATATTTTAGGGCTAAGCAGATTTAGACTTAGCTTTATGATATAGATGCTATAATGTAAAAGATAAATGTCATCGTTAATAAATAAATAAATAAATAAATAAATAAATCGTATAAATCGATGCTAAACGAATTAAACTGGCATGATAGAAAAAGTGATAAATTTGGGGACATTTAGGTATTATCCCTTTGACAAATGGACTAGGGAACATTTTAATGAATTTTACGTTGAAGTTTATTTTCATAAAAACTTAAATTTAAATTAAAGTATTTCATTACTTGAATTCCTTTATTTTGATAAATAAAATTATACCATTAAAAAATTAATAATAATAAATACAGAACACTCTTTTATTGGAAAGTGAACTAATAAAGGTTTTAGAAAACTATTGTTGCCACTCGACATTATACAACGATATACGATATCACATACGATATTTTTGTATAAGTATAGATTTTTTTGTTTGCCCCTGGAACCTGCCCCTGATGTAAAAGTGCCTGGAAACACTTGTATCTAGTATTTTCATTGACTATGAAGTCGTGTGCAAAATTTCAGGTCCTTCGGACGACAAGAAGTTGCCGAAAATTGAATTGCAAAATTCCGTTACATACATTAATAGTTGCATCATATCAAGTTAATAAAAGTGTGTTAATTAAAAACCATGTTAAACGCTTTAATTAATCGTTTAAAAATATAAAATTTAAATAATACGTTAATTTTAATACAAATATCGTTTGTGGTGAATAGTTTAGAATGTTGGTTTAGGCAAGAATTTAAAATTTACGATTGAGTGTAATACGTTGCAGCTTCCTTTGACTTTTTATCTTGTCGAAACAAGATATTGGTCTGTGAAGAGATATGAGGTTTTCTCGTGGAAAGAAAATATAATGACGCCAAAGATGCCTTTCTCCATCGCCATGCTCGCCAAATATTGTCGTCAGACAACGAATTTTGTCGCCAAGTCAAAAATTTCGTCGTCAACTATCAAATTTGGCCGCCAAATCCCAAATTTCGTTGTTAAGTCGCACGTTTTGTCACTAAAGTCTCGCCAAATCATACAATTTACTAAATTCATAGCAATTAACATTGAAATTCAGCGGTGCCAAAGGGTCCAATGTTAACTAATGTTAATGTTAATGTTCCAGCTTATGTGAACCAAAACAGTTTCACTTTACAATTTTTACTCATCTGACAATAAGAATCACAAAAACACAATACAAAACTTTCAATAATTCAACAAAAATTACAATGAAATAACTATCCAAAAACCGACAACACTTAACTGTATTTAACTTTACCATAGCAACGCCAGGCTTACCAGTGCTTGACCATAGTAAGGTCACAAGTGCATTGTCACGTGTCTATTATTTTTTCTTTAAAAGAAAGGTATTGAACAACAGTTATATGGATTTTAAATAAAAATTATAATTTTCATTAAACTTGGGTGTAGAGGGGGGGGGGGGGGGTGTAGCCCAATAGCCCCTCCAGGATTCGCCATTGCTGGGATCGTATATCTTTAAGAGTTCTATTTGTTGCATGATTATGAGCTTGAATTTAAAAAAAAAAATTGAAACATTTACAGACCAATAAATCTAGCCTAAAATTTTAAGTAGATTGAATAAAACCCTTTTGTAGTTGAAAATTAAATTTCTTGAAAACAGAATAGCGACTTAATTAATACAATGTGTGAGAACAAAGCCATTGGCTAAGTATTAATGCATACATAAAATTCCTTTACATTTGTAACATTAACGTACAGGAATTTACCTTTTCCTTTAAGCTTGCCGAAAAGGGATTTTTTTTTTCTGAGTTCAATACACATGCATTTTGGTTTCATTCGTGAAAAATTTGATAAATAATTTTTTGAAATTAGTATTGGATGTAGTAAAACTATTTATTTTTATTTATTTATTTAGTTAGTTAGTTAGTTACGAAAACAGGTAAAAAACATAATCATGCTTATTTTTTTAGTTTTAGTTTTTCCTAATTCTAAGAATGTCCAGAATTTTAGGAAAGAAGTAATTATTTCAAAAAATAAATAACATAAATAAAAAATGCTTTGAAAACGATAAAAACTCGCAATTGGAAAGTGAAGATGAGTTGTATAACTATTTCGAAAGTGACCACGAATTCGATAGCGTTTATTTAAATTACTCGTTTCAGACGAGTGAAGAGAAGGATAGATTGAATGAATAGGAGGACAAAAGAGAATAGGTTTGTTGGAGAATTCTGAAGACGATAGTGAAGAAAGCATTGAACGGAACAATATATAAATTGCTATTGATGGAGCATTTCATGGCAAAAGATTGAAACTAATTTTCTCCTGTCAGATTATCTCTTTATACCATTTTCAAAGTTATATCTTGCTAACTAAACACGCCAATCAGTATGATGAGCAAAATAATCATTAAGATTGAATTAAGTTAGAAGTTATAACCTGATTAAATAATCTCTAAAATATAATGGGAAATGTATCAATAAATATATTGCTCAAATTATCTGTAATCAACTTATAATTTGAAATCTCGACAGTTTTGGTAATTATTTGCATTCAAACGAAAAGGTGTCAAATAACACCTTTTATTCGAAAGGTGTATATACAAAATTATTGTAGAAGTAGACTTTATGAATTCAATACGTCATATTCTTTAAAATTGGAGTCGAATTGATATTTCAAACTGGAGGGGAAAAACAATGCTTTTATGAACCTATTTTATGAACCAATGTTTTTAAATGTAGGTCTGAATCAAATTTATAATGATTTTGACCCTCCACATTGTTTCAAAATAATGTCACTTGAAAAGTGCAATGAAATCCACTTACGCTTTAGACTGAGCCAGATTATCAAATCAACGAAATAAAACATATAAGTTTAAAAGTTCATCTAACTAAATTTTTTGTTGTGATACAGAATTACATATGAAATATTCCTTATAATGTTATTATTCATAAGACAAATAGAGATTTTATTAATACAAATATGACAGAAAAATTTGTCATTCATAAGCTGCAAAGCAAATGTGACAAAAGTTTTTTTTTTTTTTTTTTTTTTTTTTTTTTTTTACCTGTCAAAGAAAAGAAATATGTAAAATGTGGGTAAGTATACATTTTTTCTATTACTTTTTTCTTTCTTTCATACACTTTCAAAAAAGAATAACACGTGTTACGGGAAATTTTTTTTTAATTAAAAGTTTTTACTCTTCTCTCACACCAATTGTAAAAGTAGTCTATTAAACTTTATACTTCAAATAATTTTAATATATTTACTACAATCGATATACATTTTTACGATAGAGTCATTTTACAATTACATATTTTTATGATAAAAATAATACATATATATATATATTAAGACAAAAACTGATATTTAAATTTTTATCAAATCTGAGTTCCATTTCAACTAAAAGCTCAGATAATCAATGAAATCTGAAAATAAAAAGAATATATATGTATATATATATTTAAGACAAAGAAGAATGAAAAACAAATGAAAAGGGGAAAAAAAAGTAATTTCTACATAAATACTTGAAGAAAGTGAGATATGCGCCATTTTTTTTTTTTTTTTTTTTTTTTTTTTTTTTTTTAATTCAAAATTGGGTTTATAACATTCAAGTATAGTTGACAAAAACTCACAAATGGTATGGTATACATCATAATTTTTAATAGATTTATTTTCAAGTATTTTTAATATTTTCTTTCATTTATAATGTTATACATCGAATAAATATTAAATTAGCTCTGTGATTGTGACCATTTCAAAATAACGTACTAATTAAGTTTCAAGTACATTTTGTTGTGTTTGACTTTCTATGTAATTTTAGGCTATAATATTTTGCAGATCAATCTGGAGAAATTTGCCGTTTGTAGAAATATTCTGTAGTGGATTATGCACAATATATTAATTATTTCTTATACTATTTGAGACAAAAGTAAAAAAAAATAAAAAATAAAAAAATAAAAAAAATATATATATACAGAAATATTTTTTACAGTTTAATGTGTAGGATTACTAGCAATATTTTCATAAAAATAATGACTTTTCATGATAGAAAGACTTTTCATGATAGAAAATAAAATAATTTCCATTCCCTCGTACTTTCCATATTTTAGATTCAATTTTTGTACATATGATTTATTTCAGAATATATAAGTTTCTCTATATATAATAATGTTCTTAATCTATATGCAAAGTGATACGGATTTTTTATATCAAATGAATTATTTAAAGAAACTGATTTATATTTTAATTATTAATTCAAACGAATTTCTTGAATCCTATAAAACAAAAATAATAACATATTTTATGATTATGGAAAATAATTTATATCTTTCCTATAATATTTTACAAAATAGTTTTACTAGATTTTTTAAAAATGATGTATGCTTTTTTAATATTAATAATAATAATGACCCTCATCTGTCATGAACGATTCCGGTTAGACCGCTTCAAAACAGAAACTTTGGCAGCCATTTTTTTTTCCGTTTATTCAATTCAGCTTACGGAAACATACATATCATTTTCATACATGTTTTGTATCGCACATATTATTTATTTCACCTAAAACCTTGAAAAACTATTCAATTGTAATGTTTAAATGTCTAAATTAAATATAACGGATCACTGACTATTATAAACATGAACCTATAAACAGAATTATGTAACTTCATGATTATAAACTACGCAATACCAAATAAAAACAAACCAAAACTGTTGCCATTCAGAAAATACAAATTCCAAATGGACGACTCGTTAATTCCGAATGAACGACTATTTGTTTCATTAAAAAAACGCTTAAAATATTTCTAAAGCATATCAAAGCCTTAAAAATCTTAAAATATTTGTAAAAACCAACGAGATATATAAATTAGAGTGCTGATTCAATGGATGAAGGATTAACTTTCCGTGGTTCAAGATGAATCCCGTGACATGCTCGAATAGGTTACTGTGTTTGGCCCTTTATCGCTATTTTGGCATTTAAAATATCAGTTCGACAAATTATCATTATTATTAGGTAACATGACAGTCCTATGACCGAAATAAATTGTTTTTAAAATAATTTTACACATATTTCACATTTTAATAAATAACAAAATACCTTTTTTTTCATCGTTTCCCAACAAAGTTTAAAAGTGTTTATAAAAGAAAATTTAAACTTTTAAAGAGCTAAATTTAACAACAAATAATAATTTTTCAACTATTTTTAAGCATTTTGTCGGTTAAAGTTCAACTACAGGAAATAAAAGAGAAGTAAAATCAAAATGAAATTGATTTAGAACAAAAGAATGTTAAACTACGTAAGTAAACAAAAACATTGGCGTTTATGACTTATGCGAAGAACAATCTCCAAACCGTTGCCATAGAAATTTACTGAAAATAAGCTGTTACCAAGGGAGCCATCGAATACGCAGGTGCAAGGAGAGCATGTCACATGACTCATCTTGGACCTTCTCAAGGGTTACCATTTATCACTCTGCTTTATATATCTCGTTGATAAAAACGTATTAAAGCCTTTAAATATTTTTATCAAGCTTCATTGTTTGTTTACATTGTAAGGTATGATTGGCGTCGAGTTTAGTACGTAAATGTCGCCAGTTGATTTTAGTTTTGAAATTAGTGTAAAGTGATAGTTGGGATAGAATGTTTGGTTGGGCAAGTAAAGGTCACCAATTGAAATGAGTATTGAAAGTAGAGTAGTCTAAGGTGATAATGTCGAGTCAAGGTAAAATGTTCGGTTAAGAATGAGAAAGTCCCTAGCTGGATCCTGAATATTTTGGCGATGTTGTGGGTGAGATAGCTGGTTGAAGGTATTGATTAGGGGTGAATTTGGTTTAGCATGAAGTGTCTGTAGTTATTGGATAGTTAGTTAGAAAATTCGAAAACAAGATCTACGATAGTCTTAAAAAAAGTATTTTGGTAAAATGAAGTGAATCGTTTTTTCTTATTATGAGGACTTTAAATACGCAAGCGAAGTGATGACGTCACTGGCCGTTCGTGGATACAAGAAAAATATTTCCTATGTTAAACGCCCATTGGATTTTTCGTAAAAAATTATTAAAAATCGAGGAAAATTATTTCCCGATTTTAATCCCCATATTTAGGTATAGATATGTATTAGTTATCATGTGCATGCGTTAGATTAAGTTGTTTTTGTTCTAAAATTGATAAAATTTGAATTTTTAATTTCAAAACTCTAGATTTAAAAAAAAAAAAAAAAAAAAAAAAAAAAAAAAAAAAAAATGGCAAACTTCCATATTCTATTGAAAACATAAACATTTCATTTCAAAGGATGATATATACACAATAAATATCCAACTAATATACTAATTGAAAGGAAAATGATAAATATTCTATCATAATTCGAAGTGAAATTTGTTTTCAAATGTCTAAATAAAGCATCTGATATAAGATACTAATATGTTGCAGCGGGATAGATTTGATATCGGTCATCCTTGGCAGAAAAAATATATATATATATATATATGTATATATATATCAGTACAAAAACCCTTAACGGGTTAAAAGTTTGTGACGCAGCTACTTCATCGCTATAAGAATTTGAAATATGGGTCTTAAAAATAATGATATCAAATTTTAAGTGACGCTTTATTATTAGTTAAAATATACATAGATTTTCTTATTTGATCATTTGCTTTTTTCTTTTATTTATATTTACAATGCAAACATAATATTTTTAACTTCAAGATAAGACAAATATATAAAATATACTCACTGATGATTTTCATTTGCACTTCAATTTCAAAATAACAGTTTCAAATGGAATGATATAAAAATTCCAGTGACACCTCGGTGTCATTTTAAACGATTTATCTTTAGATTCCATTAAAATTACCTTTGCTTTGTCTAATAAAGTACATTTACAGATTGAAACAGTGCTTTTAATTTTCAAATATACTGTCAAATAATCACACTTTCACTGAGTTTGCATTATAAATTGAAATTATTTATTTCAATAAATTGATTTGTCTTTTGCGTCACGCTATCCAAAACTGCAAGTGAAATTTGTACAAATGTTTTCTTTGCATCACACTATCTCTTTGCCCAAATTTTCACTTAGTTGGATACTATGATACAAAGTAACATTTACATAAATTTTACTTGCAGTTTTGGATAGCGTGACGCAAAAGACAAATCAATTTATTGAAATAAATAATTTCAATTTATAATGCAAACTCAGTGAAAGTGTGATTATTTGACAGTATATTTGAAAATTAAAAGCACTGTTTCAATCTGTAAATGTACTTTATTAGACAAAGCAAAGGTAATTTTAATGGAATCTAAAGATAAATCGTTTAAAATGACACCGAGGTGTCACTGGAATTTTTATATCATTCCTTTTGAAACTGTTATTTTGAAATTGAAGTGCAAATGAAAATCATCAGTGAGTATATTTTATATATTTGTCTTATCTTGAAGTTAAAAATATTATGTTTGCATTGTAAATATAAATAAAAGAAAAAAGCAAATGATCAAATAAGACAATCTATGTATATTTTAACTAATAGTAAAGCGTCACTTAAAATTTGATATCATTATTTTTAAGACCCATATTTCAAATTCTTATAGCAATGAAGTAGCTGCGTCACAAACTTTTAACCCGTTAAGGGTTTTTGTACTGATATCATTACTTTTTAGAGGTTATTGATCAAAAAATTAAAACAAGTCCTTCCGGCTCATAGGAAGATTAGGTTGATTTATCTTTTCTTCTGAAGTCGCCACCATTTTTTTCAAAATGGCAGCTACATTTTATTAATGAATTTCGTGGATTTATTGAGGGCTATGTATATATGGAGTTTTAAGCAAATCGCTTCAAAAGTTATTGTGATAATTTTCAAGTGGTCACCATTTAGAAACAAAAAGACAGAGTGACTGAAATGCCGAGTGAACTTATCAAAGATACTTGAATGATATGTCAACTGTGCAAATATGATTCGAACTGATTCAGTATTAGAAAAGTTATTGTAATAAAAAAAATTTAAGTGGTCGCCACTTAGAAACAAAATGGTGGAGCAAGTTGCCTAGCAAACTTATCCAAGATATTTGAATTGTAAGTTCACTTTCCAACTTTGATTTGAACGAGTTTAGTATTCTAAAAGTTATTGTGGTGGCACATTTTCCTATACCAGCCTGATTTCAAGTGGCTGCAACTTGGAAACAATGTTGAAACAAAATTCATCCAAGATATTTGTGTGATAAGTTCAATGTCCAACTTGAACTGATTCTGTATTTCAAAAGTTATTCTTATGATAAATTTACAAGTGGTATCCTGATTTGAAATGGCCGTACTTAAGATATTGGTCATTTTGTTAAAAATGGTAGATAAAATTTATTAATAAATACTTGATTGAGACTTTTATGTGGTCAATGTAAACATCAAAATTCAAGCAAATTATAGTCTTAACTAAGCTTTTTCAATGTGGATTTGAAATTTTCATGTAGCTGCCACTTGAAAACAAACAGCAGAGCAACTTAGTTAACGAACTCATCAAAGATATTTGTAAGATAAGTTAGCTGTATAACTTTGGTTCAATTCAATTTTGAGTATTATGTCAAGAGTTATCGTAATCACAAAATTTCCATTATATATACAAAAAAATCCAATTTATACATCTTTTACATTTATACGTGCTTTTAGTGAAGTCCTGATTCATTCCTATTCATAAAAATATCTTTGTTTATAAGTTACACAATATTAGTTATGTCTTTTCACTTTTCTAATACTTACAAAATTTCTTGACCGGTCATTATTATAACCATTCTAAATATACATTTTGATGAGTATGTGAACTTTGATATCATTATCATGACTTCGGAGCTATTCACAATCTATTAACTAATTAAAAACAAATTGTTTAATGCTAATTTAAGTGATAATGATGTGGGATGTGAAGAAGTTATTCTTAAGAGAGGACAATACCTAATCTTGGCAACAGCTATGGCCTATGTTATGGGAAGATTTATTTTCATTATTACTCAGTACCAAATGTATTTTTTAAATTCCGTTTTTATTTTCAGAAAATTCACAACCATTAAATTGGTACTCATTTTCGAAGATATTGGTTTTTTAAAAATTGTATATATTTTTTTAGTTCAAAAATGCGAATTTTCACACAAATTGCTTTTTTTAACCACAAAATGAAATACTAAAAATTTAAAAAATCAATTTTTGGAAAATGGGTACTAATTTAACGATTTTGAATTTTCTGAATATGAAAATGGTTTTTAAAAAATGCACTTGCTAACGATAATCTGTTTCAAAATTTATTTTCAATTTCATTTTGAGCACTGAAAGAGTGCTTGACAGAAGTGCAGTAACTGGAATAAACTAAATTTAATAAATAATATCAGGGTTGGCAGGTTTTTGACGGTTTAAACCACAGTTTAAACTGCCACGTCAAAAACCTTAAATTTTACACTTTTTGGTATATTTTAACAATGAAGTAGTCATATTTAGGGAGATAAAAAACTAATAAAAAAGTGCTTAGTTTATATTCCTCCCATGGTTAAAAATAATTCTTTGAAGTGTATTATCTGTTTCTTATGAGAGCTAATGATTTCTATTTAAGTATAAAAAACAGATATTTATTATCTTTACAAAACACAAAAATTCAAATATAGGAATGTGTATGTTCTAAGGTGAACCACTTATTGCCTTTTAAGTTATAAAAATTTTATAAAGTCTTATTAATAAAAAAAAAAAAAAAAAGTTCTATTAAATTATATACTGATTGATAATTAAAAGATACCGTAAGTATTTTACCTCAATGAATGAAATTACTGTGCTATTAAATAATGCATTATGTTCTTTCATTTTGGGTTATAGTCAATAAAATGTTTTAATGTTGTACGATTAAAAATTAGAGGTATTGCATGACTTGTTGAACTAAATTTTAATATGAATTACATAATGCAATTCTATTTTTAATTATGGACAGTATGATGGACAGTACATATCTCTTTTAAATTACTACCATAAAGGTATGAAAATTTGCATTTATATGTATTGAAATTTAATATTATATTAAATTTTCAAGTGGAGTCACTCCAGTTTTTTTTTCTTTTAATATTGCTAAAAATTTTCATTTAAATTTAAGCATTTAACATAATTTTAAAAATAATTATAAGATAAAAAAAAACTTTTTTATATGTAGTGATGTGGGTTGCAAAATTTTCTTTTTTGGAAAATTTTCTACCATGTTTTTCCAGAAAATTTTCCAACCAAAAAAACAATTTTTTAAGTAAATCTTTTGCATGATATATTTAAATTTTCTTTTATTAGTCATAGTAATGCTATATACAGTGTGAAAAACAAAAGTTTCTGATTAAAGTCATCATTTTGAAAGTTACCAGATATATGTTTTGAGCAACTTGAATGAGAAATAGGTTATTTATTATAATACAGGAGATCTATGGTTGCTAATCAGAATTTTAAATGTCTATTCAATAAGTTTGTAAGAACATAATTATAAAGCATTTGGCAACATAACAAAAAAAGAATATATTGATAAATTAATGCACTACTATACTGCTGAGTATGTCTATCTATTTTTCAAAATATTCATTTGGTAAATGATGATACGATGATGTTTTTCAAACTCAGGCAGCAATTCTCTTAAGTCACCTTATTTATGGTCTCTGATTCTGAGAGTGACCCAGAAAGTTACGACATTGTCATAATCTTCGTCAAAAATTCAATAGTAATATAATAATAAAAAAAATGGCTTTAATTACAAAATTGGCATTGTTAAAAATTTTAGAGAAAAATCTTATATAAAAACATATTTTTTAAAATAACTTTTTAAAACTAATTTCTAATGTGAAAAAAAAAAAAAAATTATGCAAGCAACAGGAAATACAATTAATTGCCTAAATATAAACAGCAATATTTTGATTAAAATTTAAGGAAATCAAATAGATAAAATGAATCACATCATATCTTGTAATTGGAGGTTTAGTTGAAATAACTCAATATTTCTTTATTTGCTTAAAATATCCAAAATTGAATTGTACTTGAAAAATCTCATAAAGGTGTTACATTTAAAGTTAAATAATAACAACAATAATAATAATAATAAAATCTCAAACTTCCAGATTAATTTTTTTGAATAGAGGATTACATCCATTATCCAATACCACCAACTATTAAAAAATATTTTTTTTAATAGAAAAATAATTTTTTTAATAATTTTAAAAAATAATTTTTTTAATATTTTTTTAAAAAATATTTTTTTTAATTTAAAAAAAATTTTTTTTTTTTTTTATTCTGTTTAGTTTTAGAATATTTACAATTAGTGCTGCACCGAGTAGCACTTTGGCCGAGTACCGAGTACGCAGCCTTTTACTACTCGACTGAGTACCGAAGAAAGAATAATTGACGTATATATGAAGAATTTTTCACATGTTGAAATTGAAAAAAGGCCTTTTGAACACAAAATTAAGTTAAATGACAAACAGCATGTTTTCATGAAATGTTTCAGAACTTTTGTAGTGTATAGTATCCACAATTAGGTTCATTGTTATATTTGATACGTCCAGCTTAGTGGATTATTAAAACCATAATAATTGATAATTTCATTCTTTATTATACAGTCTTTCTCAGATGCGAATCATTCTTAGATAATTCTTAGAGAATATAAGTTCCTATATACTCAGGCTTATTTAAGATGTATGAAATGAGAATATTAAAATAAATATTTTATCTTTTCAAACATGATAGACTTCATTAATCTTCAAATTCTAGAAGAGTAAAAAAAATAGGTGTTTTGGGCCATAATTTGAAAAACAACAAATTTGATTATTCGAATATATTTTTAATAATATTTCAGGGTATTTACGTTTTTCCTAATTATTTTTTAAATTAAAAATCAATCTTTTCTTACAGTTTTAAAAGCGTCTTACTTTTATTTGCACAAATATGTAACTAATGTTTTATCTACTATTTTAGTATTTATTATATAAGGGTTCTTTCTTCTAAAATATTTTATTTTTGTCTATTTTATAAATACAATTTTATGCATTTATACTTAAAATAATAATAATAATAAATTAATCAAAAAATAAAAACTTACTTAAAACAGAACAAACAGTAGAAAAAAGTTTTTAATTATCTGCTGGCAAACTGATTTTTGAAATAAGTCAAATACCATGTAACTAACAATGTAAGATTTTTTTTAAGATGATAAAAACTAGCATTTTGTAAATCATAAAGAAAATGTTTATTATGACAAAATAGATTTTTTAAAATCTGATCAAAAGTTAGGAATAAAAAATGATGCCTGAAGGTGATTTCATGCTATTTTAGGAAGCTTACGGTTTCCATTTTCATATAACCAGTGTCCGATTTTATATAATACAAGTCAATGTTTATATAGGTATACAAAGGTGAATAAATAATGCTAAACTATCACTTATTCGGATACAGCCTATCGCTGTTTATCTGGTATTTTAAGAACAAACAAAATGTGAAAAGCAGAAAGGAGGGGGGGGGGGGGGGGAATTAAATAGAGTAAAGGCACTTTTACAATATTTATATATATATACAGTGAAACCCCAATCTATCGTTCCCGCATCCATCGTTTTCCGCATTGATTGTTTTATTAATTCCTTTTCTTAAGAATGAAAGTTTATGAGAAATAACATGGAATTTTGAGAAATCATAAGGGTGGTGAAGGAATACACGAGCGCAGCGCTCATATATATGCATTCGTTTGCGCGCATCGTGCACGGCTCCTCGCTGCCGAAGGCAGTGGGGACCCGATATGATATTTTTCTTGATCAGAATTTTTTTTTTCTCTTTTTTTATCACATGATAAAAATTAATGCAATTTTGAGAATTCATTAATTATAGTGATTCATTTAAAAATAGTGACCAGCGAAGCGGGCGTAGCCTGCTAGTGTATAATAAAATATTTTTAAAAAGCAACATACATGAAGATGCACATTCAATTTGGCAGATATGTGATCAATTTACTGCTTTTGTAAGAGTGACAAATAATTAATACTGATAATAATAAAACAAAAATTCAATATTTGGTAAATTTTATCATGCAGATTTTCACAAAATTTGAAATGCAATATGCAATTTTACAAGAGAGAATTTTTTTTACTTATTTATTTAATAATCTATGAATATTTACAAATATTACACATTCTACTTATAAAACTAAATGTGATGTTATAAAGTATTTTTGGAAAGCTAATAAATTAAGAGGCACACTAAATTTGGCAGATATTTGATCAGTTCAATCTTTCAATGCTTAATATAACAGTGACAAATAATCAATACAGATATGTACAAAACAAAAATAATATTTAATATCTGGAAATTTTTCTCATATAATTTTTCACAAGATTTTCTATGCAATTGCATAAGTGAGAATAATTTGCTTTTGAAATAGAAAACAGAAAGAGATATCATAACTGAAGAGAGATTTCACAGCTTTTTTGTAACAATTGACTGCTTTTTTATAACAATTGTATATAATAAATACATATTTTATTCAAAATACTAAATAACAATTTAATCAATGTAATCTTTTGAAAATCAGTGTATATGAAGATGCATGTATTGAACTTTGACAGATTCTCTTTGACAGATCAGTTTATTACTTTTATAACTGTGACGAGTAATAATAAATAAATATTTACAAGCAAAAACTAGAAATGTAGAAACCTTTCTTCCACAATTTTTCACATAGATTTCAATGTAAATTTCATATGAAGGATTTTTCTCTTAATATTATAAATCAACATAAAAAGTTGCACATTATCTTGAATTGATATTTGATGAAGTCATTTTTAATTAAAAAAAAAAAAAAAAAAAAAAAAAAAATTAATGCAGTACACTCCCAGAATGAATATCTGTAAATAAATATATTTTATTTTTTTAAGGCAAATTAAGAGTAGGTAATAAATGCAGTAAAAGTATAAAAATTATATCTGCAAATTAAAATTTACCCCACAAATCCAAATTATAAACTGAAGTATAAAAATATTTAATGCAATATATAGACTTTTATTATAAATTTACAGTTTTATTATAATTGAGAAATATAGATATAACTGACTTTTTTTATGCTTTGAATTTTTTCTTGATTTTTATAGTCATTATTTTTTTTTTTGTTCAAAAAATATTGTTACTTAAAAAAAAAAAAAATATTACTTAGGGTAAGGTGGGGTAGTGGGACCCCTTATCGGCATAATTTGACTTTAGCTGAACATAGCACCGGTTGTAATAGGCCTAACAAGTTTTTTTTTTTTTTTTTTTTTTTTTGTAGTTCATTCATAGACCTATTATAAGAATGGACAGAGCATTCTATTATTAAAGGAATATAAGAAAAGGTGCAAAGATGAAACCACGTTACTGTTGAAAAAGGTTACCTTTTTTGGCATTTATCGCGTTATTGGCGATTTTTTGTTCTGAACATAAATATTATTATTATTATTAAAAGAAACAGCAAGAAAAACTTGTGTAAAACGAAACAGCTGCTGAAATTTATTTTTACCTTGTTATTAACACTCTCCAAAAAGTTCAAAAGCGTTTATAACTTCGCTTTGTCTATACTCGCTTTAACTCTCATAAACAGTGTCCAAAATTAGCAGTCATTGGTTGTCAAATATGACTAAATTATTGCATTTGACGACTATAAAATTATTTCCAGTCGTCAAATTTGACGCCTAGATTTTTTTTAAGACTTATTTTTGTTTAATTATGAAAGGTCCAAGTCCATATCATATTTTCCCCCCTACCGCACAGGGACTATGTCGTTTAGACACCTGGGCATTTGCAGCATATTTCCCCCCAACCCCCTTACAGAGATAAAAAAGAAAAAGTTTTCTTTAATCCCTTTTAATCTTATCTTTTTTTAAAACTGCAATTTGCAACCCTCTCGCCACACATGCATACAAATAACCTATGGAACCAACACATTTATCTGTGTGCACATACTGATGTAATGTGTAAGAAAAATACTAGTGCTGCACCAAGTAGCACTTTGGCCGAGTAGCCGAATACCGAGTACTCAGCCTTTTACTACTCGGCCAAGTACCGAGTAGTTGTAAGAAAGAATAATTAATGCATATATGAAGAAATTTGCACATCTTAAAATTAAAGAAAAAGGCTTTTGAACATAAAATTTAGTTAAATGGTAAACAGCATGCTTTCATGCAGAACTTTTGTAGTGTACATACATAATTAGGTTCATTGCTATATTTTGATACTTTCAGCATAGTGGATTACTAAAACCATAACTGATAACTTTACTCTTAACATCTTTTTTAGATGCGGAATTATCATACTCAGATAATTCTTAGAGAATATAAAAGTTACTAGTCACTAAGGCTTAATTTAAGATACATGAAATTCACATATGAAAGGGTAACATTAAAATATTTTATAATTTCAAACATGATAGGCTTCATTAATCTTCAGATCGTAGAAATGTAGAATGACAGGTGGTTTTGGGAACAACAGATTTGTTATTGAAAATAAGTTTTAAATAACGTTTTAGTGTATTTACCTTTTTTTATATATAACGTAAAATGCCATAAAAGCCTTTATTTGGTTAAATGCCCCCTCCCTACTCTTTTTTATTATTATTATTTTGTTGTTCTTAAACGGTAGACTGTATCCGAATAGGTGATAGTTTTTTACGTTATTTTATAGTATAAAATTCAAAATCAATCTTTTCTTACCAATTTGAAAGTGTGTTACTTTTATTTGCACAAATGTATAACGAAAATTTTGTGTTAATATTACAAAGAGGTTCTTTTTTTTCTAAATTATTTTATTTTTGTCTGATTTATAGATACAATTTCATGTACTAAGCTTTTATAAAATAATGCATATTGATATTACATGATAGTTATAATTAAAAGCTCAGATCATGAATCATCTCTATACTAAGTTTGGTAACAGCCCATTTTAACTGCAGAAAGCTGTTACAGCAAAAATTTTAATTATAATGACTCTGTATTTATATTTTCATATTTTTTTAGTTTAGTTATAAAATAAATATCTCTCATTAACACATTTCTTTCAATATTGCATAAAAATAGTGAAAATTCCACAACTACTCGGTATTGGCCGAATACATAGCCTAAATTTGGCCGAGTAAGCCGAGTGCCGAGTATATACCAAGTACTCGGTACAGCTCTAAAAAATACATATAATATATTAAACTGTGTTCCAGAAATTTTGACGTGTAGTTCAGAAAATATTGTTTAACTCATAATCACTCTATTAGTCATGTTAAAAGCAAATTTCAGAAATTGCAACTAGAAATTTCAATTTGACGCCTAAAATATTTACAGCAAGCATCATATGACGCCTTCCCTTTCCTTCCCAATTTCTATCACTGCTCATAAATTATCATGGACATTTTTGAAATGATATAAAGTATAATATATTCAAACTAATTCAATTTAGAGAATTAAGTATAGCAATTATAAACATTTTATAAAAATAATTACTTAAAAAGAATCTTACCTGTGAAAATCCTTGTTTTACATAATTTCTAGGGCTTTTAATATCTAATTACTATTTCTTGGTATAAAATTCTTTTTACATTCAAAACAATATAACTTTTAAAGAGAAATAAAAATTTTAAAAATAATTTTCAAAGAAAACGGAAAAAAATCGCCTGCTTAATAAAAAGCAGAGTTTAGAGCATGGCGAGTAAATTTCAATATTGGCCAGTTTGGCGTCCTGTAGATCAAAAGTCACATGACCTTTTTTATGAGTTATCTTTGCCACTAAAAAAGGCTGCCATTGTCCCGTCCACTCTTATAATAGGTCTATGGGTTCATTCTCTCATATGTTGTTACTGTACCCATGGCAACCTTAAAACAAATTGGCAAATGATGAATTAAAAAAGAAATGTGGAACAGCTTTACTATTAGGCACATACTGCTGTTGCCGATGTACAGCTCACTGGATGAATCGATACTCTGAATCATTACAAAACTTAAAAAATACATTTTAAGAAAATAAATTATTTTTTCACTCAGGTGCTTGTTTTGAAATTCACTGAAATAAATTAAGCATATTTTTAAGATTAATAAAACAAACATATAAAACAGTAATAGAAATTTGAGTTACTTCACCACAAAAAAAATTTCGAACAGCTTTCAATCTTTAGCACATAAAATTCACTGTTGATCCCAGTGGCAGAAAGTTTTGTAGCTGTCTGCAGCAGGCTTTTAAAATTTCATAATCTGTCTGCAAAATTTGTGTGTAATCAGGGGAGAAAATGGCTTACACTCAAAAAGCCTGAAAGCTGATTGAAGGGGGAGGGGGGGGGGCTTAACATCAGTAGGGATCTCGTGCAACAATACACGAATACAATTTTACTGCAGAACAATATAGTATAAACAATTGTGTGTATTCATTCAATTCATCTCATTCAATTATATATTTTATAGCAATGTTTGACACAACATAATATAAATAATTATAAATAATAAAAGTATTAGTTTTAGCTTTGATACAGAATTTTTTTTAAGTGAATTGTTATTCGAAAGTTGCAGACAAATTTTTTTATCAGTGCGGACAAAAACTGTCCACAAGCCGTTTTTCTGTGTTCGCGACTATGTCGCCGTGTTTCTGCCACTGGGCTGTTGATAATGATAAGCACATAATATTCAGTGGAAATAATGATGTTAAATATATAACTCGAATATTTTCTACAATTTTTTAAAATTACAGGCTTGCATGGAATTTTGTGCTGCAGTGGTCAGTATCCCGATATTAAAACCAAAAAAACATCACTGGATACCCCTAATTTGTAGCGCATGAATCAGAAAATGTATAAAAATCTGTACTGCAGCAGTCAGGATCCCGATATAAAAAATAAAAAAAAATCACTGGATACCTCTAATTTGTAGCGCATGAATCAGAAAATGCATGAAAATCTGTACTGCATCAATTACTAACACGCACTATTTTTTCCCTAAATACTAATTCCATTTATTTAAAAATAATAATAAAATACACTTGAAAAACTAATTTTTAAATCTTAAAAACACGTTAAAAAAAATCATTCAGCTGAGACGCATTACGATAAACACACATGAGCTTTCGGCACAAAAAGAAAAACAAAGTTCCGATTTAAAAAGGTTACTATTAAAAAGTATCGATCTCGATATACTAAATCGGGATTAAATTACGTGATTTTGGTCAAAGCTGAGAAAAATGTACCTTTCTTTATCATTGGGGTTAAATTTTCCAACTCCAGACAAAACATAGCGACATTCGTTTCATGCCGGGTATCGGTCTAAAAGACCACATTTTCCCATGGAAAATTGTTGAAATCCCTCTAATTAGAAAACAAAGCAAACTAGCTGACTAGTACTTTTTTCTTCACTGTTTGTTTTAAAACAAAAGAAACTATCTGATTTTGCATCACATATCAAATTTTGCTTGATTGCCATCTCATCTATTAAAGATGACGAGAATGTTTCGAAGCTATTTAGATTGTTCGATTCTTCCATCAGTCTTTCTTTTATTAAATTAGTAACACCAAGTTCACCACTAAAGGGACCCAGGTATCTCTGCAATGTTGTTTTTGCTGGCTAAGTTAATTGCTTTTTACGAGCAAAATAATATCCTTTTGGTGAGCAGGAATTCCATTTTTTCAAGTGAGTAATGATGCTTGTTAGTCTCATAATAAGTGAGTTTTGTCTTTAATTTTTTTTAATTCTGCACGCGATTTTTCTATTTGTGCATTTTGTTCCACAGTCTGCTTTTCAAAATTCTCACTGCATCTTTTTCTCTACTTAAAACATTTCCAATGAAGCTTTTATTTCTTGCTGAACAGACTGAGGCATATTATCATAATCACAAAATGAGTCCGAAAAAATTTGGCTAGAACTGTCTGCAGACGAATCTTCACGCTTCCTTTCAATACATGGCTTTTGAAGGCACATATTTTCTACTTTCTCCCGCACTAAACTTCCTCTACTTTTATTATCTGCCGGTATTTTATATTTTGGGTAATTTTCAAACATACTTGGTCTTGCATTTTTATCCAATAGTCGACGATTTAATCCTTTTTTTAAAAAAAAGCAGCTTTTCAAAAGTCTCATTTCATCTTCTTTTCTACTTAAAACATTTTCAATGAAGCTTTTATTTCTTGCATTGCTTTCTTGCTGAACAGACAGAGGCATATTATTAAAATCACAAAATGAGTCTGAAGAAATTTGGCTAGAACTGTCTGCAGACGAATCTTCACGCTTCCTTTCAATACATGGCTTTTGAAGACGCACATTTATCCAATAGTCGACGATTTAATCCTTTTTTTAAAAAAGCAATTCCTGATATAAGTATATCTATTGTTTATGATAGCAATCGCGACAACATAAACAACACACTGCGGATGAATACAGTGTAAACAATTAGCGACAATAGCGTAGTGTCTACAGCAAGCGCGAATGATCTACGCATCCGGATGTAGTACGCATGCGCTTCAAAGACCATGGACCATGGTATAAATTCGCATTCATGAGTACTTTAAATTTTTTCGCTTTAAATTTTTTTTATTTAGTATGAATGACGATGAAATAGAATATCTATAACTAAAAAATATTTCTTTTATTTTAAATATTATCTAAATACTTTTTTGATGAAATGGGAAATTTTAAAATTAAAAATATTTTCTTCATAGCAAAAATTTATTGACTGCATTGACGTTGGTCAGCCAACCAACGTGAGCAACTGAAGCCTTGCAAGCAAGAAATAATAACCGCATCACGGCCTTTTTAGCCGAAGAAACACATGTAATTGGCGTAGTAATATAGTTCCATATTTAAAGCGATTTATATAAAAAACAAGAGTTTTCCTGGAAAAAACGGAAACGTTACTAGATTCAGAAAGATTTTATTAACAACATATATTAATTATATGAAAATCCTTCGAGCCGTTTTAGAGATATTGTTACGAAATTGTAAATAATTGTGTTTATTTTTGTATAAATTCTTTCAAAGAGGCTTAGTAAGTTGATAAAGTGCTAATTTTGTGCATTTCTAGTCGTTTTAGCGTTGAAATAGCCTTATTTTCCCTTAAAAACGCATTAAAAAGCCCCAGTAATGCACGTAATGGATTTGGCGCCACATTTGGCGACTTTTTCCCACCTTGGCGATTTTTTTGGCGACCTTGGCGAGGAAATCCTTATATGGGATATACCAAATATGGAAGCTGTAAGTTGATTGGTTGACCACTTTCTAGGGTTTTCTCGAAAAATCTGGGCTCCATGGAACAGCATATAAGGAGCGCTTCCTCGCCAAGGCAGTCAGTTCAGTTCAGATCTCAGCCAGCTTCGCTAGTGCTTGCATTGCTCTTGAGCCTCTTTGAGAGAGACTTGCTTCAAGTGTTATTGGTATACAGTTTGTACTGTGGATTTGCTATTGACAGCTGTTGTTTAAGCTGTGTTTACTGTTTGAATTGAAGCTGATACTTGGTTTATAGACCTGCATTTTTCTGGAATTTTCTGTGAATAAATTACTGAATTTTTGCACGTTTGGCCTTTCATTCTCAGACAACTCACGAACCCCCAAGTACGCAACATTTCTGGTGTCAGAAGCGGGGTTTTGTCTGTGAATGGTGATAACGAGAGCTATGGAACAAGAAATGAAGAAATTTCTAGAAGGACTCACTGCTCAGATGAATGAGTTAAGATCTGGATTGATAGAGGAAATGAAAGTCGCACAAGAGAAAATGGAAACATCGCAAAGAGAGTTGAAAGACACTATGGGTGAAGTTCAGGAAGAAATTAAATCTAATCAAGATGAGATGAAGAGAGAGCTTTCAACGGTGAAAGAATCAATCGAGGGTAAATTAACGGTTATGGAAAACAGAATGGATGGAATAGAAGAGAAAGTTATAAAGATAGAAGAAAATTTTGAAGAGAAAGTTATAAAGATAGAAGAAAATTTTGAGGAGAAAGTTTTGAAAGTGGAAAAGAATTTTGAAGAGAGATTTATGAAGATAGAAGAGAATTTTGAGGAGAAATTTAAAGAAAACTTTGATCAAGAGCTGAAAGGGAAGGTTTCAGAGATAGAAAGCAAGTTTAAGAGAATGGAGGAAGATCTTGAGAGAAAAATGAGAGAAGAGTGGAGCGGAGAGGTAATAGGGAATGAACTGCAGAGCAAGATTCGGCATCTCGAAGAAAAGTTAGAATCCAAGCCCCAGGAAACTGAAAAGAAAGAGAGAAGAAGCCAGAATCACGAATTTATTAAGCTATCTACCTACGACGGCAGTTCCTCCTGGCATGTATATAAGACGCAGTTTTCCATCGTTGCTGAAGCTAACGGCTGGGACTCTGCCGCCAAGTCAGTCCACTTAGCAGCAGCATTACGGGGAGATGCAGCCGAGATCCTGAGAAATGTTTCTAAAGAAGAAAGGAACGACTTCGAGGCCCTGACTAGAGCACTGGAGCTACGGTTCGGAGAGAAGTGTTCTAAGGACTATAGTCGCCTCCAGCTAAAGTCCCGTTACTAGAAAACGGGCGAAAGTTTGCAAGAGCTGGCAGCGGACATTCAGAGATTGTCACACCTAGCATTCTCAGACTGTCAAGCTGATACTCGAAACGACTTAGCTCTTCAGTACTTTATCGATGATGTTCGGGATCCAGAAATTCAAAAAGCGCTGAGACTTTCCAACATCAGAGACGTAGAATCAGCTTTAGGCTATGCACTTAGGATAGAGGCAGCCCAACAAGCCTCCCGTAAAGACCGCCATACCATAAGAGCAGTCTCATTAAACGATACGCCTGCTGATGAGAATGAAATGAAGAGAAGTATCGAAGAGATCTTAAAGAGATTGCGCAGCCTGGAGAATAAAAAGGAAATAAAGGACCGGAAGATAAAGTGCTGGGGCTGTGGAGGGGATGGTCACGTGAAGAGGAACTGCCTTGTACGACCAACTATAGGAAATCACCCGTCTTCACCATCACTACAGGGAAACTAAGAGGAGGCCATCTCGCGGGGCGGAGGTTGCCTAAAATTAAAGAGCCCCAATTTACAGTATTTCATGTTTCATCGATGAGTGGCGGCGATAATAGACTTCACGTCTATGGCCAAGTCAACAACGCCACCTGCCGGATGATTCTGGACACCGGAGCCAACATGACCATCATTAGAGCGGATTTGGCTCAAGAACTAAAAGAGAAGATCATCTGGACGCCGCCCTGTGTAAAACTCCAGACTGTGACCGGAGATGAAATCAAAATATATGGAAAAATTAATTTGACCATCACTTTTGGAAATGCCAGTTACCATCATATGGCATATATGGCTGATATAAGATATCCTTTAATCATTGGAATTGATTTCCTGAGAAAATTTAACTTTCAATTGGACTTCAAGAATAATGAACTGCATTCGAGTTCGGAAGACATCGCTGTGTTCAACACTGAAAATCAAGACATTCAGACAATTTGCCAGATAACAGCCAAGTCTGAAATTTCCATCCCTCCACACACAGAGACAATAGTTTCAGGAAAACCACCTACAAAGCAAAACTTCCGCTATGGACTGATTGAATACCCGAATACAGACAATAGCCCAAAAGGAGTTCTAGTAGCTTCATCTCTAGTTGATCTCTCAAAGAGTACTATTCCTGTGAGAGTCGCAAACATCAGCGATAAGGTCCGAACAGTGAAGAAGGATGAGGTGTTAGCAGCCTGCACTCCTGTAACATGCATCAACCGCCCCACGCAATCAACTGAATCCAAGTCTTCTGAACAATTAATAACGGAATTACTCAAGAACGCAGAGTTAGGAAAGGAACAGAGATGTGCTGCGGAGAAGCTACTCCAAGAATTTAAAGACCTTTTTTCTCGAACACCTGAAGACGTCGGGAGAACGAACATCACCCAGCACAGAATTGATACAGGAAATCATCCTCCAATCAAACAACATCCAAGAAGACTTCCATTTGCTAAACAGGAAGAGGTCACTGAACTTCTAAGTGAAATGCAGCACAATGATGTCATCGAGCCATCAACGAGTCCTTGGGCCTCTCCCATAGTACTGGTGCGAAAAAAGGATGGTTCAACAAGATTTTGTGTGGATTATCGTCGATTGAATGACATCACGAAGAAAGACAGTTACCCTCTTCCCAGAATTGACGACACATTAGACACACTTGCTGGCAATAAATGGTTCTCGACGTTGGATCTGAAGAGCGGTTACTGGCAAGTAGAATTACATCCTGATGATCGTGAGAAGACTGCATTCACCACGGGACAAGGACTGTGGCAATTTAAAGTTATGCCATTCGGATTATGTAATGCACCTGCCACCTTCGAACGCCTGATGGAGACAGTGCTAAAAGGACTTTCCTATGAAGCCTGTCTGGTGTATTTGGATGATATTATCATTGTGGGGCGCACTTTTGAAGACCATCTACGAAATATCCGAAAGGTGCTAGAGAAACTCAGAATGGCTAACCTCAAATTGAATCCAGGCAAGTGTAACTTGTTCCGTCGTGATGTGAGCTACCTCGGTCATATCATCTCTGCCGAAGGTGTGAGAACTGATCCCGAGAAGATCTCTGCAGTCGAGAACTGGAGTCGCCCTGAAAATGTACACCAACTACGAAGTTTCCTGGGGTTATGCACTTACTACAGGAAGTTTGTCAAGGGTTTCTCAAATATTGCCAGACCACTCCACAAGCTGACGGAAGCCAAACAGAAGTTCCTGTGGACAGATGAATGTGAAAAAGCTTTCCAGCGACTTAAAGAGGCCTTAACATCATCGCCAATCTTGACGTATCCACAGCCCGACAGACAGTTTATACTTGATACAGATGCCAGCCATGAGAGTGTCGGTGCTGTTCTGTCGCAGGAAATTGATGGTCAAGAACATGTCATTGCCTATTGGAGTAAATGCCTGTCTAAACCGGAGCGAAATTACTGTAAAACCAGGAAAGAGCTACTCGCCATCGTAAAAGCCTTAGAACATTTCCATCATTACCTCTATGGCAGAAGATTTCTGCTCCGGACTGACCATGCATCTTTAACGTGGTTGCTCCAGTTCAAGAACCCGGAAGGTCAGATTGCCAGGTGGATACAACGCCTGCAGGAATATGACTTCGAGATACGTCATCGTAAAGGGACTCTACATGGTAATGCAGATGCCTTGTCACGTAAGCCCTGCTCGGAGAGCTGCAAGTACTGCTCTAGAGCCGAACAGAAATACCTGCCGATAAATCCGGTTGCCTGCCAAGTCTCTACACCATCAGATCAAGATCCCGATCCATGGAGTGACGAAGAACTTAGAAAAGCTCAGTTGGAAGATCCTGACATAAAGCCAATATTACAGCTGAAGGAGACGACCAGCAACAGACCTATCTGGCAGGACATTTCCAGATTTAGTCCCATTACGAAAAGTTATTGGGCTCTTTGGGACTCTCTTCATATCAGAAACGGCGTATTATACAGAAAGTGGGAATCTGATGATGGGAAAAGCTTCAGATGGCAGATTTTATTACCAAGATCAAAAATTCCAGCTGTTTTAGAACAACTGCATAGTAGCTCTACCGGAGGCCATTTTGGGGTAATAAAGACTCTGCAGAAAGTTCGGGAACGCTTCTACTGGTGCAAGGCAAAGGAGGATGTGGAGAAATGGTGTAAATCCTGTGATGCTTGTGCGGCACGTAAAGGCCCGCAGAAACGAAGTCGAGGAAGACTGCAACGGTATAACGTAGGACCACTAATTGAACGGATTGCAATCGACATCTTGGGTCCTTTGCCACGGACCTCCAGTGGAAATAAATACATTCTCGTCGTGATGGACTATTTCACCAAGTGGCCTGAGGCATATCCCATTCCCAATCAAGAGGCATGCACAGTCGCAGAAGTCCTAGTGCAGCAATGGGTGTCAAGGTACGGCACGCCCCTACAACTTCATACCGACCAAGGTAGGAACTTTACCTCTGAAGTTTTCAAAGGACTGTGTCAAATACTCGGCATAGACAAAACCCGGACAACACCCTTACATCCCCAGTCGGACGGCATGGTCGTAAGGTTCAATCGTACCATCCTGAATAACCTCTCTCTTCTAGTATCAAGGAACCAGCAAGATTGGGACTTGAAGTTGCCATTGTTCCTGCTGGCTTATCGAAGTGCTGTCCATGAAACCACCGGCTATACTCCAGCCCAGATGCTGTTTGGACGTGAACTTCGTCTCCCTTGCGATCTCCTGTTTGGTTGTCCACCCGATGCGCCTTCATCGCCCGAGGAGTACATCCAAGATCTCCAGGCACGATTTGAGGACGTACACAACTTTGCTCGGGAGCGGATTAAATTGGCGACGGAGATAATGAAGACAAGGTACGATCTAAAGGCTACACAACATGAGTTCCAGGAAGGAGAGAAGGTCTGGTTGTGGAATCCTGTTCGACGCAAAGGACTCTCTCCCAAGTTACAGTGCAACTGGGATGGACCATACACAGTCTTAAAAAGGCTGAATGAGGTAGTGGTGCGTATCACTAAAACACCTTTGTCAAAACCGAAGGTGGTGCACTATAATAGGCTAGCCAAGTACCACAAGTAACGGTAAAATTAAAATTTAAAATGTAAATACTGGTAAAATTTGCGCATGCGCACTGTAAATATTTGTAAATATTTGTGAATTTTGTAAATATTTCCCACTTAATTTATATTTCTATGTTATCTTTATGTGCAACTTAGTTTTTGTGTTTTAGATTGTGTAAATTTGTTTAGTTTCGCCTCTTGACCAAGGGTTGCACTGCCCGGGACGTGCAGTCCTTGGGAGGGGGGCAGTGTTACGAAATTGTAAATAATTGTGTTTATTTTTGTATAAATTCTTTCAAAGAGGCTTAGTAAGTTGATAAAGTGCTAATTTTGTGCATTTCTAGTCGTTTTAGCGTTGAAATAGCCTTATTTTCCCTTAAAAACGCATTAAAAAGCCCCAGTAATGCACGTAATGGATTTGGCGCCAAATTTGGCGACTTTTTCCCACCTTGGCGATTTTTTTGGCGACCTTGGCGAGGAAATCCTTATATGGGATATACCAAATATGGAAGCTGTAAGTTGATTGGTTGACCACTTTCTAGGGTTTTCTCGAAAAATCTGGGCTCCATGGAACAGCATATAAGGAGCGCTTCCTCGCCAAGGCAGTCAGTTCAGTTCAGATCTCAGCCAGCTTCGCTAGTGCTTGCATTGCTCTTGAGCCTCTTTGAGAGAGACTTGCTTCAAGTGTTATTGGTATACAGTTTGTACTGTGGATTTGCTATTGACAGCTGTTGTTTAAGCTGTGTTTACTGTTTGAATTGAAGCTGATACTTGGTTTATAGACCTGCATTTTTCTGGAATTTTCTGTGAATAAATTACTGAATTTTTGCACGTTTGGCCTTTCATTCTCAGACAACTCACGAACCCCCAAGTACGCAACAATATTTTTCAGAATTTCAGTCCATTACTCCAATCGTTTTCCCATTTTGGCTTTAAATTGAGATTCAGATCTCAAAACATATTGCATGTAGAAATGTAAAATTTTCAGGATAGATTAAGACCGAAGATAAAAGACTATTTTGAAAAGATCAGAACAAAATACGGCATATTTGCTGAGATATTAAGTGTCGGCTTTTACAGATCTCTTTGATGTCGAACTAGCCGTATATATGAGTTCGCAGCGTTCTGTTTGGGCTTCCGCTTGCGTCACTCGAAAAACTGTCGTTTTTCATGATATATAGCCAAATTATCTGGCGAATATAATTTAATTCCTTTCAAAAACGCCAAGGACAACAGAGTTTTGAAATTTAAAATTAAAATTTTGTCAATTTGACAGCAAAATAACTCAATCTAACACATGCACATGATAACTAATACATATCTATACCCAAATATGTGGATTAAAATTGGGAAATAATTTTCCTCGATTTTTAATAATTTTTTACAAAAAATCCAATGGGCGTTTAACATAGGAAATATTTTTCTTGCATCCACGAACGTCCAGTGACGTCACACTTCGCTTGCGTATAGAGCACTTAATGGAACACTGGGATGTGTTGTTGCTCTTGTGTTGTCGGGCCTATATTTTTTGTCAACCAGCAGTTTTTTATTGTCATTCATATTTATTGATCGGGTAGAATTTTTTTTTTTAATTTCAGTACGAAAATTATAAAATAACACATTTGACTTATAAACAAAAATTGAAAATACATTTAAATGATCACGTGGTAACCATCATGATCTAAACATTGGGCGCATTCGAAAGTATTTCCCGGTCACTTCCCGAGTAGGGAAATGACGTCACGCGGGGAGTTCGGAAATTAGAACTACTATATAGGACCCATGTTTGTTAATATATTTGTTTCCCGGGAAGAGGAGATGTGTACGGAAGTAGTTATATCTCGGTCATTTTTCGTAAGGCTCCTATATGGTAGTTCTAATTTCCCGAACTTCCCGGGTGACGTCATTTCCCAACTCGGGAAGTGACCGGGAAATACTTTCGAATGCGCCCATTTTTTTCAAGATTTATCGTTCACATTCCGTCATTTTTGACGGGGTTATATACTAGTTAAATATATTAAAATATATTAAAATAGTTGTTAAACATTATTAAATACTACATAAAAGAATCCAATTAGACATTTCGTTATTTTGAACAATTCAAAATTTTTAATCCTATTGATTTACTGCCGAATACTGAAAAATGAATGGTTTTATAGTGCGCTAAATATGACCAGAATATGAATCCAGCCTGAAATCTTTGCCTCAATGTTCCAACGATTTGAAACTTTCAGTTATACTGAGCAAATCCCGAACGAGGTATTTCACAAAGGATTGTTATTATTTATATTATTTTTTCATATTGTTGCGCACATGGGGGTTCGTGAGTTGTCCGAGAATGAAAGGCGAAACTTACAAAAATTCAGTAATTTATTCACAGAAAGTTCCAGAAAAATACAGGTATATAAACCAAGTATCAGCTTCAATTCAGCCATAAACACAGCTTAAGGGCCCTCTTCACTCACCGCCGCTGGAAACCGAAGCTAATGTTATTCTATGGGAAATTTTTCTTTACAAATAACTTATTAAGTAATACATATTTTTAAATTCTGTTTTCACATTCTGAAAATTCCGGGTTGTTAAATTGACGGACCTTTTTTAAAAAATAATTTTTTTAATTTTTTATATTTTACTTTGAAGCTGCAAAATACGAATTTTCAATATGTGAATTTTTTTCATTTTGCAATTTCAAAATAAAATATTAAAAATTAAAAAAATACATTTTTAAAAAAGGTCCGTCAATTTAACAGTTGGGAATTTTCTGAATGTGAAAACCGAATTAAAAATATGTATTAGTTAATAAGTTATTTGTAAAGAAAATTCTCCCATAGAATAACATTGTCTCGGTCTTCCGGCGACGGTAAGTGAAGAGGGCCGTTAACAACAGCTGCCAATAGCAAATTCACAGTACAGACTGTATAACAATAACACATAAAGCAAGTCTCTTCCAAAGAGGCTCAAAGCAATGCAAGCAAACTGACTGACTCTGATCTCAGACTGAACTGAACTTGGATTGGAAGAAACGTCCCTTTACTCCGGTAGAAAATATACTCCTGTAGAAAAGTGAGGAAAATTCCAGAAATTTCCGTATCTCATCAGACAATGAGATAAGAGCTTCCATATTTGGTATATCCCTAATAAGGATTTTCTCGCCAAGGTCACCAAAAAATCGCCAAGGAGGGAAAAAATCGCCAAATTTGGCGCCAAATCCATTACCTGCCTTTTTGGAGCTTTTTAATGCGTTTTTAAGGGAAAATAAGGCTATTTCAACGCTAAAACGATTAGACATGCACAACATTAACACTTTATCAACTTACCAAGCCTCTTTGAAAGAATTTATAAAAAAATAACCACAATTATTTACAATTTTGTAACAATATTCTATATTGCAACTCTAACAGTCATAACTACAACAATTAAAACGCAAAACACTACGGATTCTGTTCGTCAATATTCTACCCAATTTCGTATAGGGTTAAAATAATTGATCTTTTTGTTCAGTACCTTACTCAATATCCTACAGTTAATATAGTTAAAAAAAATATATTAGATTAATAATTGGTTTAATTCATTCTGACATGTTTATACTTTCTTTTCGAAGTAAAATACGAAGCACAGATAAATAAATACCATCAATTATTTTTTTCTTTTAGCAGAAGAACATTAATCTTCATTTTTATATTCATTCACGATTAATTTGTGTAGATGAAAAGCTCAAGTGCTTTCTCTCTAATTTCGATCGAAATGATTGCTTTACTAATTGATTCAAGCATGGCACTAATTTATTTAACAATGGACTGAATCTTTCATTACAAGTATCCGAAAAGTAATCTAGTTTTCAAATTTCTTTCTTTCTTTCTTTTCTATTCTTTTTTTGAGAAGAGTGGGGGGGGGGGGGGGGGGGATGCTTTTCCTGGAGCAAAAGATAAGAAAATAAAAATATATTTTCTTTAATTCTCACAGGTTTTGATGTTTTATTTTCTGTTACATCTCATTTACATGTATTATAGATTAAATTATTTCATAAAAGACAAAACATAGTAATATAACGCATTTGTGGATTTATATTTTTTTTAAGGGCGTAACCAAAATATGTAAATGATTAATTATATATATATATATATATATATATATATATTATTTAGCGACAGTTTATTTGCAAAAATTACATTAAACTAGTATGTTATGAGTCATCAAAAAACTTTGTAAGGTCGGTGTGTAGTGGAGTTCTTTCCGACGTCTGGCTATGCTAAAATTTAGGGCTTAGCGCCTGGATTGAGTTATTGTTTGATAGTTCAGATCCAGTGCTGTTGGAGTTAATTATTTTCATGTGTGTTGATGTGCGGTGGTGTTGGATATAGTGAATGGAAAAGTTATCCGGCTGGGAAGCCACTGGATTAGTTGGAGTTCACGTCAGCATAGCGCTGCAACGAAGAAAGCAAGTTGCGGAGCGCGAGTGAATACGGGGAGCTTTTAGAGTTTGTTAAATGAAGTAAGTGGAGGTGAGAAGATTAAATACAAATATGAGAGGAGTGTGGTGTAGAGGTGAAGTAGATTAGAATTGCTCTTATGGTGAGCATTAGTGATTGAGTTTTCTGAGCTCGGTGAATGTTGTGTTGGTTTTGAAGGTGCTAATTTAAAGTGTAGAGTTTTGGCGGTTACAGGGAATCCTATCGTCTTAGTCTACGCCGGAGAAGTATCGTGGATCTCCGAGAGCAGTCATCATCTTTCTACATTATCTACAGTCGGTAACGAAAGTGTCCGAACACTAGCAAAAATTCCTATATTAAAAAGTAAACTTAATACAGTTTTGTTAAATAAATCCTTATCGAATCCTGTTTTTAGACTGACTAAGAACAGGATTCGGCAAGGATTTATTTAACAAAACTGTATTAAGTGTACTTTTTTTACATAGGAATTTGTGCTAGTGTTCGGACACTTTTGTTACCGACTGTAGATAATGTAGAAAGATTTCTTTCCGATTATAATTAAATTATTTATTGAAGCTACCTTTCTAAAGTCATTTAAGATTTTTATATTGAGTTTTGCCCAAACATCCTCCTTGAACTTAAGTTCTAATAAATTTTATTTGTATTTCAATTTGAGTCTCGTACTATTTCTTACTTACTACTTAATTAAAGTAAATTAATATTGAGGAAGGATGACCACGTATACCTCACAACTTTCATAGTTTCTGTAAAAAAAAAAAAAAAGCCATTTACCGATTATTATGCACAAAAAAGCAATTACCATACTTTCTTCAATTAAGGAATTTCAGACGCATCTTAATGCAATTTAACAAAGAGGCACGGAAATATAGTCAACATAAATACCGCGGAATGTAAATAAAAGTAAACAATGTATAAATAAGAAAAAATAAGAAACAAGAAAAACAATAAATAAGAACAAATAAGAAAGAAAATATACATATTAAATATTCTCAGAACATTTTAGTTCAATATGAGCCATATAAATAAACTCTAAGATAAATTGGGACAACTAAAATCTAAAAGTGTAAGTCGCAGAATTTGAATATTTGAACTATCTAAAAATAATTATTGTGTCGCCAAAGAAAAGTTGTCAAGTCTTGAGGAACGTTTTTGTTTGTCACCAAGTTTCCTCTAATAATGCAATCTGAATGATTTTCCACATAAATAGCGATTTATTAAAGATTGTTTCACGTAATAAAATTGTTCATTGGTGAACTACGCATTTATTCGCACTGTGAGATATTGAGGAAAATAAAAATAATATTTATAGTTTACTGACAATGAACACTGGAAAAAAAAAAAAAAAAAACCGCGCTGGATAAAAATTGTTTTATACCTTTTTTCTTTGTAATAGCTTCAAAACTAATCATTGAAGGAAATAAAAGTGTCATATTTGCACAATATTAAACAGATAAACTGATAACCACATACATTTTCAATTTAGTAATTCCCTTTATTACAGTTTGCGAAGTATTCAATAAAAATATACATAAAACTTATTTTCAATACATAATACAGAGGCTGTTCGCACATTTTTTAGACGATTTTGATGGAGTGTACTGAAGCAATTTCACTAATATTTCGAGTTTTATTTGTTCAGTTTGATAGCCCTTGTTCTTAACTAACATTCTACATCACAATTTCTATGATAATAATGCTTTTTATAATATCGGAAGAGGTATATTTTTCTACTCCTCTTGAACGTCTTTCCAGAGTCCACAAAGCGTTGTAGGTCGGTGTTTGGATAATGTTGATTTTAAGAGTCGAAAAACATAAAAATCCAACAGTGATACATCAGAAGATTTAGCAGGAATGTCAGTGAAGGGTATGGTTTTAATTCCCGTTTTTTGTTCCATTTTTTTCTAGAAAAGTAATTGATGATTGTGATGTGTGGCTGCTTGTTTTGTCTTGATACAGTTCAACGGATTGATAGCATTGTGGATAGAGATCTGGATTTTCATTTTTAAAAATTGGAATTAAAATATGTTCTTGAGAGTATTTAGAGTTGATTTTGACATTTTTGTCACATTTTTTTGCTTTTATCTTGCGCTTGTATGAAAAACCAGTGGCAATCATAAATCCTTTAGAAAAACTTTCTTTTGATGCTTTGAGCCATGTAGCAAATTTTTTTCTCCACTTTTGTGACAATAAATTGACCTTTTTTTATTGCAACCACTTAAATAGACCCAAGATTCATCTGTTGTTGCAACATTTTTCCATTTTTCTCCTGATAAATGCTTTTCATAAAGATTTCACTAAAAACTATCTTTGGAAAGAGCGGAAACCTATCCTTCCATCCACTGCCATTTTAAAAGCGCATTTTTGCATCTAAACAAAAATTCTAAATATCAGAAGATAAATAAAACTTCCAAAAATATAACTGTTGTGAAAATAAAATTCTCCATGCAAACGATTTTTTCTTACTGCGAAATAAAATCGTCTAAAATATGTGCGAATAGCCTCTGTATAATAGACATAGACTTTGTACTTTATTGTGGTTTATTACATAATGTAGACACGTTATAATTTAATATATGAATAATTCATTTGTTAGATATAAACAATGATTATTTATTTGTTAGATATAAACAATTACTGAACAAAAAAATTTATTCAGTTCTGGGTAATTCCAGATTTATAAGGAATTATTACTTTAATGCGTAACGGCATAGCATTATACAGTTTTTAACATAAACATCAGAAGTTTAATTATGCCAAACATTGTAAATTCTTTTTCTAGTTCTTGCAATGCTGTAGGTTACAAATTTCGACCCTCTCTCCAAATTTATGGATTAAACATTTTCGATCGAATAAAGATCAGCACTATTTCCAGGTACTGTAATGAAGAGATTTTACGATATTCTTTGCAGGATTGAACCTAAATTAATATATATATATATATATATATATATATATATATTACTTACAAAATTATATTTGTTCATGAGGATGGCTACGTAATTTTAAAAATTTGAATAAAAAAAACTTACCACAAAAGCCGTGTGAAAATGCATTATCGTTTTGAGATATTGATTGTGAAAAACAGTCGGGTAAGCACCCACTTTTACAATGGCCGGGCTTTATTTCGAGTTAATTGATTCCTTGAGCATTAAAATCTGTCCGACTCCTTGAGAAGTTATGCACCTCCATTCTATAATGTAGGAAGTGTATTTCACTATTCTAAAAGTGCAATCTTCGTTAAATCTGTCACATTTTCGTCGTCCGATTGGCATGTTTCTGTCAGCTCTAAATAAGTTAAATTAGATTCTTTAGAGAAAAAATTGGAGCTCAATAATTACCTCACCATTTAAAAAAAAAAAAAAAAAAATAGCCCACTGAAGTCTTGTTTTCTTAATTCTTTTCGTTAATAATGGCTTTTTTGCAGATCTTCTGGTTTTTAAATCTGCTATGTTTAATCATCGCTGCACTGTTATAAAAAATATATATATATATATATATATGTTGCTAAACACTTCTTCTCAATTTCTTCTAAGTTCTGAACATAATATAAAGCTATTTTTTAAACATTGTGTTTTAACTTGCGGTTACTTTGCCTGGATGAGCAACGTGGCCGCTTTGAGCCAATTTTACAGTTTAAAAAGCCAAACTTTTTTGTATCTTGCTAAAAACCATCTCACCAATGATTCTTTAACATTTAATTATTTTGCCATTTTTGAAATACCTTTCAAAATTACAACTTTCCTATATATATATATATATATATATATATATATATTAAATTCTTAGCTCAATCCTAAACTGTACACGGAGAACGACGTAATAAAATATGAAAAATTCAAAAATTTGCGGTTGTAAAAAGAGAAAAGGAAGAATATTTCAAAAGTCGTAAACTTGATTATCAACATCTTTTCATGGCGCGTTTTGCTTCGCTAAGATAAATAGCGCATTATATTAAAAAATGACTGAATGGACAAATAATGAGCAAAAATTAAAGGGAATAGGTACAGCTTTAGTATAGAATACCCTTCGTGACTTTTAAATTTTTTGTCGCCATTGCGGCGATGAATTAAAATCGCTATCACAGTTGTGAGACACATCTGAACTATACTGGTACTAAATTTCAAATTTCATGAAAGGGCCCTATTTTAACGCTTTTCCGTAGAATAATAACTACTAGCAAACCCGTGCGAAATTTTCGCACTTTATTTCTTTTGTTATTTACATTTAAAACTTGAAACTTACTTGAAATAAATATTATACCAATTTCACAACTTAATTAAAATTTTAATTTACCAGAAGCCAAATTACTATTATAACCAAATAAATATTGTGCAATAGTGAAACCAGAGTCATTCAAAGAAAAGTTTCAAAATAAAATTCATGGTTGACGACTCAGTTTTCATACTTCCGCAGGCATAACAGTTTTAGTAAAGGAACCCCCCCCCCCCCCCCATGACGCCTTTTAAATTTTTATCTCCAAGTATGCAATCGCATTTTATTTAATTTGGCTTAAATTTTTGTTTAAAAAAAATCGTATTTTGATTATACTTTTTTATGATTTCGCTTTTTATTCAATTTATGATAATAATTCCGTATTTTGTTTATATCTTTAAAATATTGCTAGGTTTAAAATGACGCTTGCAAAGATTCTGAAGAAATAACTTTTAAAATATATTTTCCATAAAATAATGCCCTCATACAAATGTCATCATGTTATCGAATTAGATCATTGAACTCAAACCGCGTGCTTAAATATTGTTCATTGTTAAATATTATTTTTTTTCCTGGCGTATTTTATTAATTTCACCACTATCGTATCGTTTCGACAAAAATTAATTGAAATTGGTCCACGTTAGAGAAATATTATATAGATTATTTTGGATAAAAGGATAAGCTTAAGGGGCAAGTAAACCGTGATGCATTAATAATACACAATAGGTTAATTCGTTACTTGAAGATACAAGATGGTACATCATTTTGTGACAAAATGATTTAAAAAAATCGTTTATTATGAATGAGAAAAATCAATGTTCAGATACAAAAAATAACTATATATATATATATATATATAGATAGATAGATAGATAGATAGATAGATAGATAGATAAGAATAAGTAAAACAACACATATGTAAGTAATGTAAGTAAACATGTAAGCTTCTTCCTGTAACTAAAAGTTTAGCAAAAGAATTTTCGTGCGATGTTTTTTCAATATTAAGGATAACTTAGCATTTAGGATATGAAGAAATTCCCTTATTTATATTTTCCGGGCCACCCGATTTCGTGAATAATCGGGAGTGTATTATTATTATTATTATTATTATTATTATTATTATTATTATTTTAAATATGTTTTCAGTTTTTTTTTTTAATTCTATCGTTTCATCATTAGATTTTCAAATGCTTGTAACGTATAAACTTCTCACATATATGTAATTATTTGCGGGAATAATATAATACAACACAAGCCTTTAGGAAAACAAATATTAAGATAATATAAAATAACTTTTACATTACTCATATAATCTAGAAGTATATAATGAAGAACGACATTCTCCAATCTTCTAAAGCTTTAAAATATGCAAACTACAGCATAAATCTATTATACAATTTGTTTAAGTTTCAACTAGATTGGGAATGGAGTGTGATGCATCATAAGTGTCTTTTACGCATGCATCAGAGAAAATTTTTAAAAAGGGTTCAGACATTAATGACTAGAAAGTATCCAAATCTCCCTAAAAGTTTTCTAATGAAGTAGATGAACTTTCGAAATTAAAATTACAAACTACTCGTTATCAAAGAACTTCAACGCTCTAAAGTGCTCGATATGAGATTTTGAACAGGAATATATTTGCATTTAAGAGACGTATTATAACTTCAATTATAAGCATCAAAATTTCAAGATGATGTATTTCAGAACAATGTATGATCTAACAGAAAGTTATTTAATACAGTATTTTTGATTTTATTAAAAAAAAAGTTTAAATGTTTATAAAATATTTTATTATAATTATGTTTAATTACTAAAGTTATGTAGTTCAATTACATTTTATTAAGTATTCAGTATATTAATCAGCAAATTAAATCTTAATAAATTATTAAAAAATAGTGTATTTTAACTGATATTTTATAAAGAAGTATCTTTGCAATTACAGTCTTTATTAATGTAAAAATCAAATATTAGAGATTCAGTATTATTTAATGTGTAACAAAATATATACTTAACAGTCTTTTAAAAATACTTATATGTTTTTTTTTTTTTTTTTTAACATTTATAATATTTGCAATGAAATTATTTGGTAGAGTCAATTATAAAAAAATATTTATGAGTTTATTTTTATTACATTTGATCTATAAATAAAATAATAAAAGAACTAGTAAATATCAAACAACCTATATTTAACTGATACAGGAATTTAAAGAAATGTAATAATAATAAAAAAAAAAAAGTAAATCTCAAAATATCTAGCTCTAAATTATCATGAAAAAACAACTTTTTTAATGTATTTTAATACGTTTTTTACAAGTTATTCAGTTTTGTAAAGAAAATCAAGGAATATAATTTTCATAACCATTAATCAAGAAATATAATTTTCATAAACTTTATTAAATTCCGTTTTACAGTGCATATTATAAATATAAACATAAAAATTAAATCGATTAAAAAAAAAAAAAAAAAACTATCTTTAATTTTAAACGTGTAGCAATATCATTAAAATGATATTCATATAAATTTTTACAGTTTCCGAAATATGTTCATAAGTATGGTCTTCACATTTACATATTAAATGTTTTATTAAGAAGTTTAAGTAAAGTTTCTTCAAAAGATTTTTTTAAAAAGTTATTACTAAGTAATTTATCAATTTAAATTGTTTAAAGTAAAAATGTGCTTCTAATGTTTTATTGATCGACGTCACACTAGAGAGGACTTGACTAGTAGGTTTTAGACGACGACTTGTGATTAAGTAATTCGGAGCCATGCCATCAAAATTTTACTCATTCACGTAGGCGATGGCTTCCCGCTATTATAACCCCCAGAGGTATAATTTTTACAGAGATGATTGCGGCCATGTAATTTTACGTGCACCAGTTACCCATTAATATGCACGAAGGTCTTTGGCGGGATCAAAAATGCAACCTGCATCGACCAAATTTGCTTCAACAAAAATTATTTAATTTGACTATTTTATGAAAAGATATTCCTGATCAAATAAACAAACAAACAAACAAAAGAAAACTAAATTTCGGCTCTATATTAATCACAAGAAAGGAAAATTTTCCTTAAAAAAAAAAAAAAAAAAAAAAAAAAAGAAAATTAATCTTCAATATGTATTTATGTTTTGGATTGAGATCGATTGATTAAATAAGAGTTCTAGGCTTGGGTACACATTATAAAATTTGTCGCATGTTGTTCAGATAATCTTTCAATAGGAGAATTCATTGAAAATGAATCCTTACCAATGGCCAAGAGGTATATTACTCTCAAAGAAGCTATGCACATAGTTTTTCATGACTTTTTCCGACATTTAATCTTTTGTATCGGAACTTCACTTTCACGTCTCGGAACTTCGATTTTGTTTTATCGCCAACCGCTTGTGTGTGTTTATCATATTGTATTGGTATATTCATTGGAGAGAGATTTTTATTTTAATTTGTTTAATTATTTATGTTTTATTTTTTGAAAGAATGTGGTTTTTTTCGATCATTTTTCAAATTTCATATTTTATGCAAGACGAGGACGCTGGATCCAACGATTGTTTTTTTTTTTTTTTTTTTTTTTTTTTTTTTAAATACACGCGTGGTAGTGATCGCTGTCTTACAGATTTCCACGCATTTTCAGATTCATGCACGGAGTACAGTCGGGAACAAAAGTGTGCGAACACTAGCAAAAATTCCTATGTAAAAAAAGTACACTTCATACTGTTTTGTTAAATGAATCCTTATCGAATCATGTTCTTAGACTGACTAAGAACAGGATTCGACAAGGATTTGTTTAACAAAACCGTTTGAAGTGTACTTTTTTACATATGAAATTTTACTAGTGTTTGGATACTTTTATTACCGACTGTAGCTACATCCAGTGAAATATTTTTTAATGCACACAAATTGTGCATAAGTACGTGTCTGTGTAGTGGTTGCTGCTGTACAGATTTTTATCCCTTTTCAGATTAATGAACGACGAATTAGTTGCATGCAGTGATGATTTTATTGATGGTTTTAAAGTATGCGAAGCGTGCATATGTGCGTGGTGGAAATTGCTGCTTTACAGATTTTCATGCATTTTCGGATTATGCAAGGTCATAATTTTGGAAATTTGTGAAAAATTTTTGATTTACACATCATTTATAATAGTCAGATTTATATACAAAAGATTGAAAGCCTCCATAATTTCTTTTTTAGCAATGGACTTGTATTCATGCACGGTGAAGTATCTCAATTTTCATTACAATTTTAAACGTTTCTTTTATTAATTTTAAAAACAATCTTAATTTATTTCAATGAATTTCAAAACAAGTGCCAAAGTGAAATAATCATTTATTTCCTTAAAATATATTTTTTTGATATGTTTTGTAAAGATTAAAAGTATCGATTCGTAATGTGACCTGTAGTATAGACTCATCCCGTGAGCAGTATGTGGTGCGATTCGAAGTATCGACTCATCAGGTGAGCAGTATATCAGCGACAGCAATGTGTGTCAAAGTAAACTTGTTCCAGAAATTTCATTATTTCCATTTTTTTTTTTTTTTTTTAAGTGTAATTTAGCGTATTTTTGTGTTTGAAACTTTTCTGAAAATGCCTCGTGAAAAACCACGAATAAGAGTTATTATTATTATTATTATTATTATTATAGTAGAATTATTACACATGTATTAATTATCAATATTATTAGTCATAGCATTGTAATATTAATATAGCCTTTTCAAGAGTTAAAATAACAACATCATTAAATGTACTTTTTTCGATACAAAATCAACACCAAACACATGATATACTCTAGAAAGATACATTACGTTCGGAAAAAATATACGAGCAGAATTTTCCACGGTGAAAAATTTCATTTGTCTCTGACCAACTAGCTATCGAAGCATTAATTTATAAATCGAGTTTTTAATATTAGGATAATATTGTTCCAATATTAATATATCAATAATATACCAAGAACGTTTTAAAACAATCTGATTATTCTTTGGACAATTTGAGTCTTAATAATCAAATTTTGTAATTCATAAAGTTGTAGTTTTTCACAAACACGCAGACAAATAATATAAATATACATGGGCTTACTGTGGTAAGATTTGCTATTAATTTATAGTTAGAATCAGCTTTGGGATATATTTATGTGTATCATAGATGTTTATTCAAGTTTAAATCATTTATAGTAGTCTGTGCAGAATCTACCAGTAATTTAAAAGTAGTTTTCTTTTTGTTATAAATTTTGAAGTTGGAAATTGCAATATTATTGTACATTTTCTTTTATTAGTCAAAGCCAATTTCTTTAAAAAGAATGGTGTTAGAATATTGGGAAATACTCAGAAAGTCACCCAAAAGTTAATTGTGCTAATAGTTTTTAACTGAAAATACAGAAATTATAAACAAATGATGACCAGTATGCGAAATTTTTTGGGTGAATCAATTTTCTTATGCTTAAGTTAAGGTCAAACCATTGTAATATACTTTAAATATTGTATTATATGCATCCAAAATACCTTTGTATGTCATATTAAATTCTGTATATACATTTTCAAAAGGAAACATGTTGTAAACATTTTATGTATATTATACAACGTTCCCACTAAAGTACGTTCGTCCCTACCTTTTTAACTGTTAAAAGTACAGGAACGGATTTTAGAAGGCATATGAATTTAATAGGCATAAAAATTATATACATACGTATATAATTTTTTAAGGTGAGAGGCATTATAAACATATTTGGGAGAAATTAATTGTAGAAATAAAAACCTTTTTAACACGCTTTTATTAGCTTCACCTGTATGTATGTATGCATGTTTGTATGCATGTTTGTATGCATGTTTCTATGTATGTTTCTATGTTTGTAACCGCTCTGGGAGCAAACAAAAAATCTATATTGTAAAAAAAAACTTTCCCTACGTGAATCCGTGGCGTTGAGGTATAGCTCCGGGCTACGAACCTAAAGGTCTAGCGTTCGATCTCAGTCAAGGGAGATTTTTAAAAAATTGTTTTTATTTAATTCTAAATTATTTTAATTAAAGATTGAGTTCTATGAAAGGTATTTCTATAAACCATATTTTCTTACCTTTACTGTACAATATCTTCATGAAATTGAAATATGTTTTTTAAGTTCACTATTGGATGTTTCCTATATAAAATAGATTACATACCACCACTAGTTTATGTACAGGGACACTCAAAAGTACTCAAAATCATTGCGTTCTTTGTGAGATATTTCTATAAATCAAATTTTAATAACTTTACGTTGCACGAAGTTTCAGGAAATTGAAATATGTTATTTATATGCACAAAAGAATGCTTTGCATAGAATATAGCATGGTTATCATTATATTTACAGGGTGACACAAAAATATTCAGTTATATTAAGAGGTATTAATAAAAAATTCCTAGAATTGTACTTTCGTTTACATTAAGCGTTTTTGACACTTTCTATCATTTTTTTAGTGTGAATATAATTTCAATTTGTGTATCTGTCTGACTGTTCTTCTGTCCGTCTGTCTGTCTCTCTGTCTGTTTTTCTGCACTCTAATTCCCGTAAATATTTATGAAATTTCTTCAAACCGATATATTTTATTCATGTTCACTATCGGATGTTCCCTATTGAAAATAGAGTGAATGCCTCTTCTGGTTTGTGTACAGGGACACCCAAAATTATTTGAAAGCATTGTGTTCTATGTGAGGAGTTTCTATAAACCATATTTTAATACATTTAATGTATACAAACTTTAATGAATCTTTGATATGTTATTGAATTCCCAATCGGATGTTTCCTATGTAAAATAGAGTACATTTCTAACTGGTTTGTGTACAGGAGCACTTAAAAGTATTCCAAAGCATTGTGTTGTATGAGAGTTATTTTTATAAACCAAATTTTAATAATTTTATTTTTCCCAGAGCTTAATGCAATTGAAATATATTATTCGTATGCACAAAAGAGTGCCTTCTATGTAATATAGTATGGTAAACATTAGATTTACAGGACCACACAAAGATAATCCTTTACATTAAGAGCTATTAATAAAAATTTGCTGGAATAGCACTTTTGTTTACATGAGCGTTTTAACATTTTCTTATAATTTTAGTGGGAATATGATTTCAATTTCTGCATCTGTCTGTCCGATTGTCTGCCTTTCTATCTGATTGTCTCAGGCTCCTATCATCCGTGAATATTTTGAGAATTTTTAAAAAATGATTCACTCAAGATCCCTATGGAATGTTCCCTATTTAAAATGTCATTAATAGGTCCTGTACAACTAGTTTGTTTACAGGGAGAACAATAACAACAATAAAAAAAAGCCAATGTATTACGCTTTAGGACAGATTTTTTTTAAAGTTATATTTAAAAATCTCTCTGCTATAAAAATCATAAAAACATTGACATGTATTATTAATATTCTGAAATATTGTTTTGTAGAGAATATGATATGATTAAGTTTTAGATTTACCGGGCTACAGTAAAATATTCAGAGAGATTAAAAGCTGTAATTATAATCTAATGGCTGCATTTTCTTTTGCGTTAAGCCTTTTTAACACTTTCTAAAATGCCTAAGAGTAATTTTAAAATGAATTAGTCTATCTGTATGTTTTTCCGTCCTTCTGTCTGTCGTGCGATAACGTAGGCAAAGAATATTAAATGTTATTCGATACAACAATTGCGTACAATTGGAAAGTGTTACTAATCAATGCGTACTGCATGATTTTTCTTTCTTGTTTTAATTTATAATATTATTTAACATGCTTTTATTAGATTCACCTGTATGTATGTATGTATGTTTGTAACCGCTCTGGAAGCAAAAAAAAAAAAAAAAAAAAAAAAAAAAAATCTATATTGTAAAAAAAGACATTCCTTACGTGAATGGCGTGGCTGTGAGGTAAAGCACCGCGCTACGAACCTAAAGGTCTAGCGTTCGATCCCAGGCAGGGCAGATTTTTTAAAAATGTTTTTTGTTTAATTCCAAGTTATTTTAATTAAAGATTTAAATGTATGTAAATATTATGGTGTGTTACTCACACGGTTTTTTCTTACCCTGCATTTTAATACTAAGATAGATATTTTGTGCTTTTTAGTTCACATTTCTATAAAAGCGTGTTCTTTAATTTTTTAAAACTATAATATTATTTCAAAAATGTTTTAAAAGGTTTGCCGTATACTACAATTAAAAGATCTTATCTTATGGAGCTAAATAAGCATTTCGCATTTAAAAAAAGTTTATTATAAAACATAATTAAAATTCAATTTGTTTAGGAAACATTTAATATCTGGCAGAATAATTAATTGTTCGATAATAATATTACATTTTTTCGTTAAAATGATGTGCAATGATTTTACTTATCTGTGCTAAAAATATTTTAAATTCAAAATTTTCTACGTAATACTTAATTCTTTAATTAAACTATTTATTAATTCTCAGTTGATTATAATTACTCACTATCAGATTGCACTAATTATCCCGTCCATTAAAAGATTCAGTCGTAAATAACTTTATTTTACAAAGGTGCATTGTTAATTTTGAAACAAACATTTTAAGTTAAAATTATTTCAAAATACGCATTTTTTTTTCCTCAATTTTATTGAGTCATCAAATTTAAAAGTTTATTTAGAACAATGAATTTAAATATTTTACTTTCTTTTAAAAATAATACTTGAATATTTACTGCAGTGAATGCATTGAAGGAAACATTCCATTCTCTGGAATGATGCATTAATTTGCTTTTTAATTATTTAAATTATTGATAAAATAACAGTAGAAATGCGTGTGTAGTATAGATTGTTTTACTTTATATGGATCAATTAGCTGATTATAAGCTAAAAAGAAGTTAACAATTTTAAAAGTAATTTGTAAATATTCTAAATATGTGTTTAAATTCCGATTGTCGTTTTCATAGATTGATCAATTAAAAATATATATTCAAATTATTATTTTAACAATTAAAAAAAAATATTTTTTTACATGCTTGTCCATATAGACTTAATTAATGTTATTAGATATATAAAATATATCAGATTACTGAATATCATACTTGGCTTATTTTTAACACTTTCCAACAAAGTTGAAAAGTGTTTATGACTTCGGTTTGTCTGTATGTCTGTATGTCTGTCTGTCTGTCTGTCTGTCTGTCTGTCTGTCTGTCCTTCCGTCTGTCTGTCTGTCTGTCCGTCTGTCTATCTGCCCGTCTGTCTGTCTGTCTATCTGTCTGTCTCTCTGTCCGCGCTCTAACTCCCGTAAATATTTATGGAATTTCTTGAAACTGATATATGTTACTCAAGTTCACTATCGGACGGTCCCTATTGAAAATGGAGTTTATACATCTACTGGTTTGTGTACAGGGACACCCGAAAATTTTTGAAAGCATTGTGTTCTATGAGAGGTATTTCTATAAACCATAATTTCATACCTTTACTGTAGACATACCTTAATGAAATTAAAATATGTTATTCGAGCTCACTATCGGACGGTTCCTATTGAAAATGGAGTTTATACCTCTACTGGTTTGTGTAAAGGGACACCCGAAAGTATTTCAAAGCATTGTGTTCTACGAGAGGTATTTCTATAAACCATATTTTCATACCTTTACTCTAGACATATCTTAATGAAATTGAAATATGTTAATCAAGTTCACTATCGGACGTTCCCTATAGAAAATGGAGTTTATACCTCTACTGGTTTGTGTACAGGGACACCCGAAAGTATTTGAAAGCATTGTGTTCTATGAGAGGTATTTCTATAAATCATATTTTCATACCTTTATTGTAGACATAAGAAATTAAAATATGTTATTCAAATTCACTATTGGATGTTTTCTCTATCAAATGGAGGAAATACCGCCATCGGTTCATGTACAGGGACACTCAAAAGTATTCCAAAGCATTGCGTTCTAGGAGAGATATTTCTATAAATCAAACTTTAATAACTTTACTATCTACGAAGTTTTAGGGAAACTGAAATATGTTATTTACATGCACAAAAGAATTCGTTGCGTAGAATGTGGCATGATTAGCATTAAATTCTGCCTGTCTGTCTGTCCGATATCTAACTCCCGTATATATTTATCGAATTTCTTAAAACTGATATATGTTATTCAAGTTCACTATCGGATGTTCCCTATTGAAAATGGAGTTTATACCTCGACTGGTTTGTGTACAGGGACACCCGAAACTATTTCAAAGCATTGTGTTCTATGAGAGCTAATTCTATAAACCATATTTTCATACCTTTACTGTAGACATATCTTCATGAAATTAAAATATATTATTCCAATTCCCTACTGGATGTCTCCTGTATAAAATGGAGGAAATATCACTACCGATTTATAAACAGGGACACTCAAAAGTATTCCAAAGCATTGCGTTCTATGAGAGAGATTTCTATAAATCAAATTTTAATAACTTTACTTTCCACGAGGTTTTAGGAAATTGAAATATGCTATTTACATGCACAAAAAAATGCTTTGCGTAGAATGTGGCATGATTAGCATTAAATTTACAGGGTGGTACAAAAATACCCAGTTATATAAGGAGGTATTAATAAAAAATTGCTAGAATTGTACTTTCGTTTACGTTAAGCGTTTTTAACACTTTCTAGCATTTTTTAAGTGTGAATATGATTTCAGCTTTGTGTATCTGCCTGTCCGTCCGTCCGTCTGTCTGTCTGCCTGTCTGTCTGTCCGATCTCTAACTCCAGTAAATATTTATGGAGTTTCTTAAAACTGATATATGTTATTCAAGTTCACAATCGGATGTTCCCTATTGAAAATGGAGTTTATACCTCTACTGGTTTGTGTACAGGGACACCCGAAAGTATTTCAAAGCATTGTGTTCTATGAGAGCTATTTCTATAAACCATATTTTCATACCTTTACTGTAGACATATCTTAATGAAATTAAAATATATTATTCCAATTCCCTACTGGATGTTTCCTGTATAAAATGGAGGAAATATCACTACCGATTTATAAACAGGGACACTCAAAAGTATTCCAAAGCATTACGTTCTATGAGAGAGATTTCTATAAATCAAATTTTAATTACTTTACTTTCCACGAAGTTTTAGGAAATTGAAATATGTTATTTATATGCACAAAAAAATGCTTTTCATAGAATATAGCATAATTAGCATTAGATTTACAGGGTGACAGAAAAATATCCATTTATATTAAGAGCAATTAATAAAAAATTGCTGAAATATTATTTTCGTTTACATTGAGTGTTTTTAACACTTTCTAACATTTTTAAGTGTGAATATGATTTCAGTTTGTGTATCTGCCCATCTGTCTGTCTGTCTGTAAGCCCGCGCTCCAACTCCTGTAATTATTTATGGAATTCCTCGAAACTCATATATTTTATTGAAGTTCACTATCGGATGTTCCATATTGAAAATGGAGTTTATACCTCTACTGGTTTGTGTACAGGGACACCCGAAAGTATTTCAAAGCATTGTGTTCTATGAGAGCTATTTCTATAAACCATATTTTCATACCTTTACTGTAGACATATCTTAATGAAATTAAAATATATTATTCCAATTCCCTACTGGATGTTTCCTGTATAAAATGGAGGAAATATCACTACCGATTTATAAACAGGGACACTCAAAAGTATTCCAAAGCATTACGTTCTATGAGAGAGATTTCTATAAATCAAATTTTAATTACTTTACTTTCCACGAAGTTTTAGGAAATTGAAATATGTTATTTATATGCACAAAAAAATGCTTTTCATAGAATATAGCATAATTAGCATTAGATTTACAGGGTGACAGAAAAATATCCATTTATATTAAGAGCAATTAATAAAAAATTGCTGAAATATTATTTTCGTTTACATTGAGTGTTTTTAACACTTTCTAACATTTTTAAGTGTGAATATGATTTCAGTTTGTGTATCTGCCCATCTGTCTGTCTGTCTGTAAGCCCGCGCTCCAACTCCTGTAATTATTTATGGAATTCCTCGAAACTGATATATTTTATTGAAGTTCACTATCGGATGTTCCATATTGAAAATGGAGTTTATACCTCTACTGGTTTGTGTACAGGGACACCCGAAAGTATTTCAAAGCATTGTGTTCTATGAGAGCTATTTCTATAAACCATATTTTCATACCTTTACTGTAGACATATCTTAATGAAATTAAAATATATTATTCCAATTCCCTACTGGATGTTTCCTGTATAAAATGGAGGAAATATCACTACCGATTTATAAACAGGGACACTCAAAAGTATTCCAAAGCATTACGTTCTATGAGAGAGATTTCTATAAATCAAATTTTAATTACTTTACTTTCCACGAAGTTTTAGGAAATTGAAATATGTTATTTATATGCACAAAAAAATGCTTTTCATAGAATATAGCATAATTAGCATTAGATTTACAGGGTGACAGAAAAATATCCATTTATATTAAGAGCAATTAATAAAAAATTGCTGAAATATTATTTTCGTTTACATTGAGTGTTTTTAACACTTTCTAACATTTTTAAGTGTGAATATGATTTCAGTTTGTGTATCTGCCCATCTGTCTGTCTGTCTGTAAGCCCGCGCTCCAACTCCTGTAATTATTTATGGAATTCCTCGAAACTGATATATTTTATTGAAGTTCACTATCGGATGTTCCATATTGAAAATGGAGTTTATACCTCTACTGGTTTGTGTACAGGGACACCCGAAAGTATTTCAAAGCATTGTGTTCTATGAGAGCTATTTCTATAAACCATATTTTCATACCTTTACTGTAGACATATCTTAATGAAATTAAAATATATTATTGCAATTCCCTACTGGATGTTTCCTGTATAAAATGGAGGAAATATCACTACCGATTTATAAACAGGGACACTCAAAAGTATTCCAAAGCATTACGTTCTATGAGAGAGATTTCTATAAATCAAATTTTAATTACTTTACTTTCCACGAAGTTTTAGGAAATTGAAATATGTTATTTATATGCACAAAAAAATGCTTTTCATAGAATATAGCATAATTAGCATTAGATTTACAGGGTGACAGAAAAATATCCATTTATATTAAGAGCAATTAATAAAAAATTGCTGAAATATTATTTTCGTTTACATTGAGTGTTTTTAACACTTTCTAACATTTTTAAGTGTGAATATGATTTCAGTTTGTGTATCTGCCCATCTGTCTGTCTGTCTGTAAGCCCGCGCTCCAACTCCTGTAATTATTTATGGAATTCCTCGAAACTCATATATTTTATTGAAGTTCACTATCGGATGTTCCATATTGAAAATGGAGTTAATATCTCTTCTGGTTTGTGTACAGGGACACCCAAAAGCATTCGAAAGCATTTTGTTCTATGAGTGTTGTTTTTATAAACATTATCCCTACAGAATTTTCCCCATTTAAAATGACATTAATAGGTCCTGTACAACTAGTTTGTTTACAGGGACAAAAATAAAAATATGCCAATGCATTACGTTTTAGGACAGAATTTTTTGAAAATTATATTTAAAAGTCTTTCTACTGTAAAAATCATAAAAATATTGAAATTTATTGTTAATACTCTAAAATAATGTTTGTGTAGAATATGATATGATTAACTTTCTGATTTACAGGGCTACACTAAAATATTCAGAGAGATCAAAAGCTGTAATTATAATCTAATGGCTGCATTTTCTTTTGCGTTAAGCCTTTTTAACACTTTCCAAAATGCCTAAGAGTAATTTTAAAATCAATTAGTCTATCTGTATATTTTTCAGTCCTTCTGTCTGTTGTGTGATAACGTAGGCAAAGAATATTAAAAGTTATTCGATACAACAATTACGTACAGTTGGAAAGTGTTACTAATCAATGCGTACTGCATGATTTTTCTTTTTTGTTTAAAATTGAAGAAACAAAAACTTTCAGCAATTATATATTATCTAAGAAAATAAATTTAAGATGACATACTTGAAATTTCGCTGAGAATATTTATATATATATGAGTAGATTTAAAGAAATTGTCAGTGTATAATTAAAAAAAAAAAAAAAAAAAAATCTTTAGATACTGTAGATTGGAGAAAATGCTTCAGTTTTTGTTTAATACTTCTGTAAAATCCCTAGTTGTGACTTTATTTGTTATTTGTTGATTTCTTGTGAAAATTTATTCTTTTGAGTACATATTAAAAATATATTTAACTTCAAAATCAATATAAACACTTTGAAATAAAAGTTTTCCTTAACGCTTTCGTTTCGGCAATTTACCCCATTCTTAGGCTAAAGTTGCTGCCTATTTCTGGGGTAAGATGAAGATAATAGATGATCTATTTAGCAGAGCTTATGGAATTTCTATGTAAAATACACATTTTAATGTTAGTATTATATATTTATCTTAAAACATATCACTGGCAAAGAAGTTTCTCGGTTATCTTATTCAGTATTTTGCTAAAATAAATGTCCAGATGTTACTTAAAACAACAAAAGAAACAATCAGGCATATTTCCTATATGTAAAACTACTGGCATCTTATCCCATTAAATTTTCGTAGCTTCATCCAAAACGTCGAATAAGACGTAAGTCCGCTTATTAGTTTACGAAAGGGAAATCAGCCAACTTTAAAGATTTGGAGGGAACATCAAACACTGTAATTTTAAAAATCATCAGAATTGTTTTTAAACTACGGTTTAGATAAATTAAACAACGGACAAGTCAATTTTTTAACACATACTAGTTAAACAGAGATGGATTATCGATCAAAAATGATCTAAAAAATTTCTTAAAGTACCTTTACCTCTTTTACGACTACCTCTTCTACACTGTTAAAAATTTCAGTTCAAATTTGAACACTATATAGAGTAAAGTTATAAACAGTACCATAATATGGATCAACCTTACTGTTAAGTTTTCTACATCTCGCGATTGAATTTAATTTGCAACAAAACTTGAAGCTGCCAAACATCCATTTACAAGGGGAGTATGAATCAGTAAAATTCTTATTGAAACCAAACAAAGCTTAAATTAAAGAGTGTAATTAAAAACATAGGCTAAAGTTCAAATTTTGTACAACAACTCACCTATAGATGAAGATAAGACCCTAGAAAATTTAGCCCATTTTATCCAAATCAACGAAAAAGAATTAGCGTGCAAAAAAGCAGGCATAGTGCCAGAGTGTTTGACTTGAGACAAGAAGATCTTCAGTTCGATCCCAGCCTCGGGCAGATGTTGAATTTTTTAAAATTTAAAACATAATACCAATATTTGGTTCAGCATAAAACTGCCAAATCATGGTAAAAGATTAAACCATCGGGTGGTTGCAACTACTTCTGTACCAAGTTTTGGTTCAAGTTAACACAAAATTTTTAACAGTGTACGAGTGGCCGACGTTTACTTACGGCACCTGTGTATAAGAGAACGACATAACACTCTGCCATCTTGTCTAACGCGGCATGTGACCCAAACATTGCCAATTTTTCGATCCATCTTCTTCTTTTAAATTGATGCTACTATATAAAAAAAAGAAAGTTTATTTTTTTTATTTAGTCAGATTTTTCTTTTTTCTTTTTTTCTTTTAAAGGATTTTCTTTTTGTCTTTAATCCGATTGTTTGATGTATAAAATATCACGGAAAAAATGCATGGATATTAGTCTTAATCTCATATTAATTTTAAAACTGTCAATTCATTTAACAGTATTATTATGCCTTGATGAACTGCAATAGTTTCAGATTGAAATTAAATTTAATACTTCTTCTACAAGATAATTTACTTTTAGATAATTTCATTTAAATCATTGAAAACTGTATTATTTAAAATAGAATAAAAGGAACCCTTTTGGCTGTATTCAAAGATCAATATACTTTTAATTTAAATAAATTAAAATCTCTATTTATTTTTCGTAACTTATTATTTATTTGAATTTATAGTGTTTTCCCTTTAAAAAGAAAACTTTCGAATTTATTATTGCGCATACAAAATATTTTCTTTAAACATTTGCATAAAATAATAGGAAACATACATCGATTTGTCTTTAATTACATTTTAAAAGTAATAAGTCTACATTATATGTATTTATAAAGATCATAAAAAAAGGTTTTATTTGGTAAATGACGAATAAAATAAACTTTCTTTCAAGAACTTACAATTTAAATTTATTTTCTATGCTAATAAATATTTAACTTCCACGTATTAATTCTCTTTTCAGTCAACTTAAATCAATTCTACTTAAATAAAAATAAAACAAACAAACAAAATTATCGTTCAGATGTTTAATAAATGAAATTCGCCCCGTTAAAAGACATAAGCTAAAAGAAAAATATCAGTCTGCAAGTCACAATCAATTTTAAAAGAGAGTTTTTGAACAACTTTATTGTTCTTTGATAAGCTGCGATTTGTTTTTGATTACAATAAAATTTAATGCTTCTTCAGAAGAGAATTTATTTGTAGATAACACCGATGGAGTTTTAAGTGTTTTTCTTTTATAAGATTTACTATTAAAAAAAAGTCATAAGTAATAGATTTTACTTTCAACAAATTGAAATCGTTATTTATTTAACTCAAATATGATATTATTATTTTTTAAAATTTTTTCTACATGCAGAATTTTATATATTTCTATTTAAATAATACGAATTATTAAATGTTGTAATTTCAGATTTTTTTTTTTTCTTTATGTACGTGCAAAATCGGCCATCTTCAAAAAGTAAAATTTTGACAAAAAAACTGGTTTTTTGCCACAATTAACCAAAATAAGATAGGAATCAAGTCTCTTTAGTTTTATAATCGTTAGCGCAGTATATTTGAAAATTAGAAATAAGGTGACAGGGGCACGGAAAGACAAGAGATTACTCAAATTTTTATTTTACATTTAGCCACCTTTGCAACTTACTTTGGAGTTGGCCGGTTTTACAACACACCAGAATTTAATTTCAGCTAATGTGAATATTGGATTTTTAGGGTTGCAAATACACAAAATGTTTTGTTCAATTAAATTTTATTTATGAATAACTAGTTTCTCTTATCTGTAAAAAAGAAAAAAAAAAAAAACAGATGAAAAACAACTGATATCCGTAGCAAGAAAATTAATTCTAGAAATTTTTTGAAAATGTATCACAAACTGAACAAACTTACATAAACACATCGCTTTAACCTGCTGAATCATTATAGGCATGCCGTTATGTTAATAACACTTGATTAATGAATCATAATAAGCTAACTAAGATGCTATTTTGTTATCATTTAATATAATGTTACAACAAAGCGTTTGTACACTACCTTTGAACTCTGGCTTTGTTTCTTTTCCACGTTGTCGTAGGGTCACTTTTCCTCTTCCTTGATTGATTAGAAGATACTTTCTACAAACTTCTCCAGATTCGAAGAAAATACGAAATTCAATTATTAGAAACTTTGTGTGCACCAAGAAAGAGCATTCACAGGCGAGAGAAAACACGGTAACACTAACCTAACCAACATGTGTACTGCTTTAGTTGAGTGGAGCAGAATCGCGATCTCACAGTTATGGAGGTGACCGGTTTTCAAACTCCCCAACCTTAGGATTTGACCGGTTTTGCAGCACATCATGATTTTCAAATGCAAATAACACAGGGATGGATCAGCTTTGGCATAGTTTCTTGTTACCAGGTGGTGAAAACATTTACTTAGAACTGAAAAAACGCATTTACGAAATTTAAGGAGTTGGCTGGTTTTGCAACTAGTCAGCACATATATTACTTTGTTTAATTTTTCTAATATTATTTATTTACTTATTTATTTTTATTTATTTATTTGTTTATTTTGGATGAAATTACCGCAAAGTTTTAGCAATTGTACATACATTAGAGGTATCCGATTTCTAAAATAATAAGGAAATGAAAAAAAAAAAAAAAAAAAAAAAAATCCTTGAATATTTTTTTATTCATTAAATCAAGTTTATTGCATCGGTTTTAAAGCTATGAAGTTAAAAACTTATCGATTGGAATTTTTTTAACGTAATCTGTTATATTTAAATCAGTACGCTGAAAATATAACTTAAGTTCTTACGTAATTTTTCTCATAAAAAATATTATTTATATTGTAACAAAACAGCTGTATTTTGAAGCCTAATAAATTTAAGTAATAATAAAATTTAGTATGGGAAAGTAGAAATTTTATATTTACTAATGCGTTAAATGCGGAAAATGAAATTTTTCCAAAGTCATATGAGTTTTATATCAAGTTATTCAATTTAGAATTTATTTTATAAAGATATTATATTGAGTAATATATATCAAATAGTCGGAATAATTGTGAAATACGTATTCCGACAAAAAATGAAAAAATAAATAAATAAATAAATAAACAAATAAAAACTTTTAAATTTGAAAATAGTTTCTTTTTATATTCTATAATACATGTTCATAGAATATTTTCAGTAATAATGTACTCTTTGGAGTAAAAATCAAATAAATATAAATATTCTGGTGTTTCACTCACACGACTTTCTTTTACCCTGAAATTTAACACTATAAATACAGGTTGGAGATTAAGAGGTAAGATAACGAGTACTGTTACGTAAACCTATGTTAAACAATTCAAATTAGGCTTCGGAAGAGTTTTATATGATAATTAGTTCTGTGTAAGGGGGATACCGCCCCCAAAAACCCGCCCGTTTCATTAATGCACCTACATTTATATAGAATTTAATTCGGTTATTAAAAAATAATTCTGTTTTTAAAAAATAATTTATTAAAATTATTATTTAACCCGTTAGTAGTCGCTATAGACAGCGCCACCTATTAAAAATTGCGCACTTTTTATTGAACTGTCACCAATAATTTTAAGAAGTGATGTGACAGACGTTTCTTTGATTTTATTCGCGTTTCATATATATCAAATGCCATTTCTAAAATTTTTGGTGGCTATTGAATAAAAAAATCTTTCAACACTAAAAGATGGGCGGCAAATCGACCAACTAGCGACTACTAACGGGTTAAACAAATTATATTTTATGATAATGCAGACGATTTCCATATTAGAGATGTAGTATAACACTAAATATCCAAAAAAAAGTTGAATTTATTCTCATTATTACATTAAAAAAAAAAAAAAAATCTATAACTTTATTTTAAATTATCGCAAATCGATGGTTCAACCATTCGTTTTAAAGCTATTGGCGAGTTCTTTTGAACGATACTCATCATGGAAATTTACTCCCCTCGAGGGAGGACTTCCTCCCCCCCCCCCACGGGGGGAGGCGAGGCTCCTGCATACACATTTTTTTTTTTCCAGTTGACTATCTCTATTACAAAAAATATATATTCGTTTCATTTGGTTTAGTGCAGTCTATAGATGTTAAACTTTACTTACATGCAATTTCTCCCGTAGATGTAATGTATTTGAATACATTTGAGTGTCCCTGTACACGAACCATTTGCTTCATCTCAACGAAAAGCTTACTGTAGCATACCTATATGATACACATTTAGAATACCGAGTTTGGAATTTCTGCTACTATTTGTTCTTGAGATATGCTGATAACAGACACACAGATAGACAGACCATTTGCTAAAAACAGTATTTTCGTATTCAGGGGACCTCAGAACATGTAAATATAACAAAAATTCACGTTTGGAAATTCGACCCTAAAACAATATTTTCTCGACATTATGGGTAAGATAAAGTAAAAATAATTGAAAGAAGCAATAACAATTTAACTCCAAATTTAAATGCATTTTAAAATATTTTGGAAGGTTTAAAAAATAAATGCAATACAAATGTCTAGTATAAGGACTTTTTCTCTGGATGTTATTGCTATTATATACTGGCGGACAAAATTAAAGCAAAAACCTGTTTCCACGTTCTCTTCTTTTGCACATACTTTTTAAACAAATAAACATATGAACATAAAATTTGGATGGCCTGTTCGATATCGTATTATTAATCAAATTTTATGTAATCTAACATGTGGATGCGTGTGCATCTTTACCTATCTGTAAGGCATCATTATGACCATTTTTACTTTCTTCTATATTCAATAGAAGAAAGTATTGGATTCGTAAAAATTTTCGACCTCGGGTTTTTGATGGATTTACACGTTTTGAGAGCTGTAGAACATAATTTGACCAGTTTTAGAAAATGTCTGTCTGTCTGTCTGTGTGTGTGTGACAAAATATTGTTGCAACTGTATGTCAGAAACTACTGCACAGAATTTCATACAAATTGGTATGTAGTTACATCTTGGCATAAATTAGTGCCTATCAACTTTTGGTAAAAATTGTCTTACAGGTTGCGTTCCCATCCTGCTTTTTTCTAAATTTTTAACATGGTGGTATAGAACAAAATTTTATATAAATATGCATAAAGAGAATTATTTTTTAATAATCATTATGAAATTTAAAAGAATTATTTGTAATAGATATAGTCAACTGCGAAAAAAAATTGTGTATGTAGGAGCCTCGCCTCTCACCCTGGGGGGGGGGAATTCCCCCCTCGAGTAGAGTAAATTTTCATGATGGGTATCTTTCAAAAGAGCTTGCCAATACCTGTAAAACGAATGGTTGAACCATCGATCTACGATAATTTAAAATAAACTTATCGATTTTTTTCATAAAAAAAAAAAAAAAAAATCTCTTATGTAATATTGAAAATAAAATTGACTTCTTTTGGATATTTAGTATTATGCTAATTCTCTAATATTGAAATCGTCTGCATTATCATGGAAGATAATTTTTTTAAATAATAATTTTAATAAATTGTTTTTATTGAGTGATTTTGTACAGGAAAATATAAAAGAAAGTCATGTGGCAGCCACAACATACTAGTTCATTAAGTGTTCTTTCCAAAAATTATAGAAAATTTTCCGTTTTTCCAAAGCTTACTATTGAGAGAAAAATGATTATTTATTAGCTTAAAAATTATTCTTATGCTAAAGTTACATAAAATTTGGTTAATGATGTGATAACGAACAGGCCATCCAAATTTTATGCTCATATGTTTATTTGTTTAAAAATTATGTGCAAAAGAAGAAAACGAGGAAACATGCTGTTGCTTTAATTTTGTCCATCAGTGTATATAAAATTACGTGAAATGATATATTCAGCTTTTAAGCACTTTTTCTTTATCTTTCCGTTTTTTTTTTTGTTTGTTTGTTTTCTTCTTTTAATGATTCAAATTTTAGGCATTGAATAAATGTGGTACAGTGCATTTATCTGACCATTAACTGAAAATTCAAACTATTTGATTTTAGGCATTTTTTGAAACGGAATAAATAAGAAATCCATATTTTTCTACTTTGTACTGAAATATATCAAAGCTAATCACGATTTTCAAAATTAAAGAAAAAAGAAAAGAAAAGAAAGGAAGAAAAAAAAGATTACTCGATTCCTACATCTTTTGAAAATGACATCAAGCTTCCCATGCGTCATTTTAAAAACATTTTAAAATCCAATCTTATTTATTTAGTGAAATAAACTTGCAAAACGCCATTGGTTGCTTTGAAATGCCAGATATACGGATATTGATCTGATTTGAAATTTTACTCTATTCTCCCCTGTTAGGAAAAATAATAAATTGTGAATAAATTAGGAAGGCTTTTAGTTACAATGTAAAAAGTTAGGCTTCTTCGGCAGTGCCATGTAAAATCTAAAGAATTTGGTTTTTATCGAGCCAGTATTTGATGCTTATTATTTTAATGTTTACGCAGTCAATAACATTATCTATCTATCTATCTATCTATCTATCTATCTATCTATCTATGTATATATATATATATATATATATATATATATGCTTACATAGAAAAAGAGGTAAGAATTAAATTAGTATTTTTATGCTTTAAAATATTACTTTCGTATTTCAGCTTATTATTTTCATATTTTTAATTAATATTGCAAAATGAATTAAAGCGAATTTTATATTAGGGGTAAGTTACTATGGAAGTATAGAAAATATAAACAGGAATTCGCGCGCGCGTAATCGCAACCATTCGAAAATGAATAAACAAGTTAATAATTTAAATTGAATGAACACTTCATGCCTGAAATGGTAAGTTAAATGAGGTTTATAGATGAGGTTTAAGACTTATGACTGTAATTGGGTAATAATTGATGACAATTAGAGTTTGATTACTTATGTCAGATGCAAGAGTTACAAATACTGTTGTTTATGACTTGCCGACTGTAAGCGCCATCTTGTCTAGCCGCACGAAATCATTGGCCAATAGGACACAAAGAAGCATTGCAAATCAAATAATATAACCAATAAACAAACAGGGAGGAGATTAAGATTACGCCCGAAATATGCCAAAATTACGACTATAAAATATGAAATAAGCCAAAATTAAGCGCTCTTTTCTAGCTATCCTCTCTTAGTAATAAAATTAATCTTAGGCATTGTTGGAAAGTGTTAAAAAGGCTTAACGCAAAAAGAAATCCAGCCATTAGATTATAATTGCAGCCCTTAATGTACCTAAATATTTTAGTGTAGCCCTGTAAATCTGAAAGTTAATCGTATCATTATCTATACAAAACATTATTTTATAATATTAACAATACATGTCAATTTCATTATGATTTTTACAGTAGAAAGTTATTTAAAGGGGATTTTTAAAAACGTCTGTCCTAAAACGCAACGCATTTTTTTTTTTTGTCCCTGTATACAAACTAGTTGTACAGGACCTTTTAATGCCATTTAAAATAGGAAACATTTCGTAGTAAATTTGAATAACATACATAATTTTTTAAAAATTCTGAAAATATTTACGGACGCTGGGTGCGAGAAAGAGATAGATAGACAGGTAGACAATGGGACAGACAGATAAACAAAATAAAATCATACTTACAATTATAAAATGTTAGAAAATGTTAAGAACGCTTAATGTAAACGGAAGTGCAATTCTAGAAATTTTTTATTAATAGCTCTTTAATAGCTCTTTATTAATAGCTCTTTAAATTTTTTATTAATAGCTCTTTAAATTTTTTATTAATAGCAACTAAATATTTTTATGTGGACCTGTAAGACTAATATTAATCATACTATATTTTATAGAAAGCAATCTTTTGTGCATATGAATGACATATTTCAATTTTATTCAGCTTTGTGTAAAGCAAAGTTATTAAAATTTGGTTTGTAGAAACACCTCTCATAGGATGAAACACTTTGAAATACTTTCAAGTGTCCCTGTACACAAACAAATGGCAGTATTTACGCCATTTTACATAGGAAACATCCGATAGTGAACTTGAATAACATATTTCAATTTTATTAGTATTTATGGCTCATTTTTATGTACAATATACTTAAATTAACTGTGTTTTATTAACACTTTATATCCCAAAATATTTTATTTTTGTAACAATAGTTTGAAACTTTTTTATGATATTTCGTCATGCATGAGGATCATCTCATATTAACACTTTTACGACCGCATGATTTTGAATTTTTGACAGTAAAGTCCGCCTGAGGGCGTTATTCTCCCATGTTACAATATTTCAGAACAAAATTTTCTGTATTCACATTTATATTAGAAATGGATATATATTATAATTATATTTTCTTTCTAATCAAAGTATTTGTATCCATAGTATATTTCATTGTAAAAGTGTGAATATCTTTATAAGTATAAAAGACAATGTTTGTGTGTGTGTCTGTGCATGGATAGCGTAGTGCAAAGACGGTAGCTCGGACAGTCACGTGATTCGACTCGAAGATGCTCCTTTAGAGGTCCTAGTGCATCTCGAAGCCCGATTTTTGAATTATTTGATTAGTTTTCTTTTAATAAATTAAAATTTGAAAATAATAATCTTACAATAGCTTTAAATTAGTCATTTAAATTTTATCCATAATTTTATTGTTGCTAAAATAATTTAGAAGTTCATTTTTTTTCGACAGGAAAATAAATACATTTACTTAAACGTGAACAATAAAAAATTATTAAAAAAAAAAAAAAAAAAAAAAAATTATGCATCGCACAAAAATTGAGACGTCATTATCACTTTGAAAATTTTATACACATTGATGAAATGCTAATGTAGGTTGTTATAAAATGTTTTTTTTTTTCCTTAACTACTATTTTTTATATTTTTACTGTTGCTATTTAAAAAAAAAAAAAAAAAAAAAAAAAAAAAAAACTGCTTTTGACGTCACATTCAACTGTGTAGCGTTTTTTTACTACTCTAAACTCCATGAACTCGCCAAGAAGTTTAATTTAGAAACAGCCATTTTAATCTAAGTAGCACACCAAAAATATAAATAAATTATAAAATATTACAAAAAGAAAAAAAAAAAAAACCGAAATAGTAGTTACATAAATGATCTATTTTTATCTGAATAGATAATTTCATAGAAAAAGATGCAGTTTTAAAGATAGAAAATTTATTTCAGCAAGCACTATTTTAAATCAAAAGACCATTAAAAATATAAATAGAATCTGAAGAATTCTTATAAATTAACGAAGAGGTGTCCGATAAAAGTATTAGCAAAATAGAGTTTCCTCCTTTTATACAAAAAATTATACAATATATATATATATATATATATATATATATATATATATATATATATATATATATATATATATATATATATATATATATCCATCGTTTATATGGCGACAAAAATTCAAAAGCCGCCAAGGGAGAGATTAAATTAAGTTGTGTAGCACAATAATGTTTACTTATTTAATTTTTTATATACCAATCCCTAAGATAATTTATCGTACAAATAAATGAGCTGCTGTGTGTGACTGCACTTGCACGCTGTCGGGCAGAAATATTTGATTAATTCAAATTAATATTTAAATAAATAAATAAAAATATGTTTAATGGGAAATATATATAACCATGAAAACGTTGGTTGTCTAAAATACCGTAGAAATAGTGCTCATAGCATATCGTTACAAGAGATGAAGTCTTTGCCCTACATCAATTGTACTGTTGCAATGAAAGTAGTTTTACAGGCAAAGTCAAAATAAAAAGGCAGTTCATTAACTTTCAGTGGAGTCAAACTTGGAGACAAACTTGGCGAGTGGACGACCATATTTGGTGAAAAATGATAGTTTAGAATTCCCGAAGTTTCGAAGCTCTCTGATACACGGGAGCATAGATCTCGAGCTTTCCATTGGACTCTCGATGGAATCATCACCAAGCTCCATCGCCAAAAGTTATAAATAGGAGTTAGTTGATTTCTGCGAGAGAGTATGTAGTCACTGAGATTCAGAGTTATTCAGAGATCTATACTGAGTGGTTGCACTTTAGGGATTGAGCTCTAAGCGACTGAACATTTTTCGTGAGCTAACAAAGATTTCTGCTCTGAAGTATTTGATATTATTTACTTTATTCCTGCGGAACAAGTAACTGTTTTTTGGACTGCTCTAGGACATTCATCGAATAGTGAATTTTGCTGTACGAGTAACAGTTTTAACTGTTTCCAGAATATTCGAAGAATTAACACTACTATTGCACTGTTTCCGAGAATATTTGTTTCAATGTATTAGTTTTGTTGTACAGATTCGAGAAGTTCAAAAAATATTTGATATCGCCAAGGTGGTCCCATACTGAGGCTGTGGCGAAAATAGTCGACAGTCGAAATATATTTATTTAAATGTTTCAGTTTTTCAATTAAAGAGAAATCATTTAAATATAGTGACTAGCAAAGAGGGCAAATACTGCTAGTTGGTTACATATTTAAGAAATAAATAAATAGCATACAAATTGCAAAAGAAATGCCCACTTGTGGAGTTACAAATTTTCAAATGACGTGAATCTACTTCAACGGTCACGAAAGTATTAAATTTAGCTTAAACTATGGGAACTAAAGTTTAAACTATAGTCCCAATGAAATCCTGCAGTAAATTTAGACTATACTGAGGAATTTTTTTGATGGAACTTTAAAGTCGCGGTGGGATACAAAGGATTAAAGAAAAACTTGGAGATTTATTATTACCGATATTATTAAGTTCATAACATAAACTTCTAAATACTGAAATGGAATATAACTTCATCTTAATGGATGGAAGCACTGTTATATGTGTGACCTTCTCTTTTTCCCCCGGCAAAATTAGAGACTATAAAAAACAAAAGAAAAATGTTGTATAAGCAGCAGAAGTTTCTTCTATCAAGTTATTGTGCTTCCATTAATCGATTGAGTAGTGACAAATGCTGAACTCCTTTTGTTTCTAAAGTTTATCCATCAGCGATACAGTTACGAAGAGGTTTATTTTATTTTATTTATTTATTTTCTGCCAATTTCAAAAGGGAAAAAAAGTACATTAAAGGAAGAGTCATGATTCAGTCTGTAATAAACTGAAGTAATGATTGCGAATGCGTAATACTTTTAATTTTTTCCAATTTTCTTTTCTTTGTAGATTCTTCTCTTTATTCGATTTGTTTTGAAGTATGGGGATTTTACTGCTTTTTGTCTTACTATTTTTTTTAAAATATCAATATACATACTTAGTGTGCCTTCTTTTAAGTTGTATTCTAAAAGTATTCTTTATTTTTTTTCTACGTGTTTATTATAATACTAGCTTTAGCGCTCGTTCTTCGCCACGTAAATTTAATTATTATTCACAGTATATTAATAAAAAAAATATTTCTCTTAGTTGAAGCTTACTATACTGATGAAGATGGAGAATAGGTTATTATTGTTATTAAGTACAATTTTTAAATTTTCACTTATATATATATATATATATATATATATATATATATATGTAATATCCAACTATTGTGGGCTTTTAAGAACAATAAAATACTAATTCTATTATTTACTAAAAACATGATACATTATATACATAAAACGTTAATGATTTAGAATTTTACTGAGCCAATGTCCATTTGACATTTCGCCTATGTAGTTCAGTTCGTGGCATAAATAATTTATTTATTACTTCGCTTTCTAATTACGTCGAAACACAAAGTTCATAAAAACAAGCAATATACCCGTCCAGTGTGCATGCCTCGTCGACTCTGAACTTCTCTCTTCAAACGCTGTTAGCAGCGGCGCGTTCCGGAAAGGGCATCACTCTCGTCACAGGCACGAACTTCCGTTTGGATTCTGCTCTCTGGATTCCAGGTACGCAAAGAGAAAACTGCGTAGCTTTAGATTCCAATGTTCGGGGAAGCAAGGTTAGGGGAAGCAGGATGCCGGTCACCATACTCGGCCATCCTGCGTCGTCTGGTCCTCCAGGCGGTCACACTGAAAAATACAAAAAAAAAAAAAAAAACACAAAAGCAACAAAAAATAATAACATACTTATTTACAGTTTATGTACAAATCTTCATATTTTTGCTTTTAAACTAAGTGATCCCACGTTTGAGGATCTTAGCACGAGTAAATGTGCAATGGGAGCCTTCATGGCATCCATCTTTAATTATATCATTAATATTCTCATTTTTAATTTTCACTGTCTTATAATCACAGAAGAAAGTCAGTATTGGCTTTACGGCAACAGTTTTGGTGGTTGTCTACTCAATTTATATTTTGATTTATTTTTCTTTTTAACTTTGGAAAATTGTTTATTGTCATGATTACGCAAATCTTTACTTTGGGACTCGAAGTTATTTTGGCACTCGAACTTGAGAACCTCTAATTGATCATTTTTAGTTTTAATGTCTTGTAAGGTTTCTACAGCATCTTGTTCAGTCAAAAAGTCTATAATGGCAGTCTTATATGCAGGGAAAACTTCTAATTGTATTTGCACAGCTTTGGGAAATAATGCAGCTATTTCGCTAATTGTAGTCGTCAATGGAAGTGATGGAATGAACAACTTTCTCAAATTTATACTGGCAGTCTCTTCTTTTGGGAAATTCTGTCTTTTACACTCAGTGGAATCTATCGTCGATGGCTTTTTTCTCGATTTCTTCCTTCTAAGGAGTTTGGAATTTTCGTCAACTTTTCCTTTTAACTTTTTCAACTCTTCGGCTAACTGCGAAATTTTTTCAAGTAGGAATTGTTTTTCATCTTTCTTCGAATAAGTGTTTTCTGGATTTGGCGACTTCATTCGGGAAACATTCGTCTGACTTCGTCCCTTTCGGCGAGGCTCCTCCTCTTCCTCACTGTCATCATCTACATTACTATCGTCCTCTAAAAGCATCTTATCGTCATCACTTTCGTCACTCTTGTCGTCGACGTCATTTTCACTTACGGCTTTTTCGGAAGATTCTAATGAATTTTTGACAGCATAACAGGTTGAGGGGTTTTATTGTTACACTTTTTAACACTATTCAATGTTTCATTTATTTCTGGGGATTTCTCAGGAATTTTGGTTTTACAGTTAATAAGGGCATGAATAACAACATTCGTTTTATTTTCTTTCTTATATGCATTTACTGGAAGTACTGTTACTAAATTTACCTCGAGAGAATTAGATTTATTTTTCACAAAAATGCCTTTTTCATTAATCGTTGTTTCACCCAGCATTAACACGTTCATACCAAGGATTATATCACAGGGTATCACATCATTATGTACAACATAAATATTAGTTTTACTTTTAAAATCATCAACTTTAAGATCGGCGTCAAATGAGCCTAATGGCTTTATGGAACTTTTCCCGATCCCTTTCAAAGTAGTACTCATAGAATTTAATTTGTTCACATTCAATTTATCAAAAGCATTTTTACGCAACAATGTTGCTTCACTTCCCGTATCGATTATGCCTATGAAATTTACATTGTTTATTTGTATAATTTTACTCATATTTTGATTTACACCAATATACAATGCTTCAACTTCTGGTTCTGAACCCGGGCACTCCGAACTTTTATGCCCAAACTGTTTGCAAGAAAAGCACTTAAAACCTTTCATTCTATGGGGGCAATCTCTAGATAAGTGGTTTTTATCACCACAATTATAGCACAGTTTATAGTTACTTCACTCTTAGGACTAAATTTTTCATGTACATTGTATGTGTTTCGGTTTTACATTATCTACTTTATCAATTCTATGTTTACTTTTTTCACTATCACGTTTAAATACTTCATACATTTTGATTTTCTCTTTAAAATCGCGAAGATTTTTAGCACCATAAAGAATAATTTTGTTTTCATATTCATCATTGATTCCTTGGATCACGTAGTGCATTAACGCGGCATCATCAATGTGCCCGTTCTTACTTAACTCTCTTATTTAAAAAAAATACTCTGTAGCAGTTTCATTGCCTTTCATTTTCTTTTTACTCAATATTTCATGCAAAGAGGCGGAATTTATCTCGATTTTAAATTCCTCGATGAGTGCATTTTTTAATTTTTTATATGTCAATAATCCTTTTTCAGACCTGATAAAGAGCAGAGCGTTTCCACTCAACGAGCGTTTACAGAAAACAAGTCTTTGTAATTCGTTCAAATTAAACATATTCGACATCTCTTCGAATTCAGTAAGCCATTCGACAATATTTTCATGCGGCTCGCCGCTAAATTTCGAAATATTATTTTCAAAGTCATTGAAAGAAACAGTTGCACCAAGTGATCCAAAATTCACATTATTACTACAATTTGTACTTTTTTTAGTTTTATCATCATTATTTATGTGACATTCATTATCATTATTTGGCATTGCACAGAGGAGTCAGTTTTCTCGACGTCATTATCACTGTTAAATTCGTTCTCAGACTCATCATCTTCCGAATCATTGTCGGAATTTTCCTCTTTGAGTAATTCAATATCATTTAATTTTAATAATAATCTATCACGTATTTCTTCTTTCGTGCCGTCAATTGAAACACTTAATAAGTTACTTATAATAATAATTAATTCATTCAACGAAAAATTTTCGTCGATGAATTTTTGTTTTTTAATATAATTTTCGTCATCTACGGCAAACGCGAATCCTGAGAATTTTTTTATTCTGCTTCTGTTCCTCCGATCACCGTCGTCATTGAATAAAAAGCGATGCAGAATTCTAATTTTACTGTATTTCTCTGTCCTCAGTGCAGCGCCAATTTTGGGAATATCCCCAAGAGAGGCCATTATACAACAAAACAAAAATACACGTACCTTTGTAGAACCGAAACAGCAGGTGGTCTGAATTTTATTCAAATCTCTATCCAGTCGATTTGCCGTTTTTTAATCCTTGAGTACTTTGAAGAACATATTTCACATTTTATCACTCATTTATCCAATATGAATCTCAGAGCAGACATAACATTCAGCATTGTAATCACTATTCGTAGCACGATTAAGCATGTGAAGAAATTTCAACACAGTTTAAAAAAAAAAATAGTCTATTAAAAGTTCATTCTGTGTTTTAAGAACAGATTATGCAGTTTATCAATTTATATTTTATCAGTCCAGGCGCATCATCATTTTTAGGAATACAGTTCCCAAAAAGTATTTTAAAAAAAGTTCACATTTTATAAAAGTAAAAATAGTTCTTTTTTTTTTTCAACGTACCATTAAAATTTAATTTAAATTAAAATTCGCGTTCTATCCCACTTCTGAAATGTAATATCCAACTACTGTGGGCTTTTAAGAACAATAAAATAATAATTCTATTATTTACTAATTATTTAAAATTTAATAAAGAAAGTTAAAATATGATACATTATATACAGAAAACGTTAATGATTTAGAATTTTACTGAGCCAATGTCCATTTGGCATTTCGTCTATGTAGTTCAGTTCGTGGCATAACCCTTACTAAAATTTAAGGTTTTCTAAAACTTTTTTAATGGTTTTATCTAGGTTTTCAGGTATTTAAAAGGTTTCTTTAAAGTTTCGCTAAAAAATACTTCCTGAAAAGAAACCTTATCTAAGTTTTCTTTAGGTTTTATTCTTAAAACCTCCTAAAAACCTACGTGGTTTTATGTTTTCTAGAGGTTTCCCAAGGTTTCGGATAAATACATCGGTGATAACAAGTTTCCCTATGGCATTTGGATAATATCTACAGTAAAAAACGTTTTTTAAACGTTTTATTTTTAAAACATTTTAAAACCTGCACTGTTTTAGGTCTTATAGATGTTTCCCAAGGTTTCAGATAAATACATCGAGAATAATAAGTTTTCCTATGGTATTTAGATAACACCTCCACTATACTAGAATCAAAAATGTTTTTTAAAGGTTTTAATTTTAAAACCTTTTAAAACCTGCACTGTTTTAGGTCTTATAGAGGCTTCCAAAGGTTTCAAATACATATATCGATGATAATAAGTTTTCTTATGGCATTTAAATAATACCACCAATATACCTGCAACCAAAAACGTATTTTTTTAGTTTTAGTTTTTGAACCTTTGAAGACCTGCACTTTTTTAGGTTTTATAGAGATTTCCCAAGGATTCGGATAAATACATCGATGATAATAAGTTTTTCCATGATATTCAGAAAATACCTCCGTCATACACCTCAATCAAAATTTGTTTTATTTAGGTTTTATTTTTAAAACATCAGAAACCTCCCTTACTAAAATTTATATTTCTAATAATGATAATATATTTCTAAACTTGTACCTGACTAACTTAGAGTAGGTTTTTAATAATAAAACTCTCTTCTACAATTCACTAAAACGATGCACTAATTTAACACCAAGTTGTGAAACATGAACGCAGAAAAGTTGTGTAAATCCCGTGATAGTGTATTAATTTAACACAGTGTCTCAAAATGCGGAGAGATAAGTGGGAATCAAAACAGCGAGAGTTAGATTATCGGGAGAAGAACCGGAGCCATTCTGGGACCAATTTTTTCTCCAACATATTAAAGTAATATATATATATATATATATATATATTGAGTTTCCTTAAAGTAGAAATACAATCGCCAGTCTATATTTTTCTTTAAAAATGTCTTATTCTTGAAACTTTTATTTTTTATAGCATGTCTCTGCAAGAATAAATTTTTATTTTATGCTTTTCCGGGCTCCATGATAAAAAGTTTCCAGATTTTATTATTATTATTATTATTATTATTTAGGTTTTTAATTTGTATCATTCCAGTAACTGAGAAGAAAAAAAAAAAAAAAAAAAAAAAAAAAAAAAGCTTCTTAAAAGACTAATCAAAATTTCTTAAGATACTGTGCAGACAATGAAAGATTCCTTTTTTTTTTAATAGGTTGACGTCTTTTCAATTTATTATCTGCAAAAAAAGTAAAACATTGGCCTTGGAGGATCGAGCCCACGACCATCACGTTATTGGCACATCGCTTTAATCCACTGAACTAACGAGTGACGAAAAAAGTTGCTTACATTTACATAAAAGCCTTTTTTTTTTTTTTTTTTTTTCTTTTCAGCGTGAAACAAAGACATGATGACAAAAATCCAATTTCTATAAAAAGCCTCTTATTTTTTTTTTTTTTTTTTAACTTAAATTTTTATTTTGTGCTTTTTAGTAACTAGATAAAAAAAACTAAAAAAAAAGACTCTTCAAAATTTCCTAGAATACTGAGTAGACAATAAAAAATTTCTTTTATCCATTGACACCTTTTTTATTAATTTTCTGCAAAAATTAACACCTCGGCCCTTCGTGGATTGATTGAACTCACGACTTTGCGTTTTCAACGTGATGCTCTAACCAAATGAGCCAACAAGAGACGAAATGTATTGCTTACATTTTCTTTCAAGTGGAGGCTAATTGTTTTTTAGCGTGACAGGAAGACATGATGACAAAATCCAATTTCAATAAAAAGCTTCTAAATAAAAGAACAAAATGTCACACTTTGTAGTGTTATTCTCTTTCTAAGGCCATGGTAAGTAATATTGCAATGAAAATTGGTACTTAGACTGAAAACAGTAGGCGTGAACAAGTAACTTAACAAAGTCTTTCTCATTTTAAAATAATGAATTAGTGGTAAGTATACTTCTTATGGCTTTATAAAAAATTTAAATTTAAATTAATTTCATATAATAAGCCAAATGAATTTCTTTTCTTAAATCAATCTCAATCCCAAAATTATTTTAATATACCATTACTAGTAATAAATAGGCTGTTAAAGTGTTAACTAACTACTGCATAGTATTCAAATCATTCCTATCTACTAAATACTTTGCATTTAATATGTTAAAAAGAAATATGACATTAATATATTAATTTAATACATTGTGATATGTTTATACGATCTCTCTGTATAAAATACGACATGCAGTTAAATAAATAACATCAATTAATTTTTTTCGCTAGAAAAGCAACATTAATCTTTATTTTTTTGACATGATAAATTTGTTTAGTAGAAAATCTCAAGTGCATTTTCTTATTACGATCGAAATGATTGCTATACTAATTGATTCAAGTATGGCACTAATTCATTTACCAATGGATTGAATCTTTCATTAAAAGTATCCGAAAAGTAATCTAGTTTTCAGATTTCTTTTTTTCTTGTTCCCTTTTCTGGTGTAAAAACTAAGAAAACGAAAGCATCATTTATTTATTCTCACAGGTTTTGGGTTTTAGTTTTAACTATATACATCTAGTTTATAAGCAATGTGTGTTATTATAGGATTGCTTATAAAAAATAGTAAAATAACGCAATTGTAAATTTATACTTTCAAAGGAAATAACAGAAATGTGTAAATGATGGGAAATAATGTTTTAATGAAATTTGCTGACAAAAAATTTGCAAAAAGTAAATTTGCAAAAGTATTTGCAAAAGTATTTGCAAAAGTAACCCTTTCGCTACCAGCGTCACATATATGTGACGATCCGATTTTCTTACCTGATCCCGCGTCACAAATATGTGACTGGTGTTCATTATCAGTTTATGATAATTGTTTGCATCAAATCGTATCGCACACAGACGGGTTATGTTATAAAACAATAAAATAGATACAGGATAATATTGGTTTTAGTTAGAACGTTATAGATACATCCCACAAAAATAAATGACAATTTTATCATATTCAAATAGTAAGACGTCTGGGCTGTGGTGACGGTTTTTCTCCTGAGGCTCTGGTAGCGAAAGGGTTAATATGTAATGTATTAGATAAATACTAGACTCTAAATTTATAAATAAATAAATAAATAAAAAACTCTCCCTCTCTTCTAATTTACACTATAACTTAAAATTGTATGGCTTTAAAGAAATTGATAAGTTACAATGCTTAAAATTTTATTGCTATAAAATGTCTAATCCGTTTCAATGATTATTAAAACTGCTTATTTTTTTTTCGTCCACATTGTTATAAAGTCATTTAGAGAAAACAGATTAAAAAAACTGTTTTTATTTCTGACTTTAATCCTGTTTTGTGCAACGATATATAGATATCTTTGTAAACCAACATCTTTCAGATTTTAAAAAATCTGTGATAAACTTCTGAATCTTAAAAATCTAGATTTAATATAATTTTGAAGAGGTTAAGAAAAAGTAAAAATAATAGTTGTTAGAAATAAAATCTTTATTTAATTTTTTAGATTAAAAAATCAAAATTTATTTTACTAAATAAGATTTTTTTTTTTTTTTTTTTTTTTTTTAAATCTCCCATGGAATTTCACACAAAACAGTGATACAATAGACGAAATTTAAAGAGACAATTTAAATTGAATAATGATTTAGAAACAAGTTGCTTTTTCCTTTTCAAGATACATTATTTAGAAAAAAAAATTAATCTAAAGATGAACATTACACTTATAAAAGAGTTGAAGAAACTAAAAAGAGTAATTTTTAATCGACTTAAAATTTTAAGTAATATCTACTTTCTATACTGCATATATTTCAAAAGCAAATTAAATAAATAATTTATAGCTCAGAAATGAAACTATTTAAATAACATAACTTTCTTTTTCAAATTTTTTTTTTAATTTCCTTAAATTGTTTAATAACTTGTGAAAAAAATATTGAAATATAATTTTGCAGTTGGTTCTATTCCGGTATATTCTTTCATTATTAATATTATTATTACTTTATTACTCATTGTTAAAATCTTCATGCGTTATTGATTTGAACATGCTTGTCACTTACAAATTCTCTCTCACTTTTTTTTTTTTTTTTGATAGAATAAATATAATAACCACAAATAAATTAGTAAATGCTTTATAAAACTGAACTTAATAAATGATATTATTGAAAATATTGTAAAGTGTTAAAATAAATATCATAATTGATATTTATTACTTTAATGTGTATATCTCATCGCAAAATAAATGAATGCGAATTAGGATCCTTTAAAAAATTCCTGGATAGGGCACGCCACCCAGATTTAGATCCCAAAAGTACATAAACTACTTTATATCTAATATCACAACACACTGCGCATTAAATTGCATTGAATTTTTAAGTATTGTATGCATCTGACTTTTTTACTTTACGAACACTAGAGTGAGGAAAGTATTGTAATCATGTCAAAAATCCGAATTTGAGATTTTGATGTTTCTACATGTTTCGAGGTCCCCTGAGTCCGTTTCCACTATTTTTACGATGATATATGTATGTGTGTGTGTATGTGTGTGTGTGTGTATGTATGTGTGTATGTATGTGTCTATGTCTGTGAGTGAACACGCTAGCGTCTAAACGCTTTGTTCGAATAAGCTGAAAGTTGGTACGTATATTGTAAGTCACCATAGTACGAACCCTCTAGATTTTGGTGAATCTAGCACTTATAGTTTTTTTTACAGGGACACCAGGAAAAATTCTTTATCATTATGGCCTATGGAGCCAAATTTTTAAAAGTGCGATAGCGTCTAAACGCTTTATTAATCTCAGCAAAAAATTTGTGCACATGTTATAGGTCACAGTTGCACGAACGGTATCGATTTTGGTGAATTTAGCACTTACAGTTTTTTTACAGGGGCACAAAGAAAAATTCTTTATCATTATGGCCTATGAGGCCAAATTTTTAAAAGTGTGATAGCGTCTAAACGCCTTGTTAATCTGAGCAAAAAAATTGTACATATGTTATAGGTCACAGTTGCACCAACTGTATAGATTTTGGTGAATTTAGCACTTACAGGTTTTTTACAGGGACACAAAGAAAAATTCTTTATCATTATGGCCTATGGGACCAAATTTTAAAAAGTGCGATAGCATCTAAACGCCTTATTCAATTGAGCTGAAAAGTTTTATAAATATTATAAATCATTGTTGAACTAAATATAAGCATTTTGGTGAATCTAGCATTTAGAGGTTTTTACAGGAACACAACGAAAAATTCTTTATCATTATGATCATGGGCTCAAAGTTCAGTAGCGTTAAATAAGACATCGTGTAATATATTGAGAAAAATACTCAAACACTCTTTTATGGTTTTCTCTCTTTTGTTTATTTAACAACTCCTCTTTCTTTACTTTATCTACAAAACTGTTAATTACTCAATGTTCAGAAAGTCGAGTGGAGTCACTCCAGATTTTTTAATGATGTTTATAAAGTATTTTCACCTTTTCTTCTATTGCTTATTATGATTCAGTTTACCAGTTAATATACTGAATATTTTATAAGATGTATTTAAACTATAAACATTTTCCCAAAACTTTTGTAATCGGGCACAATTATTATATAAATATTTCATAAAATTTTTTAATAGTTTAAAGAATTATATCAAATATAGTATATGAACTAACTTTTATTATGTTTCATACTGTTCCGAAATGTATCTTCTTCAACTTTTGATGATTTTAACTGAATTTATTAAACACCTCCTAAGTGCAAACGTATTCCCGTTTAGAATCTGATATCAAGCACTTTAAACTGCTGAAGTTCTTGGATATTCAGTAGTTCGTAGTTTTAGTTTCGCAAGTTCATCTACTTCATCAGAAAACTTTTAATGAGATTTGAACACTTTCTAGTCATTAATGTCTCAACCCCTTTAAATATTTTTCTCTTGTGCATGCTTAAAAGACACTTATTAAACATTATGCGCCATTCAAACAATCATAGTTGAAACTTAAACAAGTTGTATAATAGATTTATGCCTAAGTTTGCATATTTTAAAGCTTTAAAAGATTCGGGAATGCCGTTGTTGAATAGCATATAAATCCTGATTATCTGAATAATGTAAGCGCGCATATTATCCCAGTATTTGTTTATTAATCTCATGTTATATTATGTTATCATACAAATAATTGCACTTGTGTATTTTATATATCTAAAAAAAAAAAAAAACTAGTTATTTTCAAAATATTTGTATAGTATAATCTTGTGATAAGAAATCTTGTGAGAAGAAATCTTGTGAGAAGAAACAAACTATTTATTTAGTTATGTATGTATTTTTAAAATAAAGTATAGTAAACTCACAATTATTAGAAGAACTAAATGACTTCAAATATGCAGATAAAGGAATTACAAGTACCAAATATAACTATAATTTTCTGCCATTCAGACACACTTCTTTTAAAAGCCGAAATTTTGCTTAGTGATCGGTCCGTGTATCTCCATTATGCTTGCGCGTACAGAGCATATTCACAATTTTTCGCCAAACAGTGCGATTTTTGCCAAAAGTGGAAGTGCAAAGAGAAATTTCACCATGTAAATTAACATCCGGCGCTTTATTATTTATTTATTTATTTATTTATTTATTTATTTATTTATTTATTTTATTGATGATTAATATTAGCTTTAAATCGCAAAACTATCTTGAAATTAAAAAATAGTTTTCCGAATACAGAAGTAGATACTAATAATGACAATATATTAGCATTAAGATCCGATTTCATATATGAGGATAAGGCAGAAAAGTTTGTAAAAATTGTTCGACTTGTTTACTAATAGTGGATTAGATGAAGAATGCTCATAAGTCCAAATCGGTAGTTCACCATATAACATTTCACCTATTTCTATTATCATTTTGTATTCAAATTTTTAAAATGTACACTTAAATTTATAAAATATTTCTCTTATGATGCAGTGCTTGAATTTTTACTAAATATTCACCTTATATTAAACTATTATGTATTTTTTAAGAGCATCTTAATCATAATAAAGTTCGATATTTTATTTTAAATTTTATAGTTGAAATTCATAAAATCTTCTCCTCACAAGTAAACCTTCTCTCCTTTGATACCGGTTATCCGGAAACCGATATATTTTCTGAAAGCTTATGCCACAAGTATAAAAACTGTGAAATATTAGGGGCACAGGACAAGCGTTTAAGAGATATAAAGCCCACAAAGTATCAGTAAAGTGTGCATAGAGGGACATATTCCCAAAATGGCGTCTCTATTTCTTGTATATTCCTTATATATCTGTCAAGTACTAACGTATTGTATGTTTTCTTCTTATATTGCAGATGGATCCTAAAGTCGTTGTGGCTGCTTTGGTCTCCCGATTCGGAACAAGCAATCGGTCTCTGAACATCCAGGAATCGGAGATGATAAAACACATAATTACTCTCCTGGAAAATAATATGTAGATTGTGGAAGGGATCAGGACACTAGGATTTGCTAGAGGCGATGGAGAAGAATAGGACGAGGAATTGGACTTCGTAGATGAGGTTGTCGATAAGGAACAGCAATGCTCGTCGCAACAGTCGCCCTCTCTACTTCTGTCATGACGTATTTTGGCCAAGTATGGCTGATGACAGGAAGAAAATTCTGCTTTTAGTGGATTTATGGTGCTCTAACAAAGACCATGCATTGTCTGCTTCCGGGGTACTTGATAGAAAAGTCCTAAAAAAAGAATTGGTACCTGAAGGATGTACAGGAAAGATCTAGTCTCTGGATATTCATTTTTTCACAAATCTTTTGTTCGTTACATAATGGACACAATCATTATCGAGACACATGAGCATATCTGACACCGCGATAGTTTTCTGGCCCTGCAGTCCTTTTCCCTAAATCAGTTCAACGCACCTCGTTTCAAGAATTTTATTAAGTACGCTTTTTATAAAAGCGGATACTTGGACAACGAACCTGGAATGTGGATTGCGCCAATGGATTACTGCTTCGATTCATTGACAAATGATGAGTTTGAAAATGTACCAGCTATCGCTTTTGTAAAATGTGCCCATTGTGAACTGTCTTTTTGCCCGTCTCACTATTTATTTGATGACTTGCACATTGTTTGTATCTTGTATTTTTTTTTTTTTTTTTTTTTTAAGTCAGTAACAAGTCACATTTTCAGCATCCCAACGTATATTGTTTCTTTTCAACAAGTTATTTCTTCCTTTATATTGATATCTCCACCTTTTTCAACATACTGTAGTTCATATAAATACGTGAAGCGAGCATTTTAGCGACTTTTGGTGTCATATTTGCAACACTTTACTTATACTTTGTGTGTACTATAGCTCCTAAACGCTTATCCCTCTGCCCCTAAGATTTAACAGTTTTTCTACTTGTGACATAAGCTTTCAGAAAATATATAGGTTTCCAGGAAACCGGTATCAAAGGAGAGAAGGTTTACTTGTCAGACATGTTTATTTCTCATTTTTTACACCCCCTTGCCCCCAAGCATACAAAGTTAAAAAAAAAAAAAAAAACATTTACGCTTTTATTAATGCTATTCCTCAGTAATAATAAATAATCTAATCGTAATATGTTATAAAAATCAAAGTAATAGTGATGTGCATAATCTATCTATTTCCCTTTTCTAAAAAAAATAAGTTGGTATAGATGTATTCTGCTCAATTCCTCATCATACATTTATTGTTGTTAATTTCTATTGAGAGCAAAGTTTATTCATGTTAAAAGAAATGAGTATGATAGAACACTCAACATGGTCGAAGACTGAAATGCCCCACCTAATAGGTTACCCTGTATCCGATTGGATACATTCAACTTATCCTAATTCATTAACTAATTTTATTAGGATTGCTTTCGTACTTTAATTTCCAATGCAATTCTATTTCCAATGCAATGATCCCCATAATGTAAGTTTGTGTGTAGTATTTTGTCATATTAAGGAAAACTTAAAATTTTAAATTACACTCGAACCTCTCATTAAGGGACACCCATGGGACCAGACATTTTGTCCCTGAAATAGAGGTGTCCCTTATTCAGAGGGTCGATGAAAATTTTTTAAATAGACTTTATACTCAGTTACACATCAATTAATCAATGCACTTTGGCAATGCAAATTACACACTAATAAAGTCAAGTCTTTTTAAAAAGAAAATTACTTGCATGATATAGTTAATTATTATATTAGGACCTATTTTACTGAACTTGCCTATGCACATAAATTTCTAATTTCTAGGGACTGGGACCAGAGAATTTGTCCCTTATTTGGAGGTGTCCCTTACGGGAGGTTCGAGTGTACTAAAGTTTTCAAATTAAAATGTTCATACTTAATGAGGGGTATTATAGATGATATTTTAAAATTTGTCTGAAATCTTTACGATAAAAATATTTCTCATAATGGACGATTAAACAAAATTTTGCCCTATTCTGCCATATTAAAAAAAAAAAAAATCATAAATTTTGAATAACTTACAAAGTTTACAATTTAGAACGTTTCAAAGCAATATTGTTCTTATCAGTATCATAAGTGATATTTAAAAACTGTGGTGCGTCCATTTTACATTCATTCTTTCGTGAGACATGTTCACAAACTAAATAACTAACTACACTGAGAAAAAAATTATTCCGCCTTCCTCTAGAATGAATAAGATGGCCATTTTCTAAATCCCTTAACTAGAAATATAGATTTCCGAGCTATGCGCGTAAGGCCCGCCAATAAATTGAATAGACGAAATAATCGAGAATTTCTAGTGTACACATTTCTAGATGATGAAACAATATTCTGAATACTCTAAATATTCTGAATCATTTTTATCGCTAGAAATTCTCGCTTGCTTTTCTAGAATTTGGTAATAAACCACGATTATAGTTGCTGAAACCCGCCTCTTGTAGTCTCATTTATTTGCAGAGATTTTTAAATAACTTTACCCTCGAGAATATAGGCAAATGCTCTAGAATTCTAATAGGGGCTTCTAGAACTCGCTTACCAAGGGAACTAGAATTTATAAAGATGACATGGAACTATTTTTTCTAAAGCCACAATTTAGATTCTAGATGTCAGTTACAGAATTTTTTCTCAGTGTAAAAAAACTGAATAACCTGAGAACGGACACTTCATCAATGTTGTGATTTCTTGGATTCACCAAACCTCAAAACGTGTAAAGAATAAAAAACCCGAGGTCAAATGTTCTTAGGATTACCCGAGTGCCCTTTATCTATAGTTCACAGAAACAACACACAGAGACCAACCACTAATTACATAATTTTTGGAATCAGGAAACTTCAAAACGTATAAATGTAGCAAAAATTCAATTTCTAAAACTTGATCCGAAAACAATACTTTCTCTACCTTTTATGGATGAGAGAAAGTAAATTAGAAAAAGAAAATGATTTTAAGTTAATTAAATTTTAATTTCATTTATTAAAGTGATTTTTATTCATAAAAATATTAATGAAAAATAATGCTGTCGTTTTATTTTGGGTAGCCCTGTATACTGACTATATATCATACAGACAAAATATAGTGTACTTAAATCTAGCACAAAATGAAGAACACATAACACGATTTGAAATTCACTTCCAGCAATTTCATTGTATAAATGTATCTGAACTTTTTTTTTTTTTTTTGTGAGTCCTGTATAAATTTCTAATAAAGGATTTATATTCTGCATTCTATACGAAATATGCTTCCACGCATATAAAAATATAAGTTCAATTTATTTTATTTTTGCAACCTAAAGATATTAAATTGTATGTACCAAAAGTTTCGCAGATAGACTTAATGAATTTGATAAATTTTGGTAATCCCTGTACACGAATTATTCCTTCTTTTCTTCGAGTCTAGACTTCTAGCTAATAGTTTGTCTTGACTTATGATGATAACAAACATACAGACGCGCGCACACACGTGCACAGACACATACAGGCAACCATTAAAAAGTTAATTTTCGGTTTCAGGACACTTCAAAACGCGTAAATTTAGCATAAACACAATTTCAAAAATCTGAGTCAAAAACAAAACTTTCCTTACAATACATTGGTAAAAGAAAGTAAAAGAAAATAATAATAGCAATAATTATGATGTCTGGTGTGTCACTCACACGACTTTCTCTCTTACTCTTCATTTCAATACTGTAATGATAGATTGCATGTTAAATCTTAAAGTCAATAGCGTAAGATAATAAAAGTTTAATGTACTTTTAAAATAATCTAAAATAGGTTTAGGAATGGTTTTATTTGATATGCAATTCTGTATGAGGGGTGCTACGGCCCCCCTCAACTCCCCGTCCACTTACAGTGTATACAATTATTTAAAAAAAAATCAAGGCTGTTATTAATTTTTATTTAAACTTACCAGTTTTGATCAAATTTTTAAGTGAAAAACTAATACGAAATTTAAAATGCCAAATTTGTACTTCTTGCAGTTATTTGTTTTTAAGTTATGCTGCTAACAAATATACATACGAATGAACCGATAAACATTCAAATTTCGTAATCAAGAAGCCCCAAAACGTAATCTTATTAAAAAAAAAAAAAAAAGGACAGAGTTGAAAATAGAATTTAAAAAAAAAAAAAAAACTTTGTTTTCAATGTGCATATGAAAAATTAATTTTGCAGTATTTGTTGACATAGTAAAATGTACAAAGCACTTCCATCAATTACATTCAACAGAAAAGAACGTTGAACTAAATTTTTGGTAGCCCTGTATGCTGTCTGCAAACAATATGCACTATAAACGATATTGTGTTCTTAAATTTAGTCTTACATGAAAAATATCTAATAAAAAATGGATTACAATTACAGCAATTTCCGAGTATAGGCCCAATATATTCAAATATTTTGGATAGCCCTGTAAACGAATGATGAATGATTTCCAGACCACAATGTACACAAAACATACGTTTATGCATGTAAAAATGTTTATTCATTCTATTTTGCTTATGTCTGCCTATAGATATTAGATTGTACCTATCCGAAATTCCCCCGTAGACATACTGTAATTGAATGCTCATTCATGTCTCTGTACACAAACCACTTGCTTGATCTCAGCGAAAAGTTTAGTGTAGCGTCCCTATATGATATTGGGTGAGAGCACCCATTTTTATTTCCCATAAAGAAGAACAAATAAACGCAAAATGAACAGTTCCTATTATTGTGCATAATCCCCATTGCTATGTATGACCTCTTGCCATCTTTCTGGTAGGAGATGAATTCCACAGCGGTCAAATCCCGACGGTTTCGTGTAAAAAGTCTTTGATGACAGTTTTCACAACATCACGATCATCAAAGATTTTCTGACTGAAGGAATTCTTCAACGCACGAAATAGGTGATAGTCAGTTGGTGCCAAGTCAGAAGAATAGAGAGGGTAGCGTAAAACCTCCCAACCATAGTCCACTAACTTTTGACGAGTGATGACAGCAGTATGTGGCTTGGTGTTATCGTGATGAAGGATAACACCGCGACGATTGATGAGACCTGGCCGCTTTGCTACCAGATTTAAATGTAGTCTGTCTAACTGTAGACAGTAGAAGTTTGCAGTGATTGTTTGGTTGTGGCAGGACCTCCCAAAGAATTATTCCATGCACATCCCACCACACACTCAATAACACCTTCTTGGGATGAAGTTCAGCTTTCGAAGTCGATGCAGGCGGATAACAAGGGCAGCGCACAGTCCTACGACGCTTTAGGTTACGGTATATAACCCACTTCTCATTTCCTGTCACAATTCGTGTCAAGCGTGGGTCATTTTTGTACCGGGAAAGCAAGGAAACACAGGTGGCGATTCGATCATCTCGTTGATTAGCTGTCAGGTTATGTGGAACCCAACGATCCAACTTTCTCGTAAAACCCAACTTTAACAGCAGTCTCTTAACCCTTGACCGGTGTGCGTTGAAGTTCTCCGCTAATTCTTGCACGGTTGGGTTCGGGTTGTTCCTTATGGCTTGGTCAATATCGTCGTTTCCAACGTGTGATGGCCGCCCACACCTACCCTGATCTTGGCAGTTTCTGTCTCCTTCCCTAAATTTACGAAACCATCGACGACATGTTCTTTCGTCTATTGCATATTCTCCATAAACTTGACAAACATTGCGACACTCAGCGGCTTCCGTACTCTTTTTATCAAATAACAAACAATGTTTTATATGCTCCTTCTCGCTTTCCATGTTACACCCTCTGATATATTTATTTAGATAATTAAGTTTATGTCACTCGATGCATTTATATGTGAGGCATCCACACGTTTGATTGGCTGGCAATTTGCGTCATTACGATGTCATGTGTGACGCCAATTCCATTGCAAATTTGCATATGCAAAAACGGGTAAAACTTTCGCACTCACCCAACACATATTCAGAATACCGAGTTTAGACTTTCTGCTACTATTTGTTCTTGAGATATGCTAATAACAGACAGACAGACACACACACAGCGACCAACCACTAAAAATATTTTTTTCTGATTCAGGGAACTTCAAAACGTAAAAGTATAACAAAAAAATGAATTTCTAAAATTTTACCCCAAAACACTATTTTTTCTACCATATATATGGGTAAAAGAAGGTAAAATAAATAAATAAATAAATGCATTTCAACGACAATTTTAAATGCTTTAAAATAAGTATATTACAATTTTATCTCTTCATCAATCTTGCTAAATTAAATTTAAAGAGTGGAGGATTTCTAATAAATTTAGGCATGAAATATATTATTTAAAAATAACGATACGAAGACTCCATTGACACATTTTTAACAGTTCTGATTCTGGGAAACCCCAAAACGTCTAAAAATAACAAAAACTCAATTTCGAAAATTTGACCCAAAAACAATACTTTCTCTACCATATATTTGGGTAACAGAAAAATAAATAAATAAATAAATAAGTAAGTAAATGTATTTCAAGAATAATTTTAAAAACCTTAAAATTAGAAATTACAATTTTATCTCTTCGTTAATCTTGCTAAATTAAATTTAAAGGGTAGAGGCTTTCTGATAAATTTAGGTATTAAATATATTATTTAAAAATGATGATATTAAGACTCCATTCACACATTTTTAACAGATTATTCTCCTGAAAAAGAAAAAAAGGTTGTTCGAAGCCTTCACGAATCGTGAATTAAGTGGTAACAAAAGTTGTTTCACGGGAGAGAGATTTTGGTGATAGCTAGGAAAATGCGCCAGACTGCTCTGTGCACGCAAGCATAATGGACCGGTCCGACATTTGCTTGGAAATGATGAGCCCAAATTAAGAAAGTTTCCTTTAAATAAGGAACACATTATTCGTACACACACACACACCACAAAAAAAAAAAAAAAAAAGAAGAAGAAGAAGAAAAGAAACGAAAAAAGAAATTTGTAATCTAAGCATTTACATTTTCTAACAACATATGAGTATCAGCAGATCCGGCACTTTCCAATTCGAAGATGTCTACAGCACATTCTTCTTAAGCTATAATATTCACAAAACCCAAAATAATCCTTAACGTACTTCAAAATATTGATACGAATAAAAATGAAGTTCGTGGGTTTTTAGGTACAGGAAGTAGCTTATACATAAAATTATAACCCTTGAAGCAGATTTTTTTTACTTACATTTTTATTACTTTATTTACTCTAACAACAATAAAAAAAAAAAAAAAAAAAGTTTTTTTTTCTCTTTTTGTACGTTTCTTTTTTATCTTAAAATAGTGAACTATACAGAACACTGACTTTTTCATTTGTAATTAAGTTTTTTTTTAATTATTATTTTCTCATTTTCTCACAAAGTGATAAGTCCTCTTATACCTTGAAGTATTGAATTAATACCTCACTATGTACCATGACACAGTCTCTTCCCACTCCTATTCTCTTCTCCAAAACCATATCCTGCTGTGATATGTTCATTAAGTGACATTTATTCATTTGTTTTTTAAAATAATATATCATATTTTCTGAATTTAAAAAAAAAAAAAAAAAAAAAAAAAAACCTGTTTGAAGATGTAACCCTTTTTTCTTTAAACGGATAAAATAATATATTTTGTTAGGAATTTCTAAATGGGAAATTTATTTTTTCATATAACTCACAATGAAAAAAATTCATAAAATTTGGTCATAAGTGGTTTTACTATTATTAAACATCACTTATCGATAAAGTTATCTGTGTAAAAAACTATTGAGATCACATTACAAGAAAAAACTTGATGATGAATATTTAAAACTCTTCATGAGTTTTAAAAATTCGTCGGAGGTTCTAATTTTTTATCATATCAGATTCTTAATTTTTTTTTTTTTTTTTTTTTTTTTTTTTTGACTAAGGAAAGAAAGTGTTATTTTTATATACGAGTAATTCCCTCTATTAATTTCTGTGACTAATATTTGAGAATTTTAATTGGTCTACATTATCCTAGAATTTGTTTTAAAGTCTTACATTCAATTAAATTACTTGAAAATTGTTTTTAAAAATGTAATGTACTTTGTTCTTACAGATCAGTTTGTTTTCAATTGTTGATGCATTTTATTTACGGAACAAAATTATGAAAAAATGCATTTATAAAAAAAAAATTATGTGTAGTGCTTGTTAACACGTCAAAGAGCATAAATTGAAATATTCGCAAACGCAAAAGGTATTTGATACTACCAATAACAATAATTCAATAGAAGTATTTTCTTATGCCTCGTGAAGTTCGGGATTTCCTACAATTTACCACATGTTAGGCGGACTCCTGAACTTCTAACGTGTTCTTACATTTCTTATGTCTCTGCTTTCAGATATTCTTTTCATTCTGTTCTTGCTTATTAATACTTTACTCATTAACGAAGTAAATATTTTTTTATTAAAAGGAGAAAAAAAGGCATTTCCATATACATTGTTGATGGAAGTAATGTTGAAAGCAATTACGTAAGACGGTTTGAGTGAATAACGCAGTGAGAATGAGAATGATAATTATAAACCTGACCGTATCCTCTTCTATAAAAAAAAAGAAAAGAAAAAATGCAGCAAGTAAGAACTTTATGAATTGCATTTATGCAGTTGATGGATATAGGCACTTCCATTAGAATATAACTTGGGAAGAGGGAGATCAAAATGTTCTATAAGGTATGCTAAGCTAAAACCATTCCTGTTATTTTTTCTCGAAAAATAAGGCATTATTAGTATGTATAAGTAAATATTAAATAGGTAATATGTACTATTTATAAAAGGTTCTTTTTCCCTCCTAGAGACATGTATAATGTGTTTTCTATATATATTTAAAAAAAGTTACTGTCACTGGCGTCATTTTTTTTCTTTTGGTCTGCGACCGCATTTTCTCGTAGAGGGAAGGTCCTCGTGTCATGAGAGGTATCAACCTCCTTACAGTCCAAACCTCGCTCCAAATGATTCCCATCTCTTCGGACCTTTAAAGGAACACTTGGGAGGTCAGTATTTATGAACCGATGCTGAGATTCAGCAAGCCGTCTTGACGTGTTTGCACAACCTTGAATGTGATTTCTTCGATGCATATTTCGATGGTTTGGTGTAACGATAGAATAAATGTCTCGATAAGTATGGTGATTATGCAGAGAAGTAATATGTACATGCGTCTTCCTGCATAGTACATATATATATTTTTTTATTTACTGAATAAACGTTTACTCTGAATGGGCTTGTTACCTTAGTTTTTGAAACCCCCTCGTATTATGCGCTTTTAACATTTTACACTTTTATAAATAATTACATCTTCTCCTCGTCTATTTGCCTACCTAATTGTCCGTCCATCCTCTAAATTTAGTTAATGTTTACAGAATGCCTTGAAATGGATAGATATTATTAATTATGGTTCATTATGCCACGTTCTCTAATGAAATTAATTTATATACGCAACTAAATTGTGCACAAGAATTCCCAAATAAATCCGCTTTGTTATTGTTTATATAACAGAATTTATTAAAGCTTGTTTTAATAGTGTTACAAAATTGTAAATAATTGTGTTTATTTTCGTATAAATTCTTTCAAAGAGGCTTAGTAAGTTGATAAAGTGCTAATTTTGTGCATTTCTAGTCGTTTTAGCGTTGAAATAACCTTATTTTCCCTTAAAAATGCATTAAAAAGCCCCAATAAGGCAGGTAATGGATTTGGCGACAAATTTGGCGACTTTCTCCCACCTTGGCGATTTTTTTTGGCGACCTTGGCGAGAAAATCCTTATATGGGATATACCAAATTTGGAAGCTGTAAGTTGATTGGTTGACCACTTTCTAGAGTTTTCTCGAAAAATCTGGGTTCCATGGAACAGTATATAAGGAGCGCTTCCTCGCCAAGGCAGTCAGTTCAGTTTAGTCTGTGATCAGAGTCGGTCAGCTTGCATTGAGCCTCTTCGAAAGAGACTTGCTTTAAGTGTTATTGCTATACAGTTTGTACTGTGGATTTGCTATTGGCAGCTGTTGTTAACGGCCCTCTTCACTTACCGTCGCCGGAAGACTGTTTAAGCTGTGTTTACTGGTCGAATTGAAGCTGATACTTGGTTTATAGACCTGTATTTTTCTGGAACTTTCTGTGAATAAATTACTGAATTTTTGTACGTTTGGCTTTTCATTCTCGGACAACTCACGAACCCCCAAGTACGCAACAATATCTTTACGCTACATGAAAAATAACGATTTATTGTATATTACGATGCACAAAACCATTTTCCTGTTAAATATGGTATGATTATATTTATTAATTGGTTTGTTGAATACTTAAAAAAGTCGTTCACACATATTGTGTGAAATACGCGGAAACAGTTCAATATGATATTTTTATGTAATGATGATTTTTAAATCCACTTTATGTTACAACGTATGCAGATATTTACAGCATAGAGACCGTATAAAAACAATCTTTTTAATATTTCTTTTTAGAAATAAAGGTATAAAGTTACTTTTTTTTTGCAATTGCATTCGCTAAAGCGAAAAAAAAAAAAAAACTTTATTTAGCCATGCTGTTTTTTTTTTTTTTTTTTTTCAGTCTATAGGGGTCAAGAAAGAATTTATTGTATCATATTTCTTTAAAACAAAGAAAATATATAAAGAAACTTTTTTTTTTGCATAATGAAATGCAAAGTGCATTTTAATGTACCAACATGGATGTACGTTACATTGAATGTTACCCCCCCCCCCCCATACGCACACACATTTACAAAGTTACTTCTAAGTACAAACAGAAGTCTTTATGAGACTCGTATGATTTTTTTATTATTATTATTTTGTTATTAATTTAAATCGAATTGTGAATTTTCTTCCATCGGTGAATAGCAGTAAATTTAAAAATAATGGTATTAGGATATTTACATATTAGGAAAGGATTAGAAATTTAAAATAATTTTTAAATGTGTTTATGGCTGTAGTAACTGAAATTTGGAGATTGTACGAAAACAATTAATCAAACAAAACGATGAATCAAATACAAACATTTCATAAACCTATGTTATAAAATGCTATAAAATATCACTGTGTTCGTTTTTCGTATATTGAAATAAAAAGTTTTCAATTTATCGAAATAAATAACTTGCCATTTTGCAAAGATTTATTAAGCTATTGCATTTCAAATCACTTTCATTATGCTTATTTAGAAATATCATACACACCCAGAAATTTTAGAAATCTTATTCTATTAATAAAACATAAATAGAATTCTACATAATTTGTTTAGGAAATATTTAAAATCTGGCGAATGAATTAGCTGTAGGATAATAACATTATTATTTTTTCCTTAAAATAATGATCAATTATTTTTCTTTGCTTTGCTAAAAGCATTTTAAATTCGAATTTTCCTACATAATACTTAAATCATTAAGCTATTTATTAGTTCTCAGTTGATTCAAATTACGCAGCATCAGATTGCACTAATTATCCCGCCCATTAAAAGATTCAATCGTAATTAACTTCGCAAAAACTTTATTTTACAAAAATATTAACTTTGAAATCTTAATTTGCAAGCTTAAACTGTTTCGAAACATGTATTTTTTTAATTACAAATTAATTGAGTCATCAGATTTAAAAGTTAATTTAAAACAATCAATTTAAAATGCTTTTAACTATTTTAAAAATAATGTTTGGATATTTATTGCAGTGAATTTAAATTGAAGAAATATTTCTTTTTCTAGGAATTTTAATTAATGTTTTGTTTAATTAATTGCTGTATTAATAAAGCAACAATAGAACGTATTGTAGTATGAATTTTCTTTTTTTTATATGGAACCATCGGTTGATCATAAGATGAAAAGATAATAAACTATTTTCAGTTTTAATTTAAATGTGCTAAATATTTGTTTACTTTCCCGTATTTTAATTAAATTTTTGTGTCTCTAATTAGCATTCATTTAAGTAGTTCAATTTAAAATATTTACGTAACACAATTTTGCAACACAGTATGAAATAAAAGTCGACAGTTATTTTACAACTGGTTTAGTTTAACTTATGAAAAAAAAAAAAAAAAAAATCATATATCAAATTAATCATACACTGACGGAAAAAAAAATCCCAACACCAAGAAAAAAACATTGTAGAGTAATGAAATTCGGACAATGCATTTGTCCAGTTAACATGTTTAACTGATTAAATTTTCAAGATCACAGGTTGATTTAAGCTCGAGAAAATGCATTTCAAATGTGAAATGCTGTTACATTAATAGCCGGTGTAACCTTCAATATTTTGAATGCAAGCCTGCAAACGTGCATGCATTGAGCCATACAGGTGCCGAATGTCACTTTGTGGTATGGAGTTCAACGCTTGTTGTACTTGTTCTGTCAATACTGGGACGGTCAATGCTGGCTGTGGATGATGCTGGACTTGTAGTCCAATGATATCCCATACGTGCTCAATTGGAGACTGATCTGGTGATCTCGCAGGCCAAGGTAACATGCCGACACTCTGTAGAGCCCGTTACGTTACAACAGCGGTATGAGGGCGAGCATTATCCTGTTGGAAAACTCCCCTTGAATGCTGTTCATGAATGGCAGCACTACAGGTTGAATTACCAGACGGACGCAGAAATTTGCAGTCAGTGTGTTTGGGATAACCACGAGAGTGCTCTTGCTGTCGTAGGAGATTGCTCCCCAGACCATGACTCCCGGTGTAGGTCCACTATGTCTAGGTCGCAGACAGTTTGTTTGCAGGCGTTCCCCTGGCCTCCTTCTGACCAACACACCGTCATCACTGGCACCAAGGCAGAACTTGCTTTCATCAGAAACACAAAATTTCTCCACTTCGTCCTCCAATGAACTCTGGCTTGACACCACTGCCGTCGGAAACGGCAATGACTTGGAGTCAGTGGATTGCATGCTACAGTGCGCCTGGCTCGGAGCTTTCCTTGAAGTAACCGATTTCTAACATTTGGTTGTGTCACTTTGGTACCAACTGCAGCTCGAATTTCTGCCGCAGATGCAGTACGATGCGCCACAACCGGACGCCGGATACAGCGGTCTTCCCTCTCAGTAGTGCCACGTGGCCACCAGGAACCCGGTCTTTTTGAGACAGTACCATCCCTTGACCACCGCACCCAACAATCATGCACATTGGATACATTCCAGCCAAGTCTTTCTTCAATATCACGGAAAGAAAATCCACCTTCTGGTAGCCCTATTACAAGACCTCATTCAAACTCGATGAGCTGTTAATAATGGCTTCTTCGTCTTCTTCAAGGCATTCTTGGCTAACATCAACTCAATCTGCCAAATTTCAAAGATCAATAACGATCACAAACTTTACAGCACGCATTTAAAGCAAACTTGATTTGCAAGTTCTGAGTGGCGCTACTAGCACCACACTTATGCGCGAAGCGCGAAATTTGAATCGATATTATATTTCAGATGTATAAACACGCCTACCAAATTTCGTTTATCTGACACAAGTCTTTCTTGGTGATGGGATTTTTTTTTTCCGTCAGTGTATATCATGCCCGCTTCGTTGGGTACTATTTAAATAAGTTGTCAAAATCTCATATCACTATTAATAACCTAAGTTATTATTCTATGTCAAAAGTAACCGCTGTGTTCGGTAGAGGTTTTTCCCGCTTGTAACGTGAGGAATCCGGGTCCCCACTGCCTTCGGCATCAACTTACTCGCTTCTTACTTCCCCTTGCCCAGCGGGTAAGTTCGAAGTTTTGCAAAATCCCGCAGATCCCGTTGATTTTCGAGACAAATTTAGGGCTAAAAGTGGGTCTCGAATTTGCTCCTTTGTAAGCCCCCCCCCCCCCCCCAAAAAAAAAAAAAAATCGAAAATCACATAAAAACGAGAATGTGTTTTTGGAAATATTCTAAAGAAGACACATGGCTGTTTTCAATAATTTTGTACCATTTTTAGTACAGCTCTAGTCAAAAATTCGGAATTTCTGAAATTTCCCCCTCTCTTCTTTAAGAATCAAGAATTCCAAAATGGCATATAATGTTTTATTTATACTCAAGTCTAATTTCACCATGAAGTAATTTGGGGCTTAGTTATGTGCTTACATACGTTTTTTTGCTTCTTGCCCTCCAGGGGGAAAGCGGGGGTATTTCGATAAATCCCGTTTCTTTAGGTGTCGGATAAATATAAACTATCCAATCACCAAAATTCATGACCACGGGAAATTTCGAAAAAGTTGATAGATATAATTGTAAGATGGGTAATGATCTAAATTTCTGCTAAGAGCCATTGAATTCTGACCAGCCGTTCTCAAGCAATGTCCGGACAAAAATAGCATTAAATTTCCCTCCAAGGATTAATTACCCCCCTCCTTCCCTTTAAAAAACGAAAATTCCCAAATTGCAAATAGTGTTTCATTTGTACTCATGTCTAGTCTACCCATGTGCTATTTCTTTACTCTGAAGTAATTTGGAGCCGAGTTATGCTTACAAACGTGTTTTTACTTTTTACCCCCCACGGGGGAACGGAGGGGAAATTAAAAAAAAGTGATATATATAATTTTAAGTTGGGTAACGATCTAAATTCCTGCTAAGCGCCGTTGAATTTCATCCAGCCGTTCTCAAGTGATGCTCGGAAAAATATAGCGAAATACAGACACGACGACACACACACAGGCAAAAATTTCTGAAGTCATTTCTGGCTTTCATGGTGCGTGTAATGTGAAGATATCGCAAAATTTACAGACAAAAGTCTGATTTTATTAATATAGATTAAACCTATTTAATACTAAATTTACAAAGCAATTTTAGAAATTTCTCTATTGAGCATTAAATTTTAAACGCAATATTTTTATTAAAAAAGAAAAAATATATTTATTTATAAACTTGTCTGTATTGCATCCATGACTCCCACATGGTAGAGCCCGGGTTCCAGTCCTGGACATATCATAGATGTTTCGCCACCCATCATTATGGTTTCCTCTCCCTTTCACAAATGGCCATCAATTTTGCGCATCCCCGGTGAATGCTCCAGTAAAATGTTTTGCATCATAAAAAAAAAAAAAAAAAAAATGTATTTAGGTTTTTATTAATGATATGCTGTGTTTAAAAAAATAACAGGTTATTACGCATCATATTTGTCTGAAATATTTCTTTGAATCTGTAAAATTGAAAAATATGATTTATTAAACATAATTATAATATTTAATAATAAAATAAATTTTGAATGCTATGTTTTTAATTTTATTCATTAATATTGCATGAGTAGATTTAAATAATTTTTTATACAAAAGAGCTCTAACACTGTTCATTTTTTGTGGGGACACTATATACATCAAGTTATTAGATTTAAAGATATTACGTTGCAAAGTTTCACAACGCGATATCATTCGATTGCTTTTATCTTAAAATAAGAGCCTAATCTTAAAAAAAAAAAAAAAAAAAAAAAAAAAAATAGTCTAATATTAAAGAATAATGAATAACTTGTTAAAAAATATCAGTTTTGAAGTTCTAAAAGCTGCAATTTTTAAATTACAGCGTACTTATTTCCCATACATAATCCATGAAATTTGTAACTATTGTTGATTCATTCTTGAGAGTCATTCATATAAGACCATAGAGCATTGTTGCAAAACGAGTGCAAAACGGAAGAAATATTTTATTTTATTTATTTTTAATATGTTATTTTGACTTTTTGATCTTTAAAAGGAATTTATAATTATGTTACAAAGCTTAAAATGTGATATAAAAAATAAATAGTGATTCAATTCTTTTGAAATTAAATTTAGAGACCAGGGAAGTTGGCGTAGCCTGCTAGTATACTATAAATAAAGATAGATAAACAACACTTACTAGTTAGTTAACATAAAAGTAAAAAACGAAAAAATTCTTTTATTTAAAACAATATGTATAATCCTGATTTATTAAAGAGAGAGAGAAGATTATTTACAAAAATTTACTAATATAATTTTTTAAGTAATTTCAACAATATTTAAATTTAATAACAAAAATTGAGTAAATCGTCCTTTAGATGTTATATTCTATCTTATAAAGGTGAAATATTTTCAGTTTTTAAAGAAAAAAAGAACATTTTTTAAATAAAAGCAAAATATTTATTATTGAAAATTTATGGGTTTTTTTTTTCGAAATGTTTCCCGTGACAATATTGGAATTTAACACTTGAAAAACCATTATATATAAAATGTTCCATTTATACGCCACGGTAAATAAGTTGACATACAGATTGAGGAGAACATTTCACAAACATTTTCTGGCAAAACTGATATAAATGTTTTTAAATACATCTATTAGCTTCTTTGATATCATAAAAAAAAAGGATCTAATGGGAAACGCACAACTCGAGTTAAAATAAAAATATATTGTATAGCCCTTTGCAGCGCATTAAATGCAGAAACAGCAGAGTCTTCGCTTTTTCCCCTCGGAAGGTGAAATGGAACATTTCGCAGCGATAAACAGCGCACAAAACCACGATATGTAATCATGTTTTAATGATAACTTGCTTTCTAGTTAAAAATTTGAAAAATCATCTTCAAAATGCACACAGAGACATTCCATACTACGTGTGTGGCAAATTTCACATCTGTAAGTGCGATAGATTTTTCAGGAGATTGCTGACAGACGGAAATACAAACGCCATTTCGCTTTCATTAATAAGATTCCGCATATAACTTTATGTACTTCCTGTTAATTTGAATTTAGTGTTTTAGATCTCATTTTTATAATAAATATCTGCAATTTTCTTTCTCATTTGCGAAGATATACCAACTAATGCCAAGGTGAATAATCTACATATATCTAGTAAATAACTGTTATGTAACTTTACATTAGTCGTTTACATTTATGTACTATGTCGAATTTTTAGGCTGGAACCTCCAGTTTTTTTAAATAAAGGCAGTCTGTAAATTAAAATTAATTAAAGACTTGTTTCAATATAATATTGTTTACTCTCATCCGTTCATATAACTCAGAGTACATTTATTAATCAAAATACAGGGTGTTTATAAAGTCCCGGACCTATTTTGATGTTTAATAACTCATAAAATAATAAAGATAGATTAAAATTAATAACAAAAATGGTTAGAGAGACTCAAAAAGTTTCATGACCCTTGTCAATGAACTTCCACGTGTGCCCCCTTGGTCGCACGGAGAATATGAAGTCGATAGTCAATTTCACGCCTGGTAGCGGCAAGCATGTCGGCATCCACAGAGGCTATTGCGGTTGTAATTCTGACTTTTAGGTCATCAATGTTCGACACTCTCCTCCTGTAAACATTGTCCTTTACAAATCCCCAAAGGAAAAAGTCCAGCGGCATTATATCAGGTGACCTGGGTGGCCAAGGAATTGGACCTTTTCGCCCAATCCATCTTCCTGGAAAATGGTCATTCAAAGAACTACGAACGATGGTACCCCAATGAGGTGGTGCACCATCTTGTTGCAAAAAGACATGTGGCTGAAGCTCTTCTAGTTGTGGAAATGCGAAGTTTTCCAACATGTCTAAGTATACGACTACTGAGACCATCTTTTCTGTAAAAAAGAAAGGCCCAATGACTCGGTTGTGCATTAGTCTACACCACACATTAACTTTTGGGGAATCCCTTTGTGCCTCACGGTATTCATGGGGGTTTGCAGATCCCCATATGCGCACATTATGGCGATTAACAATGCCAGAAACATGAAAGAATGCTTCGTCGGAGAACATTATGCGCTTCAGAAAATCAGCATCATCTTCTATCCTCCTTATCATATACCTAATTCTCTTGTCGCTGATCTCGCAGATATTCTAAGGTGGTGTAAAAATGTCTCTCTGGCACGGTCAACATCAAAATCACTTGTGCAGGGACGTCCGGAACGTATCTTATCTGCGATACTTCCAGTTTCTAGAAAATAATTTTTCCACCTCAAGATGCTGCTTTTGGATGGAGGATCTTTTTGGTAAATTCTTCTGCAATTTCTCTGTGCTTGCACTATCGATTTCGTTTCTATGTACCACCATAAAATCTGTGCTTTCTCTTGTGATGTATGCATTCTCCTTAATATCCGCTCGAATAAAACATCGCATACAAAAGTACTACATAACACATCAAAAGTAAACACAACATTGCAATAGTTGCGAAAAACAAAAGAGAGAAAAATGCAATTAATAAGCAGACGATATTTAGAAAAGTACAGATATTTAGACTAGAAAATGAAATTATCTGAAATTAACCACTTGCGCAGACGATATTTACAAAAGTAAAGATATTCAAACCTGAAAAGGAAATATATGAGTTATTCCTTCAATAAATGCCATAAGTTTGTTTATATCTTCTTTATTTTATGAGTTATTAAACATCAAAATGGGTCCGGGACTTTATAAACACGCTGTATATTTATAAAAAATATTTAGTGGGTTAAAAAAAAAAAAATCAGCGAAAATCTAATCTTCTTCTTTTTTTTTTTTTTTTTTTTTTTTTTTTTCCTTTCAAGTAATGCAATTTAATATGTTTATTCATTAAACACATCAATTATATCAAAATAAATTTTAAAAATTCACATTGTTTGTTAATCGGAAAAAAAAAAATCCAAAACTTTTCTCCAAATTACAGCAGTTATTAAACTTTCCTTCAAATTATAGCAGTTTAAAAACACATTTTGCTCATAATATATTTCTTCTAAAAATGTGTTGATAGACAAATTTATTTAAAATATAAACATATTTCCAGGAGGCACAAAAACTGAATTTCAATTAATGTCATTTAGAATAGTTTAACTTTCAAATATGTATCTTCAAAAATAAGAGTTCTTTATTTTTATTTTTTATATTTTTAATACCCATTGAAAATTCTGAAGCATCTTTCAGTTGAAGAGGAATAAAAATTATCTACTTATTAAGAGAACGTATTTAAAATTTTGAGTAAACCTCAAATTTTTAAATATTATAGGGAAAAAAAATAGCGTAAGAAAAAATTGAAGTAGCACTAGTATTTTTAACTTTAAATGTTGCTGAGCTGCAAATTTGTTTTTTCTTGAAAAATTTCCACAACTGTTCCATAAACATAGTATCACTTGAGAATTATATATGAAAATAATAATAATAATAATAATAATATTAATAAATAAATAAATAAATTGAAAATAAAGCTTAAGAGTATTTTCTTTGTTATGAATGTTTACTAGAACACTTTTTTAAATTTATTTATCTAATAATACTCTTTTTTTTTATGATTAAATATTAGTAAGATGAACATGGAAACAAATATTTTCCTTAAACTGTAATTGTATGTAACATATATATATATAACTGTTAACAACCACACAACTTCCATTACACACTATTACAGGTATTATATGCACATTTTAAAAATAACAGGATCAGAAGACATAAAAGTGACCTAACAAATTTCCTGTAAGAGAAACTTTTATATATGCAAAGGAATGAAAACAGAGTTTACATAGAGAGTTAAAGAAAAAAAAATGATCGGTAGAGCCGTTTTTTAAAACACTAGTTTCCGAGATCTAAAACCGACTTACCTAATCAGGATTACTGTTAACTTTTCTGTAATAACAACGTAAAACATCTGAAAGGACATTTGAGACGGGCTTTATGTAGCAATTTAGATAAATAAATAAATAAATAAATAAATAAAAATTGTGCAAGCCGTTTCCCACATACTACTTTCATCAAAACTTGGCATACTCAGTTGTTGACCAGAAAAACACAATTACATACGAAAAGAAAAAAAGGATATCTATAAATGAGTTAATATTGCGGGTTTAAACAATTCCATACATCTGTTTTTTAAGGAACGCACCTACGAGACATGAAATTTTAACTACTTATACAGGATGTCTATAAATTTTCCTATACTAACCAACTAATTCATATGGAAAAGCATCTAACAGAGTGTTCATACATCAACTTCGAAGAAAATCGATAGAGCCGTTTTTGAAATACAGACTTCCTGTTTCAAATTTCGCACTTCCGGTTTTCCAATTTTCACCAAAAGTTGTAGAAATAATCTGTTCACCAGACATGTCTCAATTCTGAAGTTTCGTCGTTCTATCTGCAATAGTTTAAGAAGATTTGATAGTCAGAAGATTCCTTACCAACGTACACATACATACACACACACACTGACCAATTGCTTGGATTCAGGAGACCTTAAAATTTGTAAATCAGGTGAAAACTCGGCATGGAATTTTTTGACCGAATACAATACTCTCATTACTTACGGTAGTTGAGTAATGGAAGTAAAAAAGTATAAAAGGCATTTAAGAAAAAGGAAAAAAAAAAAAAAAACTTTTTTTATTTAAAATTATATACTTCGTAAGTTTGTAAAGTAATAGTTTTAGCTTTATTTAACTATTTCTTTGAACATTTTTTTTCCACACTAAAGGTATTCAGATCTTGATCTATGGCTTCAAGTGTATTCCGAACCATTACAAAGAGCCGTCCGTGAACTGAGACTAGGGCTCAGAACCTGGTAACTGATGACAGAGTGCTAAGTCAATAAAATAGTTTAATCGAAATACATGGCTTAAAACAAAAAATAACAATCAATAGGTGTTAAAATAGTAATAATAATAATATCTGGTGTGACACTCATACGAATTTCTCTTATCGTGCATTTCAACAGTATAAAGATGGATTGCAGATTAAGTCATATGATTAACAAGGTAAGATAGTAAAGATCTTTTTTAAAAATAATTTTAAATAAGTTTAGGTACAGTTTTATTTGACATATAAGTATGTGTGAGGAGAGGCTACCGCCCCTCTCAACACCCCGTTTAATTACATTACCTACATTAATCAATTATTTATTTTTAATTCAAGGCTGCTATTAATTTGCTTTTAAGCCTGCTAGAGTTAAACACATTTTTACAGTGGCAACCTAATACGAACTTCAAAATACCAAATTTGATTTTCCTGAAGTTATCTGACTTTAAGTTAAGTGGAAAATAGCTATACATACAAATAAACTGCGAAAAATTGGAATTTCATATTCAGGGTATGCCAAAACAGGATATTAATAAAAAATCCTCAAAATAGAATATCAAAATATACTTTGTTTGCATTATGGGTACAAAAAATTAATTTTCCTTCCTGAACAGTGTTCGTCGACATTGTAAAATGCAGCAAGCCATTTCCACCAATTACATTCAATCAAAAAGAACGTCAGCTTAACTTTTAGTAGCCCTGTAAACTATATACAAATAAAAACGAGTACTTAAAATGAGTTTTATATGAAAACCATCTAACACAAACTGAAATACACTTCCAGTAATTTCCAAGTATAGCTCTAATATATTCAAATACTTTAGGTAGCCCTGTAAACAAATGATGAATGATTTCCATACCACAATCTACACAAAACATGTTTTCATGCATATAAAAAATACATTAATTCCATCATGTTTCGGGCAGACTACATATATTACACTTTACAATGTACTTGCCAGAATTTTCGTCCATAGACTGTAATGTATTTTAATTCTCTTGGATGGCCTTGTACTTGAACCATTTGCTTGATGTCAACGAAAAGTTTAGTGTAGAATCACTATATGATACAGATTTAGAATATTGAGTTTGAAATTCCTGCTACCATTTGTTCTTGACATATTCTCATATTAGACACACACACAGGCTAACCGTTTTAAACATGACTTTCGAATTCAGGGGACGTTAAAACGTATAAATGTAACAAAAACTCAATTTAGAAAATTTTACCCAAAAACAATATTTCCTCTATATATGGGTAAGAGAAATTAAAAAATGATAGTTAAACTGAGACAGCAAAATTTTTAATTAGCCTTTTGCCGGCCCTAATGTTAGTGATATTTGATATAAATAATGGATGAATAATCTTTGAAATGATTAGGTAACCGTGTTGGCGCATGCGCACAGCTTATGCATCTTCGCTCCGAAAAAAGTTTTAGCAGATGACCATGAGAGACCAATAAAAAACTAAAACTTTGAAATTGAATGAAATTAATATTTTATGTTCAATCTACTATGAATATGATATCGCTTCGTTGTATATATTGTGTATATTAAGTGTATGTGAACGTATAAATTAAAAAATTAAATACAACGAAGCTGGTCCATCTGAATCAATTCACATAGTGAATTTACAAACCAAACAAAGTCTTTCCTAAAAGGAAAAAATAACTAGAATTCAAAATTATCTAGAAGGCACGAATGCCAAAAATTATGAGATTGATTTAGTGGAACTGAAAGTGAAATTTAAAAATGTGGAGTTACTTCAAATTAAAATTGATGAACTTAGACAAACATATTACGAAATTCCAGACTTGAAAGATTCTGACCAAGCAACTATAGATGATAATTTCGACGCATGTGAAGATCGTAAGGAAAAATTAGAGGTAAGACATAATACTCTAATTAATTCTTATAAGAAATTTGATTCTGAAAAAATAATAAATGAAAATGAAAATGCATCTAAAGGTGTCTTTGAAATAAAAACTCTAATTCCTCTTTTAGTTTTACCTGAATTTTCAGGAAAATACGACAAATTCAGTTCCTTTAAAGAACAATTCGATGACATAATAACGAATAATGTTCATATTAATCAGACGCAAAAGTTATATTATCTTAGTTATAGTCTTAAATATGATAAAATAAGCTTGGCTAATGGTTTTGATACCTTTGAATCTTTATATAATGCATTACAAAATTTCTATGATAATGAGCGTTTAATTGTTGAGATCCATGTTCAAAATATTTTGGATAAAATTTAAACCGAAAACGCTAAAAAAATTAGGAATATGATTAATTGTATTGAACAAGATAATTGCGTGTCTTGAAATTTCATGAATACGAACAAAATAAATTACCAGACGTTTCTCTTATAAATATTCTGGTTCAAAAGTTAGACAGAGAATCTCGGAAAATTTTTGAATTATCCCATAAATACAAAAATTTTCACGCCTTTGATCAATTCATTAAATTCTTGGAACAACGTGAATCACTTTTATTATCTATTAATCGAACGAATATGACTAGCGGAAATAAAAATATACTAAACGAAATCTTTCCCGCTATTATCGAAAATTCTCTTAATGAATGAAAGTAAAATCAAAAATTGTATCGTTTGTAAAAATACTTATCCCCCTGTTTATAAATGTGAAGCATTTTTTAAATTAAACATTGGTGAAAGATTAAGAATAATTTGCCTTCATAAGCTTTAAGGATTATTATGTTCTTCATTTGGTGCCGAGGCCAGACAGAGATGAAACTAATTCATCTAAATTACCGGATGCAGAAAATCGGGTGTGCAATTAAATACTTCTGTTTTGAGCATACATTTAAAAGAAAAATGAAAAAAAAAGTATTCTGTTTTCCAAAGCCTGTATTGCACGTTCAGTGTGAAAATAAAAAAGAATAAAAATAAGATGCATTCTCGATTCCGTTTCGAATGCGTGTGTATTAACTGAACAAATGAGTATAATTGTTTAACCCTTTGCGGCGCAAGAGAATTTGAAACATTTAAATTATACTGCCACCGGAATTCATGAACTAAATTAAACTAAAATAAATTTTAAATTTTAAGGTTTAAAAAACTGGCCTTTTCTAATATGTTATAAACGTGAATTTTCGCTAAAAAATTTCTGGGATGAATTTTTGCAGCTGGATCTTAAATTTTGCGTCTTCGCAGCGAGGACAGCGCGCGTTAAGGGGTTAAGAATAAAAAAAATAAAAACTCCAGTTTCGGGTTTGAATGCATTAACTGAAAATATTAAGTGGAAATTAAATACTTTTATTTCAAATGAAGATTGTTCCTTTAGTGAACCAGTAGATTTTTTTTTTTTTTTTTTTTTTTTATAAAATTACAGAGATTACACCATGCAATAAATTAAACATTTCGAAAATAGAAATTCCAGAATTTTTTTAAATTGAGTGACGAGTCATTTTTTGAACCTAATGCAAAACATGTGAGGAATATGTGGTCTCCATTCTTCAATCTTCAATTAATCTAACTTAAGTAGTAAATGATAAAAGCACGAGACAAAGTTAAATACAAATAAAGTTTATTAAAGATCAAGTTCAAGGCGGGTATTGGGCTAACTCAGAAATAACTCTTAAATAACTTTAGGGGATAACTTCAGTAAATCCTTAAATAAACGTAACTTATTCTCACCAATACAGATACCGTCGACGATTGCTCTCTGCCTATCCACAATGCTCCGCTGGTGACAGGATTCCCTCAATTCACCTAACTTTGCACTATCGATGAGCTCCTTCCAAAACGACTATGACATCCACCAAAACTAAGAACTTATCCCAAAAGATCACTTAAGCAAACTCTTTCTTCGTCGACTCTGTATCACTCTTCTCTTCACCTCTTTTACTTTCCAACACACATCCATATTTATATCTAAGATTACTCCCTTCCACTCACTTCATTTAATTCTAAGACTTATCCTTATTTACTCGCGCTTCGCAACTTGTGAACATAGCTGCAGCGCCATGCTGATGTGAACTCTACTACACACCATCCTTACAAACAAGCGTTAATCAGTGTCGATATATTATTTAAGGTTTTAATGGATAATATATACAAGATAAATGAGTCTATTGTTTAAGGAAACTGAGTTTGGGTGGTTAGCCTGTGGAATAGTTGAAGAAACGGATTTCATAATTCGAAACATAGTTTCGTTTTGACAGATGATTCCCATAGAAAATCCCCAAACCTCTTTTTTGATCTAGTTAGCATTAGAATAAGAGGCGATCCAATTCAAAAGAAAAGGGATAAAGCTATGGAAATTTTTAACGAAACAGTTCAGTTTAAAAATAAACGTTACGTTGTACAGCTACCCTTCAGAAGAACATATAAGGAACTTTCTGATATTTATACGTTAGCGAAGCAACGATTTTTGATGTTTATGAAGACGTTTTGAACATGGTCAAGAACTACATGGACAATATAGAGAGATTATTCGGTATTATGAAGCTCCTATTTTTATTTTGTCACTATCAGTGTTTTGCTGTAAACACTCTTTTTTTTTTTTAATAAAAAAGTTGTCGTAAACTTTTAAAGTCTATTGTTTTCTGCTATTTTATTCTATCGCTAACATCCTTCCTGCGATGGTCGAAAAGTATTTCCCCAAACAGGTCTTCAAATTTCCCCAAATCAGAGTTTTTTTTTTCGAAAAAAATCCCTAACTTGATTTCTACTAAAAAGGGAAAATAAAAAATTTTCAAAAAAAAAAAAAAAAAAAAAGAAAGAAATATATCAAGCAGATTTTTCTGATTTAAGCTCAGATTTTTCCCCAAATGAAGGCAATTTTTGAAAAAAATCCCCAAATAACAATAAAGCTATTGAAAGTCTCTAGTCGTAGGGATAAATCATTATGTTGCCAACACTGACAGAAAGTTGAACTCCCCAGATTTTGTCCCCAAAAATTTTAGAATTACCCACAAACATTTGGTCCCCAAAATTGTCCCCAGGAGCCTCAAAAATCTCCAAAATGGGGACAAAGCCCCCAATCTGGCATCATTGATCTTGTTAGGCATTTCTTTTGAGATTACATTGGCAGCGCCATTTATACGTACGTTTTATAAATACCTTTTCCCTTCACCAAACAAAATTTCATTCCCTCACGATTGTTCTGATAAAACATCAAGTCATTTTGACCATTAGTTTTAAAATTAGAGTGTTTTGAAATCGTAACTTTAATTATAATCACCCTGTATTTTGCAGGCTAGATCAAAATGGATGGCTGAAAAGAATGATTGAATGGTTGGTCAAATGTGTTTGATTAAAGACAACTTTTTGCCCATGAATACATGGCTATTAGTAAGTATTATATCAGCATATCATGGATTTGACGAAAAAGTCAGAGTCGCACAAATTAAAACAAAATTAGGGAAATTTAAACGTACAATTAATAAAATTTCAGTTCTGCCAATATAATTACAAAATTATAATTAAATGTAATTGAAATATTTTTTTATGATATTATATAGATATCTGAATATTGTGTTATTGTATATATATGATTTCTTTAATTATTTTTATTGTTTGTATTAATATTTTATTGTTTTGTATAATTATTTGCAAGTTCTTGCGCGAGAACAGTGCAAGGCGGGCAGGAGGTTGGCGCATGCACACCACTTATGCATCTCCGCCAGTGTTGCCAGATTTGGCCTTCTTTTTTTACTCAATAGTCACCAATAATTTTTATTTGTAACGTTTGACTAATCACTTCGAAGATTGATAGTCTATTATGTATATAAAATGTCACTTCTCAAAATTATTGGTGACTATTGATAAAAAAAAAGTCCACATCTGGCAACGCTGATCTCCGCTCCGAAAAAATGTTTGGCAGAAGGCGAGGCGATGAGAGGCCAAGTGCAAAAGACGTGGGCAAGAAAGAACTTTAAAATTTAATGAAGTCCACAATTAATATTTCATGTGCAACCTAGTATGAATAAAATATTGTTTCGTTGTATATATTGTATATATTAAGTGTATGTGAACGTAAAAATTAAAAAAGTTAAAAAGCAATGAAGCTGGTCCGTCTGAATCAATTCACATACAGAATTTACAAACCATTACAGTTAAAACTTAGTGGTAGATATTGAATAAAAAAGTCCTTAATTTTGCAACACTGATCAGAGGAGTGAAATGAAATAGGACAGAGAAAGGGTTAGTCTCTGGTTTTTATGCAAAAAAGAAAAATAATTACTGCAAAAGAAATAAATTAATTTAAGACAAAAATTACACATTTAGACAAAAGAAACTATCTTTTTTTTATTAAAATGACACAATCAACTGTGGAAAAAAAAATCATATTTATTGAAATTTTATTTTTTCCGACTGAGTGAAAATAATGCCTGGACCGGGAGTCGAACCCCGGATCTTTGACTCACAAGGTTAAGGCTCTACCAATTGAGCTATCCAGGCCCACAACAGGTCAGCATTACTCAATCAGACAACCATTAGGCAGAAACATCTCTGGTCTATCATGTAGATAGCTCAACAGAAATAAGCCGCAGGAAATGGAAAACACCATTAAACAATGGGAAAGAAATACAATTTTTATTAAAATCATACAATCAACTGTGGAAGAAAATCATATTTAAGTCAAAGATCCGGGGTTCGACTCCCGGTCCAGGCATTATTTTCACTCAGTCAGAAAAAATAAATTTCAATAAATATGATTTTCTTCCACAGTTGATTGTGTGATTTTAATAAAAATTGTATTTCTTTCCCATTGGTTAATGGTGTTTTCCATTTCCTGCGGCTTATTTCTGTTGAGCTATCTACATGATAGATCAGAGATGTTTCTGCCTAATGGTTGTCTGAGTGAGTAATGCTGACCGGTTGTGGGCCTGGATAGCTCAATTGGTAGAGCCTTGACCTTGTAAGTCAAAGATCCGGGGTTCAACTCCCGGTCCAGGCATTACTTTCACTCAGTCGGAAAAAATAAAATTTCAATAAATAAAGGAAACTATCCTCGATTTATAAACACTTTCAAAGAAGGAGAAAAATTGTTTATGAATTCTTTTGTCTAATTGCATATTCCATTATAGATTTTATTTAGAAACTTTATAAGTAATTCCAGTTCAATAATCTATTTTCCTATTGATGATGGTATTAGTGACACTACTGCTTCCTTTACATACGTAAAAAATACTTAAATACATTATGGTCTATGATAAATATCAGTTTAAAGAAAATTTTTATATAGTTATAATACACAAAATATTTTTAAAATGACACATATTTTTTACATGCATAATAGCATATTTTATGGAATCTGACATCCATGGTTTGTTTACAGGGTCACTTAAATGTATTCAGAAAACATAAAAATACATAGAACTGAAATTGTGCCAAATGCACTTTCATTTGTTTAGTCCGGGAAATGCATTGAAGATTTAACAATGTAATGAATAAATATAGATTGAAATGTTTTACATTTTTTGCTAAACGCATGTATTTTCGCTCCTGTTACAATTTATTCTGATTTTAGAGAAATAAGATGATATATAAAAAAATATTAAAAATTATGAATTGATGTTTAAATTTCAGATTAAATATAGCAGCTTTAACATATATGCGGATTCAATGGTGACAGCTAAATCAACACAAGATTTATTTAACTCTAGATTTAATATTTATTTGAATTACTGGTAAATGACTAATAAGATGCGCGGCAGTGTTTAAAATTATGTAGATTCATACATATTCCTTTTAAGAAATATCTATTCGATTTATTTAACTGAAAGTTTTAGTTTATTTTTATAAGAATAAAATATGTTCAGTAACATTCTTTATCGCTCTTCATACAAAAGCTTTATCTTATTATGTTAACTGCTTTAATCTACTTATAAAGATTTGTGGTCTAATAACTGTTCAAGAATAGAAAAATTGTGGTATCTTATGGGTTCACTTGGATTATTAATCCTTTTTGGCGTTAAGCTTAGGTATAAAATATTTCATAAACGATTACAGAATAAAGGTATAAAGAGCATATTTGTTTAAACATTTTACATATTTAAAGACATATAATACGTCCTAAGCAATCTTTTGAAAATAACTGAGATCCCTGAATCGTAATGTTGCATTAATATCTTTTGTAAATTTAAATCTATTATATATAAATGAATTTCAAGTAGAACGCTAACAATATTTATTAAAATACATAATTCTATGAATTTATAAAGCTAAAGGTATTTATTGAAGTATATAATTCTATTAATTATACTTTAATATTTCCCTAAAGTTTCAAAATGCTTTTTTAAACATCACATACATTATTGTAATTTCTTAATATATCGTATTAATGGCAAAAACGTTGTTTTTGTTCTTAACTGATTTAAACACACACACATATATAAACTACTAGCAAGCTTTGCCCGCTTCGCTGGACACAATACTTGAATGAGTTGTCAAAATCCCGTATCATTATAAATTAAACTCAGTTAAAGTTCCCGCTGTGTTCGGTAGGGATTTTTCTTGCTCGCACGTGAGGAGTCCGTGTTCCCACTGCTTTCGGTAGCAACTTACCCGATTCTTACTTCCCCTTCCTCAGTGGCTAAGTTCGAAGTTTTGCAAAATCTCGACAAAGTACATAATGTATAAAGCTAATCAACATCCACACACCAAAGTTCGCCATTCTAAGATAATTTAAGGCGAATTCAAACGGGAAATCGTGTCTTTACCCGTGTTTATAGCGCCATCAACCTCAAGGGTGTAAGGAAATTTAATAAAATCCCAAGACACGGAGAGACACATTTTGAGACACGGACTTTCGGTCCCACTTCCGGTTTCCGATGTCCCCCTTCGGTTTTTTCAATTTTGACCAAAATTTGGAAAACTCATCTATACACCAGATCTCAATCCTGTCTCAATCCTGAAGTTTCAAAGTTCTATTTTTATTAGCTTCGGAGATACAGTAGCCAGAAGATTCCTCACACACACATGTGTGTGTATGTATATGGAGAATCTTCTGTCTATCATATTTCCAAAACTAATAAAGATAGAAATAGGAAACTTCAGGATCGATACAGATCTGGTGTACTGATGAATTTTCCAAATTTTGGCGAAAATTGGAAAAACGGAAGTGGGTAATCGGAAACCAGAAGTGGGACCTTAAGTTCATATCTCAAAAACGGCTCTAACGATTTTCGTCAAAGTTGCTATATAGACACTCCATTAGATGTCCTTTCGAATAATCTAGTTGGTTAGTTCAGGAAAATTGATGGGCGTTCTGTATAAATAGCTCAATTTTAGGGCTCGCAAATGCGTTTTTTTAAAAACGGCTGTACGGACATTTTCAAACTCGTCATATTAACTCCCTTTTAAAAATCCTTTTGTGTGTAATTATTGTTATCTGGTCAATAATTAAGTATGACAAGTTTTGGTGAAATTTGTTATCTCAAATACGGCTCTAATGTTTTTCTTGAAAATTGTTACATAATTCAGTTTTAGATATCCTTTCTCATGTATTACGTAGTTATTACAGGAAAATTAACAGTCATCCTGCTTAGGTAGATTTATTAGTATTTTAGATTTCGAAAATTGGGGCTTCAAAAAATAACTCTACCATTTCATTTCTTATTTTTTAACTTGCTATGTAAGCTTTGTTTTATATGCCTTTACACGTGTATTACGTTTCTTATATCGTGAAAAACTTTAGGCTTTTACTTCGTTAGGTCAAGTTTATGTGTTCTGATCACATTATCTCCCAAAAAACATACATAATACTTGTAATATTGGATAATGGAAGTCTTGTGGTTGTTTCACACAAAATTTTTTTACAACGTTTGGACTACCAGTTTGTACTACAAAATTTACTGCTCCGTCAATGTTAACAAAAGAATTGTAACTAGATAAGGCCTTAATTAACCATCCACATGATGCGGCATTCTGTAGGGCTATATTTTCTTTATTATTGTTATTTAATTAGTAGCTAGATAACCCATCCACTAGTAAATGTAATAATCAGTAATTTCAATATACATATATATATATATACTAAAAAAATATAAATATATATATCTGATTTTCCTTAATTTGTTCTGATTTTATATCTTCATTTTCTTATTCGCTTAAACAAATAATCTTGGGGTATTGCTGTTGTTTTTATAAATTTCAACATCTGGTGTAATGCAATGGTATTTTATTTATGTATTTAAATTTATTTTACTGTCAGTAAAGTTTTCTTGTAGGTTTAATTTAGTCCCAATAATTTACTGATAAATTATTTTTACTTTAATGAGGCTCAACTATGTAAGAAAAGTTTTTGTTTAAAAAAGTAAAAACTAATATAAATTGTTACATTATATTTAACAAAATTATATTTTCGCAAAAAAAAAAAAAAAAAAACAATTTCAGACAAATAGGTCTGTTGATATTATATCTGTGAAACGAAATACTGCTCTTTATATTTTAAGTTAAGTTGTTACAAAACAATTTTCAACTGCGTATTTTTAAAGATAATAGCTGTTAATTGCGAACGTTATCATTTCAGAATATATATACAAAGTTATTACTTAAATGTTAAGTGATAATTACAAGACAAATGTGTTTTCAGAAGCTAAATTCAAAAGTTTAAAATTTATTTTCATTCATTCATTTTTATTCTCTAAACAATACAAAATGAGTTTTAGTTTTAAACATATATAAAATTATTACATATATGAATAGTGTCAATCGTTCATTAAAAGTTACTCCTCATCTTCGACAAAAAAGTCGTGACAGACTGATATGCATTAACTTTATTTTTACTATCAGAATCTGGAACATATTTTGCTAGTCATTAACTCTCATTTATAGTTTAATTTTTTTTCAGTGTAAGTGTTATTAGTTTTTGTGAATATTATTACCGATTGCAAGTGTTGTTGACTAAATGTGAATATCTTTCAAAAGAACTCGACAATAACTTTAAAACAAATGATTAAACGATATATTTATGATAATTTAAAACAAAATTATCGTTTTTTTTTTTTTTTTTTTTTTTTTACATAAAAGATGCCTTTTCGGGATTTTCACTTTTTTTTTTAGTTCTTAGAATGTATAATACAATGGTACTTGCTCTAGTCTAAATTGCACGAATTGATATAAAAATATATAGAGAAGAACGTTTGGCGATGGCCAAATCATAGAAGTTCACATTATACATTCTTTCCTATATGTTAAAAAGTGAACTTCATTTTTGCGATATAGTTCACTAAGCTTAAACCTTATTGATTTTGGTGAATCTAAGACTTATAGTTTTTTTGCAGGGACACAAAGAAAAATTCTTTATCATTATGACCTATGGGTTCAAAATTTTCAAAGTGCGATAGCGTCTAAACGCCTTTTTCGTCGGAACTAAAAATTTATACACGTGTTATAAATTACTTTTGCACAAAGTGATTATGTATGCATGTGTGTGAGTGAACACAATAGAGTCTAAATGGTTTGTTCGAATGAGCTGAAAGTAAGTATGCACGATATAGGTCACTATAGCACAAACTCTATTGAGTTTGGTGAATCTAACACATATAGTTTTTTTTTTTTTTTTTTTTACAAGGACACAAAGAAAAATTCTTTATCATTATGGTTTATAGGCCAAAATATTTTAAAGTGCGATAGCGTCTAAAGGCCTTATTCGTATGAGCTAAAAATTTATACACATATTATAAAACATCATCGAACGAAGTGTATAGATTTTGGTGAATCTAGCACATATACTTTTTTTTTTTTTTTTTTTTTTTTTTTTTTTTACAGGGATACAAAGAAATATTATCATCATGGTCTATGAACCAAATTATTTAACATGCGATAGCGTCTAAACGCCTGATTCGATTAAACTGAAAAATTACACATGTTATAGATCACCGTCGCACAATTTGTAGAAATTTTGGTGAATCTGGCCCTTACAAATTTTTACAGGGACACAACGAAAATTCTATATCATAATGATCTACTGGCTAAAATTATTTGAAGCGCAATAGCGGAAAATTAAACAATGGGGAAAAATACACAACCCCCTTATCATATTTTACAATTTTGTTTATTTAACGACTTTGTCTTACTTTAATTTATTCATACAACAGTGGATTACTTATTGTTCAGAAAGTCGAGTGGAGTCAGTCTAGATTTTTTTATTTCATTATTATTATTACTTATTTATACTTTAAAAATACTGTAATGTTACCGAATTTGCTAAAATTTATTATATAAAAGAAATTTCGATTTACGAACACATATGTAAAGGAGAAAAAAAAATATTTTTAATAAATTTAACTTTAAAATATTATATTAAATCTATAGTTCCGTTTCAGAACTTTTACGCAACATTAATTAAAAAAATACAAGATATTTATCTAAAATTTTACAGTTTTTTTTTTTTTTCATGAAGCTGTATCTATAAGTTTTATGTATGCTGTTAATTATGTAAATTTTAATGCGTTATTATAATTTATTTCAGGATGTACAGCTATAATGAAAACAAAAATTATATTTGTAAGTAATATTTTGTGAAATACGAAAAAAATAAAATAAATAAATAAATAAGAGAGAGAGAGAGAGAGAGGCATCTTTTATTTATATAAAATAGAATTTAAAACTTAAAATATTTATTATACATTAAACATTTTTATGTTATATCCATATAGATGGATGTACAAAATTTCATTCGTTTAATAAGGAAACAGATTGATTATAAAATTATTTTCTATATTTTTCAAATAAATAACCATGTATAAAACACCATAAACACAAATTCACAATAACCATAAAAAAAAAAAAAATTATACAAAACGAAATAATTATATCAGCATCCCAATGATAATTTTGCCTTTTGTTATCTATTACTTAAAGATAAATTTCTTTAAAAGCTTTTTCTGAGGGATTCAACATCGATACAGTTACTTTAATTATGGAAGATTTAAATCGCCGATAAATGACGCATTCCTTCGTCCGCATTTGGTTGAAATTTAGAAGTTTGTGTTAACTACACTGTAAAAAAATAACTATTACCAGCTGCAAGAAACTCTGTGTGATTGGAGAAAATAATTATTTTCTCCAATCACAGAGCTTTTCTTGCAGTTGATAATAGTTATTTTTTTACACTGTCTTTGGTAATATATTTCAATGTCCTATTATTTTTGTAACCTATTATTACTTGAAATGCGACTTTGAGGCTTGCATTATATGTATACACATGTAGTATATAGTGCACGCGATTTATGTTTTTGTATAACAATACTTTCGAATAGTAATCTTCACTTAATGTAATCGTATTTTCTTTTCTTTTAAAAACAAAATTGCTATCATAAAATGCACTCCTGCTAAAAAGTTTAGCAAGATTTGCAAAGGATCAGTTTTTTTTTTTTTTTTTTTTTTTTTTTTTCAATTTAAAAACTTATCTCTCGATGAAATATTCTCAAACATTGAGTATTTAAAGAACTGGGTCTTCCTCATTTCTTTGGGTTAAAATTCGTTTAAGACAGCATTTAGAGGGCTAGTAACAAATTCAGCAAAATCAATAATGTTTGCGATCACTCTGTATCGTTAAATAAACGAAATGAACTGTAACTTTAGGATACGTTACCACAGGTTCATTTTGTGGATGAATTTGTGAAGAGAATTTTGAAAAGAGCGACGGTCATTCCTATCAGAAAACCACAGAAAGATACTTGCTACCTCGAGAATTACAGACCCATTGCACTTACTTCTATTGCATGCAAGATAATGGAGAAAATGGTTTTAAAGAGATTTTTGTTTTATCTTAATACCCGAGACCTTCTCTCAAAGGAACTATACGGATTTAGAAGAGGGCACAGCACCACAGATCAGGTACTTTACTTGGGACAAAAAATACGCGACGCTCATAATAAAAAGCCTACACATCATACTGTGGCGACCTTCTTGGACTTATCTAAAGTTTTCGATACCGTCTGGAGGCAGCGTCTTATCATTAAACTCTTCGATTCCTTTGGAATTGGAGATAGAGCTTTGCATTAGTTATCTGATTTTTTTAGTAATAGGACGTTTAGGGTCAGATTTAATAATTCATTGTCAGAAGATTTTAAGTTGAGTCAGGGCCTCCCCCAGGGTTCATTGCTAAGTCCCAGTCGTGCGGGAAGTATGAGGCGAAATATGCGGTATCTTATTCGTTACTCATTACTTTTCATTACTTGTATAACGTTGCATCTAACATGCAGTATGAGGGGTTTGTCAGATGTTGAAAGATGGGTGTTTCATTCGTTACTTGTATCTCGTATGATGCGATTTGGTCTAGTTCTTTTCGTATGATTTCGATATCGGTAGTCGCGTTGTTCATAGTTTTGTTTTTGTAAATTCACTAAAAGGCTTTACTCGCTTCGCTGGGCACTATTGAAACATGTTGTCAAAATCCCATATCATTATTAATAACCTAAGTTAAAGTTCTCGCTGTGTTCGGTAGAGGTTTTTTCCCACTCACAACGTGAGCAGTCCGCTTTGGCAGCAAATTACCCGCTTCTTTTTTTCCCTTTCACCTGCGGGTAAATTTGAAGTTTTGCGAAATCCCACAGATCCCATAGATTTCCCAAGACAAATTTAGCGCTAAAAGGAGGGAGGTCTCGAATTTGCTCCTCCGTACCCCTCCCCCCCACCCCAAAATAAAAAAAAAAGATCTTTTTGGAAATATTATAAGATGACAAATGTTTGTTTTCAATACCTTTGTACCAATTTTAGTAGAGCTCTACTCAAAATTTCGAAATTTCTGAAATTTCCCCCGAAAAACGATTTTTTTTCTCTCACCTCTATAGTAGAATCAAGAATTCCAAAATCGTACATAATGTTTTATTCATACTCAAGTCTAAATAAAATCAAAATTTGACGTGATTTTAATCAAGTCTAAATTTAAATCATTTGTAAGCATTATGTTGATCAAGTCTAATAAAGATTGCATATGTCTCCTCATGTGCAATTTCTTCGCCGGTAATTTGAGGCCGAGTTTGCATACAAACGTTTTTGCTTTCCGTCCTCTAGGGGAAAAGGGGGAATTTCGAAAAATCCCTCTATTTTAGGGGTTGGATATATATAAATAACCCAAGCACCAAACTTTGTAACCGGAGCTCTCATCAATTTCCCAGGGCGCTAAAAGGGCTAAAAAATTAGCGCTAAAAGGGGTGTTTTGAATTTTCCCTTCGTAACACATGGGGTATGTGTTACGTCACCCCTCCAAAAAAAGTGACAGATTACAAAAAATCAGAAACGTGCTTTGGAAATATCCTATAGAAGTCGCATGGCTATTTTCAACATATTTTCTGTTACATTTTTGGAAAATTTCAACTAAAAAATCCAGAATTTGCAAAATTTCCTGTCAAAAATTAATTTTCTCCTCCCCCTCCTTAAAAATCGAAATTTCCTAAATCGCAGAAAATGTTTTATTTGTACTCATGTGCAGTCTCCCCAAGTGTGATTTCTTCACTGTGGAGAAATTTGGAGCCGACTTATGCTTACAAAGTTGTTTTTGCCTTTTGTCCCCCCCCTCCCGAGGGGGGAACACGGCGTATTTCGATAAGTGCCGTCACTTTAGGTGTCGGAACAATCCAAGCACCAAAATTATTGATCACAGTTCCCATAGATTACTCAGGAAAATTTAGCGCTAAAAGGAGTGTCTCGATTTTGCCCCCTTGTAACCCCTCCCCTCCCCCCAAAAAATCGAAAAGAACTAAAATTTGGACATTTTCTAAGTCGTATACATTCTCTACATCTTTGTTCCATTTCTGTTAGAGTTCTACTCAAAAATGTGTAATTTTTAAAATTTCCGCTAAAAATCGATTTCCCCCCACCCTTCCCATTACCATAATAATAGGCTACAATAAAATAATAATATTATTTATTCTATTACATGAAATAACGCCCCTCTCTAGTATCAACTCTATTTATCGTTTTATTTATTAATTTTATTTTTTCCAGAAACATTAAGAATAACGATAAACATTATATATAAAGACTTGCATATTTTTAAATGGTACAATGAAATTCATGTGTTTAATTAAATTAAAAGAAAGCACTTGTGATATCATGCAATATTGTAAAATATTTCAAGATTTTAAATTCTGACAAAAAAAAAATTACAAATAAAATTACAAATTAACGTACATTTACTGTCACATAAAACTCGCAATTGTGAATATTGAATAAAAATAAATAATCCCGATAGAAATATACTTGTGGTCCATTTGAAACCCATTAAAATCCAATTAAGGGCTGAGCACCAGATGTTTTAGTTGTAACGGAAATCATTAACGGAAGAAAGGTATCAATTGTAAAAGGAAGATTTTATTGCGAGTATAAATGTTTCTTTGTTCTGTTTTCAGCAGTAATGATAAAGCATCTTACTTTAGTTATGATGTACCGATTGTCCTAGAATTTTGTAAACTATTTTAAAAATTCTCAAAAGTTGCATTTGAAATAGTATGAAATTTCATACATGAAGATAATTCCAATAAAATTAATTATCGACTTAGGACAATGTAAATCTATCAAACTAAACGATGGGTAGCTATTGGGTGGGGAAATTCAACATGTCTCCGTGTCAAGCGATCGGACAAATTAATTTTTTTCAAGAAGAATATAGTATGTAATAGAAATTTATGAGAACAAATATATAAGGAACTAAGCAGAGTTCATTTATGCTAACGAGTTTAAATGTGTTTCTATTATACCATTATTTATTTATTTATTTATTTATTTATTTTACGGATTATATATAAGTGTCTTTATATGAGTTTTGAAAACCGTTGCAAATAGAAAAGTCAGATTAAACCTAATCTGATGTAAATTGTATGCATTTCACTCAAAATATGCTTTGCTAAGTCGCATTTTCTCCATTCATAATATATGGCATAATAGTAATATGCCAATAGTACATGATATATACTTCTTTACCATTATCGGCCGATATCAGATTATGTCGGATAGCTGAATTACTATGTATACCTGTTTACAGTATTTATAATTATACAAAAATTGTTTTATGTTTCCTGTTTTTCAAAATGATATTTAAATTAAAAACGAAATGTTGAACTTGTCAGAAAATTCAAGAGTATAGATTCTACATCGAATAATATCCTGTAAGATTGGATAAGATTTGTAAAAAAAGGGATCTTCTCCGATTTTCGTCAATTCTGAGAGATACTGGGTTACTATTGGGCCAATACTGGTGTGCTACTAGGGCCTATGAATTTTTAATTGATTTTTATTTCTTATTTCATACTGTATTCCAATTAAAAATCAATGATACTATTTACGTTAGTCGGTATTACAACCGATTTGACTGTACAACATATTCCATTTATTACACCGAGATAGCAAGTCTATGGTATTTCTTGTTGCCATTTCAAGCTAAGGTCAGGAGAAAAATTTTAAAGGAAATACTGTGTATTATCATGTTTATAAAATATTTTTTTTTATTTTTAAAATACAGTAGTATTTCAAAATATTATAATGAAATTTCAATCTTTATTATAAACGCAAATATGCATTTTGCTTTTTGTAAAGCACCTTTTTGTATGCGGTTATTTGTATTTTAAATTATTTTACAGCATAAGTATTTAAAAACGATAAAACTTCATATCAATTTGTTTCTTTAATAACGACACACAGAACATACACGTAAGGAGTATAATGCACATAATTACTTTTTCTTTTAGTTTATGTTTTATACTGTCTGCTAGCATACGTTTTATATTGTCTGCTATTTAACCTCTAGCACAGAAAAAAAAAAACTCTGTATACAACGTAAAATATATTTCGAGCATTTTGTATCCATAGCCCTAACATAGCAGAACCATTTTAAGTGGGAATATGAACGACAGATTGATACTTCGCAAACCATATTTTATGTGAAACATATTTTCACATGTGTAAAAAATATATGTTAATTTTATCTTATATACTTCAGTATGAAGAATATAAAATGGATAAACGATGTATTTTGCCCATGGAAGTAATGTATTTTAATAATTTTGTATATCCCTGTACACGAACAATTTATCCCGTCTCAATATAAAGCTTTAAGTATTATACCCGTGTGGTAAAGGTTTATAATACGAAATTTCCAATTTTTACTAATACATTTTTTTGTGTTCTTTTTATAAGATACCCGCCGGAAGGCTAACTTCTAAAGAAATTTTATTTTTCCGACTGAGTGAAAATAATGCCTAGACCGGGACACGAACCCCGGATCTTTGACTTACAAGGTCAAGGCTCTACCAATTGAGCTATCCAGGGGGTTATAATTGGGTTATTTTCACTCAGTCGGAAAAATAAAATTTCAATAAATATGATTTTCTTCCACAGTTGATTGTGTGATTTTAATAAAAATTGTAACTTCTAAAGAACCTATTTTCATATCAAGGGGATCTTAAAGAAAGTAATCATTGCAAAATATCAATTTTGAAAACTTAATTAAAAAACAATATTTTCCCTATCATATATAGAAAAGAAAGAGAAAGTAAAAAGCCGAAGTAATAAGTTTCGGAAATATATATATATATATATATATATATATCTCCGAATTAATATTAATGAGGAGATCAGAACGTGCATTTTTAGAAGATAGAATTTAGTAGAGATAATTTCTTTGGGTAACATTATTGTAAATATTGTAAAAATATGAATAAAGAATGTAAGAATATAATATCAGCATGTTACGCTCATGACTGACTGACTATGTTACGCTTAAAAAGGCTAAGAGATGTCCTTGGACACTATGTGTGAACTCAAGTTGCCACCTAATTTCCATATTTTAGTTAATTTTCAAAAATATAATTGTCCGGTTGGTAAGCTGTTTAATCCGACGGATTTAGAAAAATCGCCCCTTTCATTTGGTACCTTATTTGTAACGAATTTTTGATTAGATATTTTTTAATTAATTGAAATATGAAAATAGACATAGCTTTAAAATAGACATTTAAATTTTTAATTGTTGCCAATTTCCTTTTTTTTTTTCTTTTTTCTTTTTTTTTCCAGTGTGAAAGGAAATATGCTTTCACGTAATATATATATATATATATATATATATATATATATATATATATATATATATAATAAAGTTATCAATACATTTCATTGTTGCTTCATAGTTTCATTATTCTTTATCTGCTATGAAATTTTGCTTTTTTTAATCCATGGGACTCCTATTCTGGTCTTGGCAGGCTGGAGGAGTGCTGCCGGCGTGAAGCTAATTTAACCCCACAGGCAAGTCACAAGTCTTGCCACCTGCCTCCTTCCTTCTTTTCTTAAGTTTGTTATGTTTTTTTTTCATAAATTTCGTTTTTGTTTAAGTTTCTCTGTTAAGATTTTGTTGGATTAGTTTATTGTTTCGTTTGTTTTGCAGGCTGTTAATTAATAGATTTGATTTCTTTAAATATGAGTATTTCATACCCTGATGAATTTTTTTCACCTTTCTGAGCTTCTCCTACATTTTCTTTTTTCATGCATATTGGTCTTTGGGTTTTCAGTGATCTTGTATCTGTTGCTTGGCTTTTCTACGCTTAATAAATCATTATATATATGTATATATATATAATGATTATAATGATTAATGATATATATATATATATATGTATATATATATATATATATATATATATATATATATATATATATATATATATATATATATATATAAATGATAGATAACGTAATAAAGTTTAATGTTAAAAGTTAGCAATTAATAGAACTAAAACAATAACAACACACAAAAATATATAACTGAATTTAACTTAGAGGGAAGACTGACACAAAATGTTGCGATTTAGATTAAGAACCAATAAGATACAATAATAACTTAAAATACTTACGCCGACATGAGTGATAATAAAAAAGGACCATTAAACTTAATGGCAGAGAAAACAAATATTTAACCACAGAAATAATTGGATAAAAATGCTTAAAATTAGAAGTAAGATACTCATCAGGGGGCGAGTACTTCATAAAGCTGTGAAATTTGCATCGATTTCGTAAAACAATATAGCTAATCATAGCAATTTATATCATTTCAAGACCCGATCGGACCAGCAAAACCATATAGAATGAGAAATTAAGTGAAATATTAAATTAAAACAAAGATTAAATAAAATCTTCATGGAAACCAGAGAGAAAACGAGAAAGAAGCATTGTAGCCACATGTATAACAGTTAATACAAACTGGAGAATAGGATGATGCCAAACAAAAAATGAAATTAAAAATAGACGCTTTGCAAAAATCGATTAATCGAATGAACTTCAGAGCATTTTCATTAACGATAAAATACGCAGAGTAATTATTAATTGAGAAAGTCAAAATTTATTTTAAAGTTAATTAAATTTTAAACTAGTAGAGTTAAATTAAATTGTACACAAATCATGAATCATTAAATCGTTTAAGGAAAGGATTAAAGAAAGAATGCATAAGTCAGCAGTGAGCAAGCGCCATCTAGCGGTTAGTTATATACACAATAAGTCAGTTAAATTATTTCAGGATAAAAAACCAATGCGATAAGGAGTGTATTTAAGAAGTATTAACTGCAAGATTAAGAGAATTTTTAGCACCAATCAAATACTAAGAGTTATGAATAGTGGAACATGTTAAAGTTAAACCTAATAATTAAGCTAAACGTTGAACTTGATATTATTAACCCAAAAATAATTAAACTTAAAGTCAAAGTATTAAGAAGAATTAAAATCAAAGTATTAAGAAGAATTAAATGTTAAGTTGCAAAAAGACTCAATCACAAGCAATAATGCCAAAGAGCACACATGTAAGGATAAGCATTACAAGGCAGTCATCAATAATTAAAGTTATAATTTTAAAGGTAATTTTTTTTTTATTTAATAGATATTATTTTTGTTATTAAAATGGATTGATTGTTCAAACTAAACAAGGGAAGCCACTAGTAGCCAGATGCACACAATTAAATTTAATGATAAAAGAGTTCAAATTTCATAGTATCAACCAGAAAAAATAAGAAGAATGTAACTTGCAGTCATCCCATTTTTTTCCCTTTTTTTATTCAACAGCAAACCCTCCCAACCCACCAGCCATACAACACCACCCATCCTCCTTAATCAAACATCTGCCCACCCATCCACCATTTTTTTTTAAACCTTAGTGTTTTTATTTTTTTGTGTTATACAGAGACCCTTAATGATAAACAATTGAATAAATAAATTTTTTGCGATAACCCATTTTTGTAGCAGCATTAATTATGTGAGAGATGTTTTTGTTTTTAAACCTATATGAACAAAGATTATGTATACGAAAGAGGTGATTGAAAATGATATTTCTGTAAACAGACATATGAAGACAAGAAGTAAAATGTGTAAATAAATTTACTTTGAAACAAAAATCTTGTCTTTTGTCATACAGATCAGTATAAATTTTACTACCATCAAGTTTAAGATTTAAATCAAAGAAACTAATACAGTTGTTGTTGAGAAGATTATGAGTTAAGGTAAGGTGAGAAGGATATTCAAATTTGAATAAATTAGGGGAAATATTATTGACATAAAAAATTATAATGTCATCAATGTATCGGTAAAACTAGACATTTTCAATACATAATCCCTGTTCATAATGGTAAAGGTATAAGTCAGCTAACAAACTCGAGCTACATCCTCCTTGTTGAATACCGACCTTTTGAATATAGATCTTATTACAGTGTAATTGTTATGAATAATAAAATTTAAAAGTGTTTTAAATGATGTTGCAGAAAAGCATATTATTAAATTTGCTCATGCATATAAAAAATGACGTCTATAAAATAATAATAATAATTTTAAATTTTAATGGTAATGAAGAGAAAAATAAAATGCGAAAATTTCGCACGAGCTTGCTAGCAAACGAATTATTTGAAGTGAGAAATAAATAAAATGAAATGATCATTTTTCAACGGGCGCCTTAGTCGCCCTACAACTAACTAGTCCTAATATACTAAGAAAAAAAAAATGAAAATGCAATCAGAATATAAAAGAACATAAGAATATAATAAGAATATAATATATGTATATATATATATATATATATATATATATATATATATATATATATAACTGAAATAAAAATTAAGAACATATGGATATAAATATTTAAAGAAATAAACGCATTAAATATAAAATAAGGTAAGATTTTAGAAATGTGCATACTATCGAAGTATTCATGGAGTATTCATCATATCATATCGAAGTATTCATTATCCCTATAACGATATTAAGATTTTTTTCCTAGTGATTACACAATTCTATAATTTTTAAGCTAGCACTGACCACAAGAAATGAGTTTATAATCACTATTTAAATTAATAATAGAATAAAATGAATTTAAGATAACTATTACTCCAATAGATTTTTCATAAAATTTATCTATTTCAGTATACTTTCTTAATTAAAAAAAACTTTAGAGCAGCTTATGGAAAAGTTTCATAAAAAGTATTAAATAAAAATAAAGTTATTTTTAAAATCAAATAAATTAAATTTAAATTAACTTGTGAACATTTAATATTTTCATTTAAAAATTACTCCGTGAAGCAAGATAAATATATATATTTTTAAATATACAATAATGTAATATAAAGTGTTGAAATAGCTTAATATTAAAATATTTAAAATAATCATTATCTATTCAATAACATTTTTCATAAATATTTCTAAGTCATATGTAAGTGTTTCGATGCATTTTAAAGTTACATTGCTAATAAAAATGATTTTCAAATCCAATGAAATGGGAAAAAAGCACTATTCTAAATTATTAAATATTTTTTCTTGCTTTCGAAATTACATAATTAATAACCGTTTTGATTATGAAAATAAACAATATCGAAATATCTTTTAAAATTATATAGAAATTTATACTCGAATACATAAAAATTCCTTTTCGATTAGTAATCCGAAATCAACTAATTAGACTTTTTATGAATTAATAATATTTGTCCCTTGAGGCATTTTGTACAGAAGGATAGTTTTGATTAAATACCTTTTCACCAAGACTAATTATTTGATATTAGCAAAAATGTCATAATTATTCACTTAATTTTGTTTTTTGCAAGTAAATATCAGTTTGAGAGGCAGATTTTTGAGAAATATTTATAAGAAGACTTAATGAAATAAAGCATTAAAAATTAGTAGATTACATTTAGAACTATCTATAAAATACTGTTTTTATTTATTTATTTATTTATTTATTTAATGTTTATTTTAAGTAATTTTGTACGGAAATTATGAATTATATATATATATGAAAGGATTTTAAATTAGTACTTTAAATTAATATTAAGTGATAACTTAATATTAATATCTCAGATTAAATCTTAATTTTAGGAACAAATAATGGGAATTCTATTCTGCCCATGTAAAACTTGTCTCAGAAATTCATACGGCTGGAATCTGATTTAAGAATAAGTCTTAGAATCAAAATTATGCAATCGTCAAAATAAGCGGCAAAACATTGCAAAATACAAAATCCCAGATGTCCGGGCCAACCAATGATAAAAGGTAGGCGGTAGTTAGCTCAACTAACTATCCAATAAACATTCATAAGAAAAGTTTGAGTTCGCGCCGAAATATGCGGTATTTAAGCTGGAACACACGAGAAATTATGCTCATTCTGCTACCATCTTCTGGTTCGCTGAGGTGTGGGGTCGTGTTAATTTTGACCCCGGGTACTCGGCACTCGGTCAGCCCCTCTCGAAGTTCAAATTATGGCTTTTTACGATATTCACTTGTTTAATGAACTCACTTAAAAATTATATTCCATCATGTAAAATTTTACTAGCTAAACTCGCGGGGCTCTTCGGGGTTTACCGCTACGGCAAATTGCCGGCCATCGTAACCATTATAATGGTTGTCGGAACTAAGAGCTCATGTACCGCTCCGGATGCCTTTATACTCGGCCTAGCACCGTATCTCCACGACTGCATACCTTAGGACTTAATAAAGGATTATTCGTTTAACCAAATGGACTCCCTCATTTCTTTTATAAGATGCCTACTTTTCTTCATAAGATAATCATACACGTCCTTAATCCAAAAACCAAATTTTTATCATTATATATATATATATATATATATATATATATACATACATACATAAAATAAGCACAAAGTTTTTAATTAAAATTAGTTATTCTGAAAAGAATAGAACGTAAGAATATGAATAAATCCTTAATTAACTTATTTAAAAAATAGTAATAACCACATAAACCAGTAGAAGAAAAAGGGCTAGTGAGGACAATTTGAATAATTCAGCTATTCAACATTAAAAACGTCTCTGTAAGTTTTTTAAGTTTATTTACAATAGTCATTCACTTACATGAGCAGTTATATAATAATACAATTGTTAGTTCATCAGTAGTTTATAAAAGTTTTATGCGGAGAACTGAAAAGTAAGTTTAAGATTCGCTTTTTAATTGCGAGACTACACTGAGAAAAAAATATACTGCCTTTCTCTAGAATGAATAAGTGGCCATTTTCTAAATCCCTTAACTAGAAATATAGATTTCCGAGCTATGCGCATAAGGCACGCCAATAAACTGAATAGACGAAATTATTGAGAAATTCTAGTGTACACATTTTTAGATGGTGAAACAATATTCCGAATGCTCTAAATATTCTTAATCATTTATATTGCGAGAAATTCTCGCTTGTTTTTCTAAAATTTGGTAATAATCCAAGATTATAGTTGCAGAAACCCGCCTCTTGTAGTCTCATTTATTTACAGAGATTCTTAAATAACTTTACCCTCGAGAATATAGGCAAACTATTTTTTCTAGAGCCACAATTTAGATTCTAGATGTCAGTTACAGATTTTTTCTCAGTGTAGGCTATTTCACTTCTATACATGAAATAATAAATAACAGTGTTTTAAAAATGGTTATATTTAATACATATTTTTATATTGACGTTTGATCTATATGGTCTGTGTTAAATCAGTATAATATCTAAATGTGTAAAAAAAAGTTGGTAGTATGTTCTAACGGTGAAGTTTCTAAAAAATAAAATAAAATAAAATAAAATAAAAAATAAACAGAAAAACAGAGTTTTGTACTATGCTGACAGAGTTGAAGCCATATATAGATATAGACATTAATGTACAATTCTCAGGGGAAAAAAATATATATATGAACAAAACAGCTGTTCTAGGAAGCATAATTAGTCTTTTTCTTTTTATTTTTTCAAGATGTTAGGGCCTTGTTATAAATGTCCATCCGAAAAACTATTTTATTTAGGTTAGATTTGATTTTATCATGGTTTTACATACATTGTTATAAAATATATTATATTATCCACTCTAGCTCCATGTCATAGAGCTAGTGTAAACAAATATATATCAAAGCTAAATTGTGAAATAGTTTGATTTATTAACCAGAATAAAGATAAATATGCAAATTTTTGAAAGATATACTATGACCGCAGCTGTGACCGCAGAAAAACTGATGTTGTATAATTAAGAAAAATTTTCCAAAAAAGAACTACACAGGGACAGCAATTGTTTCCCTCATTTTTAAGACAGGGCAAAATGTATATGTTCTCTTGTATATGTTATTAGAATCTATATGAATATCTCTTTAGTTATATCAATATCTCTTGTATATGTTATTAGAAGTAATTTTGAATCAGGCAATTAATGAAGATGCCTACTTGATCATAAAAGTTTTTCAGATGAAAAAAAATAAAAATAAAATAAATAAAAATAAAAGTAATAAAAATAATAATTTCCTTTGTATTAGAGACGTTTGTAAATAGCAAGTATATATATATATATATATATAAGGCGTTGTGCTTAAAATAATAATAATAATTCGCAATATATTTTCTGCAATATTACATTAAAAGAGAATGCCTAATAAATAGTTTAATTTTAAATCAATTTACTGTTAGATTATTTTCCTTTAAATATTTATTTTTAATCTACCTAAAAAAGATGACAGAGTTGAATCTGCTTGAATTTTTCGTTAATAATTTTTATTTTTATTTTCTTACAAATAATTGTAATTTCAGAATTTTAAAATTAAATTAGAAAAGGAAAGTGTTGTAGTATAAAGAAATATTTATATTCTTTAAAAATAAATAAATAAATAAATAAATAAAGAAGGAAAATTTTTTTTGATAAAATTAGAGAGTGAACTATACAATTAGAGTAACTTATTAAAAGTATTTAAAGATTAGGATTCCTCCCCCCTCCCTCCCTAAATCTCATATTTTTAATGACAACATGCTAACAAAAATTCTATTTAAAAATAAATAAATAAATAAAATAAAAAATTAATTAATTAATAAAAATCCCCTCCCCCCCCCACACACACATACTTAGAATGTCAAATAAAACTGTAGCTAAACTTATTTTAAATTATTTTTAAAGTAAATCTTTATTATCTTACCTTATTAATCGTATGACTTAATCTGCAATCTATCCTTATTGTGTTTAAATACAGGATAAGTGAAAGTCGTGTGAGTGTAACCCCAGATTACTTTTTATTTAAAAAAATACAAAGATATTAAAACGTGTTTGAAGAAATATATCTCATAGATCATAACATGTACAGATTCTTTAGCGAGCACCTGTATATAAAGCAGAAGGGTTAAGTAAGAAATATATATAATAAACCTAAATAGCTTGCGAAAGTTTTAAGGTATTCGAAGAATATTTATCGATAAATGGACAGACAAACCGAAATGATAAACATATTTTAATTTCTTAAGATAGTATTATATATCCATAATATATATAATTGAAAATACGCGTCCAATAGTTTCCCGTATTGAAACAAAATAATTTTGTGTGACCCTGCGAAAGGAGTCATTAATGTTAATCACTTATTTTTCATCTGAGTCGAATGAAACATTTAGACATTATCGCACTTTCAAAAATTTGGGCTCGTAGATCATAATGATAAATTATTATTATTATTTTTTTTTTTGTGTGTGTGTCCCTAATAAAAAACTATAAATGATAGATTCACCAAAATCAATAGGATTTGTGCTAAAATGACCTATAATAGTCCTATCAAGTTTCAGCGCATTCGAACAAAGCGTTGAAAAGCGAACGTGTTCACTCACATACATACACATATCACTGTAAAAATAACATAAATGAACTCAGGGCCATCAAAACGTGTAGAAACACGGAAATCTCAAACTCAGATTTTCGATATAATTACAATACTTTCCTTTTATATGTATGTTCAGAAAGTAAAAGGATGCGTACTTCTCCAGTTAGCTGTGATTTAAACAATTATATATATCGGTGATGAATTGGTTTCACATTTCGACAACTGAAAGAATATTTTGTTTTCCTAATAAGTTATTAAAAAATGCGCAAATTCCATCAATTGACTATGGAAATAAGGCCTATTGTAGTTTCTATCTAGTAAAACATTTTTTTTCTAAAACTGATCTTTTACACACACACACACAAAGACATAGCGATCTTTCACAAAATAGAATACTTTTAATATTATTTATTTATTTATTTTGTATGGGTGTAGTATAAGAATTTAAAATTTTTAATAATTAAAAATGAAGTTATTGACATTTATGATCGATTTTGTGAAATTCTGCTTTTGTTTTTCAAACATCGTACTATATCTTGTAATGTATATGTCTAAGATCAATATTTAAAGTCCAGAATGTGGAAAAAGCGAGAAAAAAAGAGTAAAAACAATTCATAGAAAAAAGCATTGGTGAAAAAAAAAATATCGTGCAATTACAAGTGTGGAAAAAAACTAACACCAGCTAGCAAATTAAGGGAAAATAGCCATAAAAAAGAAACCGAACTGTGAGAAGGGTGAAACAAATCGCTTAAGATATTGAAGCTACGTCTCGCTTACGTCAAGATTTTTCGAACATACAGCATACTTTGCTAAAAATTGGATGTTTGAGTTATAATAAATTTAGTGGCCCCATCAGTGACACAGAGGCTCTGCTTTCGAAACTAGTAGACGGGATGTGCTGAGTACAGTCCTATGTCTTGCTCTTCGTTCTACTGGTTCAAAGTTTTCTATAGTTTTCACTTAAACTTCCTTAAATATATGATATAACCACTTATAAAAACCTCCACGAAGGGCATATCACCCAGACCTAAACTGATCTCTTTGTAATCGGCTTTAACGTCTACAACGCACCACCTCACAGCCCATAAATTTAGAGGCTATAGTGGGCACAGACTGTTAAATATTTTGACATATTTTTGTGCATTAAGGGCATCATCAAATTCAGTCATGGAGAAATTTTTCACCGTTATATAGTTACAACTGATGAAATTTAAAAATTTTATTCCATCTGGCAACAAATTTTCAGCTGCATATAATAAAAAATATCAGGAGTTTTAATACTTGCTGCTACCCAGTATATAGAAGGATTCCTTTGTTTGACATGGTATCATTCCATGTTAACTTTTATCGTTAAATTTATGATATATTTTATTTTGATCGACATATTCACATGACTTGGAATACAAAATTAATTTTCGTGTTATACAAATTTTTTCAATCATTTGTTTTTTAAACAATGTATCCATTATTTCGGTTCAACAATTGAATAAACAATTGCAATAAAAAATAATTGTTTGATAAACAACAATGTTCATATACATTAATTTTTACAACAATGAAAAGCTTCTCTTTTTAACAATTTTGTTCAGTCTAATTACTGACCTTTATCTGAGAATGACGTATCTTTCGTTCTTAGGTGTTTTCTTTGTGAGTTACTTTTTAAAAAAGTTTCTCATGTGGTTTATTTTTAAACTTTTCGAGCATCATCCTATGGAGGATGCTCGGGAAAGGTATGCGTGTCCAGTTACTCCCATCTTTGCTGGACGTTATTTGTTAATGAATAACGATAGTCAAAAATTTTATAACCCAGCTTTATGTAAAGCTCGTGTTCGCAAGCATCCAAAATTGGATATAAAAAAGCTGCCAAAAGTTGATAATATTATTTTACTGCCTGATACTGTTACTGACGAACCTCCGTTCCAAACCGAAGTGGACTCAGTTCAGTCTCAGGTAGTCGACACACTCGATGAAAAAGAAACAGTTTCTACTGCACTGTCTGATAATTCTACTGACGAACCTCCGTTTCAAATCGAAGTGGAATCAGTTCTTTCTCAGACAGTGGAACCAGTTATTGAACATCAACCAGCTTCTGTTTCTCCACAACATCATAAAAAAAAGAAATTCCGAAAATTGAGGAATTTTCTGAAAATATGTTGTTGTTGTTGCATTCGAAGTGTAAAAGAGTAAATTACATCGGGATGCTTGCTGGCAGTAGGCAAGGGGGCCTGCCTTATCAAAACTCCCCATGAGAAACGATGCATGGCGACCTCCACGTGGTGTTTCTCGGGTAACGCTAACAGCCATGCGTATTTAATTTGCATAAAGTTGTTATTAAAGGTTTAGTAAAGGTTTCATTTGTGCGTACCCAATTTTCTTCTATAGTGCATATCCGCTATTACAATTACAATTTTAGAAAATTTCCATTTTTCGTATATTTATAACCTACTTGAAACTCGATATAATAAATTTTAAAGCAAAATTAGACTCATATAATACATTTTTACATGTCAAAAAATCATTTATTTCAATAAAACTACCTCTAAATTTATTTTTTGAATATGTTTAAAGCTTAAGCTGGATAATCCACGTCAAACAAGTTCAAAACTATAAAATATACGTATTTACAGATGACCAAGTTCTATAAATATATATTAGTATTTATAAAAATTACTAAAATCGTATTACAGTTTAATATTACAGAATACATTTAATTTTGGATTTCTTTTTTAATTTTCAGAGAACCATTAGATTAATTTTCATTCAAAGCGAAGAAAATGAGATTGAAGCAAAACTTTATCTATTAAAACTTTAACTAGCAGAGAATTTAAAAAACCAACTATAAACAAATTACGAAAATAATTATTTGTAGTTACACCGCTTCATAAAAAAATGGACATGATCTGCATTAATGTGATGTTATGTGCACTATTAATATTGAGATCATATTTGTAAGAGAACAATGTCTAAATATACAATCAAACTCCGATTTAACGCAATCATCGGTGGACATAATAATATGGAGCGGAGCTATTACGGATGTGGCGCTATATCGAATTATGCTCTTAATTTTATGAATAAAACAAAATTAAATATTCACGTAACTTCTTATATTACGAGCATCAGATAATTTAAGCATCATCAGTGCAGAATGAGTGATAACTTTGAATTGAAGTTAAAAATGAAAATAAAGTAGAATAGACTATTTAGTTCAAGAAATGAAAGAATCAAGCAGAAAACAACCATTAAAAGAAAAAAAAAAGTTACTCACAGGATGATGCATTTAGAATCACAAAGATTAAAATGTTGAGTGCCACTCAAATTCTTAAAATCCATTAAAATTCTATAATGATTCCTCCTCTAATAAATAAAAATTAAGCAAATTTTTAATAAATTTTCAATAATTAAATGTAATATTTTTAGTTTTATATCCTATTTTATATCCGCCACCTATAGTTGACGTGGATTTATATCATATTTGACACTGTTAGCCACCGATGGCTGACAGGACACTCAACGTTTTAATATTTTATTGGTACTGCTTTTACTTTCGGGGTAAAACTTTCACTGAAATGTTTAAAGTATAACATGTTCTGCACACTCCTAAAGTTTCAAGATGATTCCTTCAGTACTTAGAGATATAATGACAAAATGTCTAGAATCTAGAATGGCTGATATGGCGCTTAACGTGTTAAAACAGGGAAAATAATTCAAGGGTTCAGTTGAACATAGCAGATGAAGAATAATGGTACTATACAGGAACATGGTTATTTATTTACTGATTGATAATCATGTGTTTTCGTGTCTGATTACAAATTTTAAGAATATTAGTTGACAACTCAATAATGAAGAAATTGAACATTTTAAGGAAAAATAAGGAATATATTTTAATACAAAGTAAATGCAATAGGGCTTCTGTTTTTTTTTTTAATTAATTTATAATTTCACAATTCCCTCCAGTCATCCAGCCAAACAACACCACTCATCCTGCGTAATCAAATATCTGCTCACCCAACCTCTATCTTTTTTTATTGTCTTTTATTTTTTTATTTTTTATTTTTTATTATTTTTTAAATTAAAATTACAAAAGCGCACTTTTTTTAATGTACTTACAGAGCTATGATTATGGATAAAAAATTGAATATACAAAGTTATTAGGAAAATCTATATATATACATACACATATGTGTGTGTGTGTGTGTATAAATTGGGAAATGACGTAAATTCCGAAAATGTTAAAACGAGGTTATATTGTATTTGTATTATTTATCTATTTACGATAATGAATAAATATTTATAGCACTTTCCTTTTAGTTTTCATATAATTTCTACAAAAAGTTCAAATTAGAACCGTTTAAAAAAAACTTAAAAAAAAAAAAAAAAAAATTAAAAAAATTTTCGCATCAAATATACTTTTTCTTCATGCAATTTTATAAAATCTTCAACGAAATATTTGAAAGATATTACTGCATATATATTCCTAATTCCAGGGAGCATTTAGATAGGAATTTGTTGATGGAATTTCTTCCTGAAAAGTAAAATAAAGGTTAAATAATAAATACGCTTTTAAAAAATTGTCATATTAAAAAATATCGATTCTTTCTCTTTTTTCAATAATGGAATATTATTACAAGACGGGCTTTTGGCCGTTTTACTTTTGACACAGTGGAGGGTTGCACCTATACAGGCACTGTTTTAAAAAGTGTCAAAGTACTCTTTTGGGAATGATAAGGGTACAACTAAAAGAAATAACATAGGATGATATGCATTCTAAGACTATTAAAAAATAATAATAATTTTAAAAAAAAGTTGTGCCTTGGGGGGGACTCATGTCAAAGGTGTGCCTTTGGAGGGGGACTCATGTCAAAGTTGTGCCTTGAGGGGACTCATGTCAAAGTTGTGCCTTGGGGGACTCATGTCAAAGTTGTGCCTTGGGGGGACTCATGTCAAAGTTGTGCCTTGGGGGGACTCATGTCAAAGTTGTACCTTGGGGGGACTCATGTCAAAGTTGTGCCTTGGGGGGACTCATGTCAAAGTTGTGCCTGGGGGGGACTCATGTCAAAGTTGTGCCTTGGGGGGACTCATGTGAAGTTGTGCCTTGGGGGGGACTCGTGTCAATGTTGTGACTTGGGGGGACTCATGTGCCTTGGGGGGGACTCATGTCAAAGTTGTGCCTTGGGGGTGGACTCATGTCAAAGTTGTACCTTGGGGGGGACTCATGTCAAAGTTGTGCCTGGGGGGACTCATGTCAAAGTTGTGCCTTGGGGGGACTCATGTCAAAGTTGTGCCTTGGGGGGGACTCGTGTCAAAGTTATGCCTTGGGGGGACTCATGTGCCTTGCGGGGGACTCATGTCAAAGTTGTGCCTTGGGGGGGGACTCATGTCAATGTCATTTTGAAAAGATTTTGATGAAATTCTGGCAAAAGCAGAATTTAGTTTAGGACGGAGGACTATTAGTTTTTTTTCTTCCCAATTACAACATCGCTTTCAAATTATTCAATTATATTTTCGATAAATTTTAAATTTCGACAAATGTCCAACTATCGAAAAATGATTTCGACAAATAACATAGGATGATATGCATTCTAAGACTATTAAAAAAAATAATAATTAAAAAAAAAAAAGTTGTGCCTTGGGGGGGACTCATGTCAAAGGTGTGCCTTTGGGGGGAACTCATGTCAAAGTTGTGCCTTGAGGGGACTCATGTCAAAGTTGTGCCTTGGGGGACTCATGTCAAAGTTGTGCCTTGGGGGCGACTCATGTCAAAGTTGTGCCTTGGGGGGACTCATGTCAAAGTTGTGCCTGGGGGTGGGACCCATGTCAAAGTTGTGCCTTGGGGGGGACTCATGTCAAAGTTGTGCCTTGGGGGGAACTCATGTCAAAGTTGTGCCTTGGGGGGGGACTCATGTCAATGTCATTTTGAAAAGATTTTGATGAAATTCTGGCAAAAGCAGAATTTAGTTTAGGACGGAGGACTATTAGTTTTTTTTTCTTCCCAATTACAACATCGCTTTCAAATTATTCAATTATATTTTCGATAAATTTTAGATTTCGACAAATGTCCAACTATCGAAAAATGATTTCGACAAATAACATAGGATGATATGCATTCTAAGACTATTAAAAAAAAATAATAATAAAAAAAAAAAAAAGTTGTGCCTTGGGGGGGACTCATGTCAAAGTTGTGCCTGGGGGGACTAATGTCAAAGTTGTGACTTGGGGGGGGGGAATCATGTCAAAGTTGTACTTTGGGGGGGGGGGACTCATGTAAATGTCATTTTGAAAAGATTTTGATGAAATTCTGGCAAAAGCAGAATTTAGTTTAGGACGGAGGACTATTATTTTTTTTTTCTTCCCAATTACAACATCGCTTTCAAATTATTCAATTATATTTTCGATAAATTTTAGATTTCGACAAATGTCCAACTATCGAAAAATGATTTCGACAAATGTCCAACTATCGAAAACGACAACGCAAAAATCGCTGTCTGAGACTAATAGGCCCTCAGTCCTAAAAGAAAAAAAAAAAACACTTATAGCAAAGTTTAAGAAGACAAGATATGTTGAAATTATTATTATATTAAAGCTAAGAAAGAAAATGATAATAATTTTAGCAAGTCGTATAATAAAGTTTTTTGTTTACAAAGCTATCTACGAATAAAATGTTTTTCATCATTAAAATATTTTGATGTAAAAAACACATTATAATATTTCTTTCTTTCTTTCTTTTTTTTTTTTTTTTTTTTACGTATTGAAAATGAACTTACTGATTTGTAAATTCTAAATAATATTATAATGAAATGCCATATAATAAATAATTTTTTTTTCTGTAAGTTCTTTTTTTCCCCTTCCCCGCGAACGATAACGATTTTTAGTTTCTACACGTTCATATCGGAATAATACTCACTAACTGCCCTCTTTTATATTCTTAAGAAGAAAGTATTGGATTCGAAAAAAATTTTAGAATTTTAGTTTCGATAGATTTAGATTTTTTGAGAGTTCCAGAACATGATTTGACCAAATTTAGAAAATGTTTGTCTGTCCGAAATTATATGTATCTGTGTCACAAAAATTTTGTGGTAGGTCTCAACTAATCTACAGATTTACATGTAAATTAGGATTATTTGAGCTTTGACATCAATTAGTGCCTGTCAAATTTTGATGCATATCGTCCGATTTGTGGCGGTGTTGACCCACATTTTCATTATTTTTGATGTAACAGTGTAGGTCGAAATTTTTTTTATAAACGTACGTAGTGACAATTGTTTTTAGCTATTCAAGGGGCTCTAGCCATTCATTGTAATATTAAAACAAGTAACAATAATAAAAGTTAATCAGGATGAAAATGTTTTTATACGCAAAAGTTTGTTCATGTATAATTGCAATAGTAGTACTTGTCAAAAGAACTTATCAATGCCTTTAAAATGAATGGTTTAATAAGATGTCGGTGATAATATGAATAAAAGTTATTGTTTTATTTTCACTTTTAACAAAATTAAATCCTAAAGAAATACATTAAATGCATTTTCGAAAATGTAATCTGTTAAGTACAATATTGGCTTCTTTTGATTGGGATTACACTTGAATTAGGATTACACTTTCTTGAGATAAAAACCGAATGCATTCGTCATTGAAGATAATTTTTATAAATAATTGTCAGTTAGTGAATTGGTATAGGAAAATATAAAATACAGTTCTGTGAGTCGTTTATAACCTTATGTTACCACAGGTGTGATAAATTATAGCTACAAACTTTCAAATTTTAATATTTTTTAAATAACAGTAAAAAATACTATATACCACGAATTCTAGTTAATGCATGTCAAAAATATTGAACTGAAAAAAATAATATGAGTGATATATAACGTAAAACGCTTACAAAGTATAAACAAATATCCTCTCTATACTCTACCGTAAGAGCATGAGGAAATATAAAGTTTAAAGTATCAGAGATAATACTTTCAAAATATGCAGCTGTTTATATTATCGCGACAAAAAGAAAAATTGAATTCTTCTGCGCTTAGAAAAAGAAAGGTTTCTTATTTTTTACAGAAATATTTTCCTGATATTAAAGTAATGTAGGATAAAAGGCTGTAAAACTATTTTGAATATATTTTATTTACTTTTTAAATAACCATTCTTTATAAGAAGTTAAACCTATACATATCAGAAACAACTCATTTAATTTTTTCAATATCATTTACTTTGGTTTTACATCCATATGTAATTGTTTATCGATTAATTCATGTCTTCTTCCTTGGTGATTAATCATTGTAATGATGAATTATAGATATATTATATTATATTATATTATAAGCTATTCTTTTCATGTAAACCTGTATTGTATAATGTACAGGACGTAACAAAAATCACTTAAAACTTTTAAACCTTAATGTAAAATCAAGTAATTGACATACTAGACTGCGGCTTAATGTACAATGCTTCTTACACTGAAAAGTTTTGTTTAAAAAAATGTAAAAGAATAAGTTACAAATCTGACTTACAGGTGATGTTTATAAACAACAAGAAAAAACATAAAGCCAGCAATGAAAGACAATTTATTTGTGAAAATTACCGCAGTATTTCATAATGTGTGCTCTTTTTAGTTAAAAACACACCCAAACGTTAATCAAATTCAATCCACGTTTACTAATACTGATCTTGGAAGATACTGGATTACATGTATTAATATCGTTTTCAATACTTCAGCTGACAGCTACAGAGGAAGTATAATTTTATACCATACACTGTAAAAAATCTGGAGTGACTCCACTCGACTTTCCGAACATTGAGTAATTAACAGTTTAATAAAACATTAATTAACAGTTTAATTAAACCATAACAGAGTGTTTGAGTATTTTTCTCCATATATTACACGGTTTTATTTAACGCTACTGAACTTTGAGCCCATAGATCATAATGATAAAGAATTTTTCGTTGTGTCCCTGTAAAAACCTATAAATGCTAGATTCACCAAAATGCTTATAGTTAGTGCAACAGTGATTTATAATATTCATATAAATTTTCAGCTAAATTGAATAAGGCGTTTAGATGCTATCCCACTTTTAAATATTTGGTCCCATAGGCCATAATGATAAAGAATTCTTCTTTGTGTCCCTGTAAAAAAACTGTAAGAGCTAGATTAACCAAAATCTATACAGTTGGTGCAACTGTGACCTATAACATGTGTACAAGTTTTTTGCTCCGATTAATAAGGCGTTTAGACGCTATCACACTTTTAAAAATTTGGCCCCATAGGCCGTAATGATAAAGAATTCTTCTTTGTGTCCCTGTAAAAAAACGGTAAGTGCTAGATTAACCAAAATCTATACAGTTGGTACAACTGGGACCTATAACATGTGTATAAAATTTTTGCTCAATTGAATAAGGCGTTTAGATGCTATCGCACTTTTAAGATTTTGGTCCCATAGGCCATAATGATAAAGAATATTTCTTTGTGTCCCTGTAAAAAAACTATAAGTGCTAGATTCACCAAAATCTATAGGGTTCGTACTGTGGTGACTTACAATATACGTACCAACTTTCAGCTTATTCGAACAAAGCGTTTAGACGCTAGCGTGTTCACTCACAGACATACACACATACACACATACATACATCATCGCAAAAATAGTGAAAACGGACTCATTGGACCTCGAAACGTATAGAAACATGAAAATCTCAAATTCGGATTTTTGACATGATTACAATACTTTCCTCACTATAGTGTTCGGAAAGTGAAAATAACGATAGATTTACAGTAAAATGTACGGATAAAAATGGGTGCCTGCATATTCTGCGGTTAAACAGAGTAATGTACAGCGGAAGCACCTGTAAAGAGACACAGTTTTACAGATGTTTCTGTTGTAAATTATTTTTTTTTAACAGCAGAATATGCAAGCACTCTTTTTACCAGCATATTCTACTGTAAGAACTACCGTTATTGTTTACAATGCAGATTTTTACATCACATTGACCCTCAAGTAGAAATCAAAATGATTTAAATCTGGGGTTCGAGAAGGTCATAAGAAAACTACAAGAAATGCTGTAAAATAAACAATCATATGATCAATTATCGCAATGTGATGAAAATGTTGGAAACATTTTTTTTACTTTCTTGAACCAAGTTTTTCATCGTAAGAAGCATTTTAGTGCACTCTCGTATACCACTTACTTAATGTCATATTGAAGTTTAAATTTGTGTCAAAATTTTTTTTAGCCTTCTGTATTTGCTTCATGCATAAATCATGACAAATAAAAACCAAATGTAATTATTTTTCTCAAAATAACTATTGCTTTTTTATATACTGCCGCGTAGCATTCATTCAATTAACACTTTTTAACAAATTTGAAAAGAATACATGATTTTGATTTGTCTGTCTGCGTATCCGTCCATCAGTCCGTTTGCCTGGCCACACCTGTCTGTCCGCTCTCTAACATAAATGTACCCGGAACACTTTATTCAAGTTCACTATGCTATTTCCCCTATTCAAAATGGTATCAATAACGCTTTTGGTTTGTGTATAGGGTTTTTAAAAATTATTTGAATTCATTACAGTTTCTGAGAGGTATTTTGTTATTCGTGTTTAATAACTTTATACCGCACAAAACTAACGATTCGGTTCTTTTGCAAAAATATATAATCTATGTGATCGCATCAGCATGATTTTTTTCTTCTTTATGAGAAATAATTTAGAATTCTTCGTGTTACAACTATAAAAAAAAAATAATTAATTCTTTTTAAATAATATTTTTTACATAAAACTCCATTTACACTTCCTGTATTTACCTTCTAAGATTTACAACGATTTCTTGAAGTGAATTTGTCGTCCGGTAACATACTATAATATATATGAAAATGAAATTACACAAAATAATAATAATTATTAATATTATTATTTCTACAGAAATAACAATCTATTATTATTTTTTTTTTATTAGATTTTTGCTGTGGGTACAAAAAAAAAAAAAAAAAAAAAAAGCAATCCATTATAAATAAGCAGTTATGTGATCTGTCATGTAATGTAGTTGTGTAACATCTGTCCTCTAATCTCTAAAATTTCTGGAGTGAGAATCGTACTTCTTAGAAAAGTGACCCCTATTTTGACAGCATTAAGATGAGAAAAGATTATCCTCGCTCTCGAAAATATGACATTTATCACTTTCCGTAAAAGAATGACGTGTAGTAACTCTTTCACAAACAATCACCATCACCATCACATATAAATTACAAAATCATTCTTCTGTAGCGTGAGAAACTGCTAGCGCAATCTATTAAACATATCTCGAATTAAATATGAAGAAGGATTTCAGACCGATTTTAAGCTTGTATTTATTTAGTAGAATTTATTGAACATTTTTGATGGAGGAAAACATTCATGTAGCAGCAACATTTTCACATTAAAAGTAATTTAATAAATAATACGTAGGGGAGAGTGGGTTGAATGGGACGCAGGATGAATTGGACAAAAGCTAGATTTTTATGTTTCGCGAGCACCGGAAACTTTACATTTTTTCTGATATATGGCGGTACTGAGGTCATTCATCAAGTGTAGCTTCAGAATTGTGCTATCCATAGAAGGGCAGAAAAAAAATTAAAGTGTCTTTTTCAGCTGCCAAAGTAAGTTTTTACTGATTCAATTAGGTGGTAGTTAAGACATTAACTATTTGCTTAAAGTTAATTTAACTCTTATATGGTGAAGAAGCATAATCTTTTATTATGTTTATGATATTCAAGAAGAATATTGACAATTGTTCATTAAGCCTATTTCCTGATTTATATGATCCTGTGGTGGTGAGGATGAATGGGACATACCCCACTATGTTCTAATTTAAAATTGTACACAATAATTATATTAAAACAAATCTTAAATAGATTTTCAATATTTTTATAACCTGTAGTTCAGTAGTAATAACTTGGAATTATAAAAGTAGCATGGATTTAGAGAAAAATAGATTGAAATTAAATATTCTGATTTTTGTTTATAATAATTATGATTAAAAAAATTATAAGTTATAATGTTCAATGCAACTTAAATAAATAATTAAAAAAAATAAGTAAACTAATAATAATTTGATTAAAATCGCAATTTCAATCAAGCTAATTAAATAAATCCTGGTGAATATTAATGTTATACAGAATAGAATGCTGATTTTTCCCTATCAGTCGGAAACAAAAATTTATCTGGATAATTTGTACTGAATTATAATGATTCATCTCTTTCAAATGTCTTATTTATTTATTTATTTTTAGATTAGATCATATTAGATTAAATTACCAAAGCCTAGAGCACCAAGAACTGTGCGAACCAAAGGACTTTTGCCTTTTAATGTTATTATGAGTCAATACATCAGTTATGTTAATTTCAGTAAATTCATAGGGTGTAATAAAATCACATAAACCAATTTAACTTTAAAAATGTATTTACTTTCTATTTTGTTTTCTTTTCTTTGTAAACTCCAATCCTGTCCCATTCATCCCCATAGGTGGGGATGAATGGGACAATGCACATGCATGTAATATATATATATATATATATATATATATATATATATATATATATATATATATATATATATATATATATCATTATTAATTAAAAATGATAACTTTTTATTAAAGTTAGTATGTTTATATGTAACTAATTACTGAAGTGTACTTATGATCAGAGCTTCAAAATTCTGAATTGGTGAACGTTATCAGTAAAAACATTAAAAATGTCCCCTTCATACCCACCCTCCCCTATATAAAGGGCATTCCATAAAAACTCAGAGTTATTTTTTTACGTAGTGGCAGCACCGCGAAACTAAAAAATAGAAGCGAAGGCGATTTTTTCAAACTGTTAACTGTACATTTATACAAAATTCTAAACGAAGCAGACGATTTTATTTTCCTGTTTCCGTGCTTGTTTAAATAACTGTTTTATTTGCCCTGCAGAAATGGAGATGAGTGATTCAGAGTTAAAAAACGAAATGCGTTGTGCCATAAAATTTTGCTGCCGTTTGGGCAAAACAGCTCCAGAAACAGTTAATAAAAGAAGCATACAAAGACAAATGTTTTGGTGAGTCTACGATTTTTAGATGGCATGGTGATTTCAAGAAAGGCCGTTTGTCTGCAGAACTGACTCCTAGGCCTGGGCAACCAAATAGTGTTGTGAATGATCGAAATGTTAACATTGTGGAGGTGATCCTTCAAGCAAATCGGCGAATGACATGTGAGGAGATAGCGGCATCAACAAACAGTTTGAAAACGTCGATATTTCGCATTCTACGCAACAATTTACAGCTTCGCTTTGTTTGTTTCAGATGGGTCCCTCATGACCTTACTAAAGAACAAATGAAAACAAGAATTCACTAATGTTGTGAATGGAAACATATGCTTCAAAATGATCCAAATCTCCTAAAGACTGTAATAACAGGTGATAAACTTGGGTGCATCATTATGATCCCCTTACCAAGTCCGCAACAAGTGTATGGAAACATACTGATTCTCCGCCTCCGAAAAAAATCCGACAAACCAAATCTGCTGGAAAGGTGATGATGATTATTTTCTTTGATCATAAAGGTGTAATCTATCAGCATACTGTGCCTCCAAAAACTACTGTGAATGGTGAATATTATGTTTCAGTTTTAAAATTTTTGCGACAACACATATCTAGAAAGCGTCATGAAATCTTAGGGAATTGGACGTTACATCAAGATAATGCTCGCCCGCATGTCGCTACTTCTGTTCAGCAATATCTTTGTAAATACAATATTAAAATCATGCCACATCCCTCTTTCAGTCCAGATCTCGCACCATGCGATTTCTGGCTGTTTCCGACGTTGAAGGAAAAGCTCCGTGCCAGAAAATTTAATACAGATTCTGAAGTTATTTCAGCAGTGGAGGGTTCTTTGAAGCAGCTTCCAGAAAAGGGCTTCTCTACTTGTTTTGAAAAGTAGGATGAACGATGGGACCGTTGCATATCATCTGACGGAAGGTATTTTGAAAAAGAATGATGTATTTTTTGCTGTAAATATATTTCTTGATTTTTTATGATTTTACTCCCAGTTTTTATGGAATGCCCTTTGTATATACACACACACATATATATATATATATATATATATATATATATATATATATAATATTATAACTGACAAAATTGAAATGTTATTTTAGTAAAGAATTTCGAAATCATGAAAAAGAAGCTTTTCTATTTAGAAATATATAAAGTATTAAAGAAAAAAAATTTAGTGCACAAGGGCTTAAAATCTATAAGAATTTATATTTTTATTATTCCTTTAGAAAATTAATAATCATGTGAAAATTTCAAGAAAATAGACTTTATTTTTTTACTAATAATTAAAAACGTCAGCAGGATTTATGCTTCTTAATGGACAATATCCGTTTTTTTGGGTTCGAGGCTAAATCATACCCAACATGTTACATCTGATTCTCGATTTCCCACAAATATTTCCCTATATAATGCAAACACTTCCCTATAAAGCTTAAATATAAATATTAAAATTCTGCATTTTCCCCTGTAATATTCACGTGTCAAGGGTTTATTATGTAACGCGGATAAAGTCCATTGCTAAGCAAAATACTACTTTTCGAACTAATCGTTGCCAATTACCCATTGCGCAGTACTAGTGCAACATTAAACCCAACGAACCAACCAACTTTTCGAAATAACAATTTTTAAAGTAACCCTGCAGTTTTGTACGCAAAGTTTTATCCTTTTCTTTTCTTTCTTTTTTTTCTTTTTAACATATATACTCGATACCCCCCCAAGCAACTTTTAAAATAACCGCTTATCTTATAGAATCTGTTTTTTCACATGTATTTTCTGGAATTAAAATAATTCTAAATTTAATTTTAATAATTCTTGTTAGTATCTTATATCTTTATGTAGGAGATAATAATAATAATTATTATTTAATTCGGAATAAATTTTAGATTAAATTTATCTAAGTTTTCCATTGTGATATATTTCAATAACTGAAATCTGTCTTATTTTATGTAATTAAAAATAAATAAAATGCAACATATTAAAAAGTAAATAAAAGAATATATAAAATTCTTACATCTGTTGTGAAATGAAAAAGAATAAAGTGTTAAAAAAAAAAAGGTTAATATCTGAACGAACATAAATTTGTAAAAAGGTTTCAATTTATATTAAATCATAAAAATGTTCCACTAAAAAAAAAAAGTGCTCCGTAAAACATATAAAAGAATTCAGTTTCGTGTGAAAAGATTGGTTTTTGTCAGCTTTTATAAAATGTTTTTAAATCAAGGAATAAAAAAGAGATTTTTTTCTATTGCGAAAATACTCTTTAATATAGAAAGAATGTTTCATCTGAAAAATACCAAGTAGTGTTTTTGAAAGGCTCCAATATTTTAGTCGAAAAACATTTTATCAAATATTTTTCACTATAGGGTTTCTATTGAAAGTATGAAATAGATTAGGAAATAAAAAATTTGTGTCTCGGAAATAAATGAATGAATAAAAAATGTAAGTTATAATTTAGAAGTATTTAACAAATTCAGTTTTACAGATTATATTTTTCAATACATATATGTGGGTAAATATTAACAGTTTAACCCTTTCACATTTCTTTCATAACAGAAAATGTTTACTAATATTATAATAAATAACTGATGGTATTTACGGTTAAAGTCGTATTTCGTTGTTTCCCTTTACCATGATAGGTTTAAACAGAAAGTACACACATTAATATATATATATATATATATATATATATATATATATATAACTGCAAATAAATTTATTTACACTTTAGAACAGGGGTGGCCATCCCACGGCCTTCGAGTCGCATGCAACCCACCGTGTAGCATCTTGCGGCCTACGAAGGAATTCAAGAATTACGCTGGGGATTTTTTTTTCTTCGTTTAATAAGCGCCGCGGTAGCCCAGTCGGTAGAGCGCCAGCCTCGTAATTGGAAGAATGCGGGTTCGGTACTCGAGCCGGGGCCGTGACCTTAGCGGAAATCTATAAACCCGTGTCCTTAGCGGAAATGTTATCTCCCCTCGGTGGCGTGCTTTCACCATACGTGCCTTTAGGGGAAATGTATAATAAATTTAAAAATAAATTAATAAATAAAAAAAGAAATTTTCAATTTTCCTCTACACTTTAATCACATTTAGCACAGGCTATATTTTGCTTCAGAAGTAACCCGTCGCAAAAATAGGTATGCGTACTGTAGAATATCCGTTATTTGAGGGAATGGTGATCTGTAACCATATAAAGTTTAATGAATCACAGTACTCCATACGAAAACGAACATTATTGCCATTTTATGATTTAAGTTTTTGAGAAAATATAATTAAGCATTACACCTAAACTAAAACAAAAATGAAAAATCATGAGGTATACATTGATTATCAACACTTTCCAACTGTACGTATTCGTTCTATCGTATAACATTCTATGTTCTTTGTCTATATTATCACACAATGGACAAACAGAAAGACAGACATATAGACTAATTGAATTCATAATCACTCTGAAACATTGTTGGAACGTGTTAAAAATGCTTAACACAAACAGATATGCTGTTCTTAATTTCCTATTTGCACCTCTTAATGTATCGAAACATTTTTGCGTAGTCCTGTAAATCTGGAGGTTAAGCATATTAAAGTATATACAAAACATTTTCTTAGCATATGAACAATAAATGCGAAATTCTTTATGATTTTTTGATGAAATTATTTAAAATATCTCCCCTAAAGCGCAAGGCATTGGCATTTTTTGGATGTCCCTGTACACAAACCAGTGGCGCATAGGTTCTATTAGAGCCATTTTAAGCAGGGAATAATCAATAATGAATTTGAATAACACATATCATTAAAAAAAAAAAATAAATAAATAAAAATAAAATAAAAATAAAAACTAGTATGCTGTGGTCACCACAAGATTTTCTTCTATATTTTCCTATACAAATTCACTAAGTGGAAATAATCAATTTTTATCTTAGAGAAAACCAACACTAAATATCCAAAGAAAGACAGATTTATTGTCTATAAATGGCATCTTAAAAAATGCATGTTTATAATAGTTATCTCACATATCAAGTTTCGCACAGTTATATGCCATTGAAGTTGAGATATAACTTTCTCGTTATCGAGGAAATTTGCAGTATAGCAGAGCCACCTATTGGCCGATAAGCATTCAAATTGAATCAGCATAATGTCTCATAATGGCCTTCACATATATCACGTTTTGTTCGATTATAAGCAATAGAACTTGAGATATAGCCCCCCCTTAAATTGCGGAAATCGCTGTATAGCAGCGCCACCTGTTGAGCGGTTGACACTAAAAGTTTATAGACACTCATTTAGAACAGAGTGCATCAATATATAAACTTATATGCAATTCTATGCAGTGGTTCCTGAGACCTTAAATTGCAGAAATATGTGTATAGCAGCGCCACCGGTCAGTCCATAAGCATTCAAATTGAATCAGCATAATGTCTCACAATGGCTTTCTCTTATATCAAGTTTTGATTGATTATACACAATAGAACCTGAGATGTAGCTTCCCCTTAAATAGTGGAAATTGCTGTATATCAGAGCCACCTGTTGAGCGGTTGACATCAAAAGTTGACAGGCACTAATATAGTTCAAGGTGCATCTACACGTAAATTTTTATGCAATCCTAAGCAGTAGTTCCGGAGATACAGTTGCCACAAAATCCCCCCCCCCCACACACACGCACAAGTGCTAAGTTATTAAAATTTGGTTTGTAGAAATACCTCTCATAGAACGAAATGCTTTGGAATACTTTCGGCTATTCCTGTACATAAACCAATAACAATATTTATTCCATTTTCCATAGAGAACACTCCATAATGAACATATCTGTAATGATAAGTATAAAGGATTTAAGTCCAAAAATGTCGATTTTGAGTTAAGTACATAGTCAGACTCAGAAAAAAATTCTCTATCGATTGGTATAAAGGATTTAATTCTATGTCATTTAGTCTTTGAGAAAAACCATTGGTAAAAAAAGGACCAATTTAGAAATTTACCATTCATGTATGGTATAAAATATTTAATTCAATTTTTCCCGTTATTAAATCAAGGTTGACAACCACTGAATGGTATAAAGGGTAAAAATCAACGAAATACGAAATACCTTTTCCCTAATCCATTCTTCTGATTTGTTTTTAGCTAGTTAAACTTTATTTTTCGTCTCCTGAAAAATCAAGAATATGGACTTAAATCCTTTATACTTATCACTACAGATATATCAGTTCGAGAATGAACATACCTTCTTATTTCCGCTAAGGGCACGGCTACTTCTATTCCTCCTTCTTCCCTTTGACCCCATTCCTCTAAGGGCACGTTCCGCTAAGGGCACGGTCGCTAAGGGCACGACACCCTCGAGCCGGCCAAAGACCGTCGTGTACACTAATGGCGGCTGGTGCACGTAAAATCTATCGTGGCCGCAATGTCCTCCATGTTCCCATCAAAAATTATACCTCTGGGGGTCACCGAAGCGAGAGAGCCGTCCCTTCCGTGGAGGATCAAAATTGTGATGGCATGTCTCCAGACCACCTGTAGGGGTGAGACCCAGACCGTCGCCAATTGCCCATCTGCGCAGCACTTGGTTTAATAAATTTTAGAACTTATTCTGAGCATGTGCTGCTGATTTCGAAAATGCCACCCATTTTGTTCTAGCAACTTTTGTTTAGAATATATTAAAATTAAAATTTTAATTAACATTATTAATTTTTATTATTTTTATTATTATTTTTATTACTATTACTATTACTATCACTATTACTACTACTACTAATAATAATAATAATAATTTTAAAATATAATTAAATTCAATAGATGATAGTGAGGCAGCTGCGTGGTGGTATTTCTGTATGGTAGTGAAGAATTTCTTTGGAAGTTATAAGGCTCTTAAGGGCCCGCTTCACTCACAGTTGCCAAAAGCCGTAGCTAATGTTATTCTATGGGAAATTTTCTTTACTTATAACTCATTAAGTAACAAATATTTTTTAACTCTGTTTTCACATTCAGGAAATTCTCAACTGTTAAATTGACGCCCCTTTTTAAAAATGTATTTTTTTTATTTTTACTATTTTATTTTGAAGCAGTAAAATACGAATTTTCAGTATGTGAAATTTTCCATTTTGATATTTAAAATAAAATAGTAAAAATTTAAAAAAAAAAAAAAAAAAAACGTTTTTAAAAAAGGTGCGTCAATTTAACAAATGGGAATTTTTTGAATGTGAAAATAGAATTTTAAAATATATATTAGTTAAATAGTTATAAGTAAAGAAAATTTCCCATAGAATAACATGGTTCGGGCTTCCGGCGACTGTAAATGAAGAGGGACGTTAACTAAGAAGGAATAGTGCAGAAAATGTTCGCTTATTTTGGTGCAGTTGGTCGTAATATGAGCATAAAGTTACAGTATTTGTACAATCCTTTCGACTGATTACCAGTATGGTTATATTGGCATATAATGCGGATAAGTTAAAAAACTAGAGCTGATGGGGCAAATTTGTTTGTGATGGGGAAAACGTTTTTGCAATCACTGACCCAAATAAAACCAAAAATAAATCGAAACTGTTGGGTACTAAAACCATTATTCCAGAATGTTATATAAATTGTTTAACATATTAATCTTTGGTTAACACATTAAAAATTAATAAATTCGTTCTGACTCTTTGGAGGAGAAATACCGGTTATGGCATATAGATTATTATTATTATTATTATTATTAATAAAATAGAATTTCAATGCGGCTCATATAGTATTTTGGTTTGAACAGGCCTACTATAGAAGAACACTATTTTGGAGATATCTTCATTTTTAAAATTGTTTATTTGACCCCCCCCCCCCTAAAATGATGCATAATACAAAAACATTTAAACAAATTTGCGCAACAATACAAATTGCGATGACATCGGAATGAAAACTGGGCGTTTGTTGTAAATTAAGCTCAATAAATCTGTCAGATTTTTTTTCTGTTATAGATATGGATTAAATAGTAAATATTTTATTTTTTTAAGTTTATAGTTTTAAGGAAGCAATTAAAATGAAGCAATCAACTCAAACATTTGCGGATAAATGACTAGTATCATTGGAAAAAATATTTTATCAAGGAACTTGAAGATAGTTAGAGATTCCTTCAAAATTTTTTGAAATAACCTACTAAAAAATATTTTTTGAAAGGAATATGAAAATATTTTGATTTTTAAGTATTATTTTATTTGTAATGTTTAATGATATTTATTCTAATAATCCTTAAAATTTTGACTTGTAAAAGTAGAACTTCGTTTGATCTTTATAAAGAGTAATAGCCTAATATTCGATGGGCATTACTTTTAAACCAAAATAGTTAATAGAAAAAATATCTCAAAATATATTAAAAACTATTTTCGGTGATTTATAATAGTTTCGCTAAAAACGTCGCAACAAATCAATGCTTCATCTCCATATATAACGCTTCTCATAGTTCAAAAATTTTCTATTAAGTGCAATACCGTATAATACAATAACAAAAAGCCAAACGTTATGTCAGATAATGATTTGTTATCTCTTTTTAATCACCTAATCCAGGAACTGGCAACAAGGGGGCGATATAAAATTCAAAAAATTTTAAGGGGACATGAAAAAGAAACGTTAGTTCATAAAAAAATGTTTTATTTTCAAAATAATAATAATGTTTTATTTCACGATATACCTAAGTTTTTAATGTAATTGTTAATTACAGTAAAAAGCGCGCTCGACAATCCTACACAGGGTGCCATGTAGCCCACACGGATTTTGCGCTACGACACTTGGCTAATCTAAAATAAATTTAATTTTTCTCGTATCCATTATTCGAAAATTATGTTTGCATACTTTAAATTATACTTACCATGCAAATTTATTTAAAAAAATTCCGTAAATTTTCAGAATTATGGGCTTATAGAATACAATCATAATTATAAGACTTTAGGATATTTCAGAATTTATAACAATTTATTAAACAGGTAAAGTGTTGTTTAATTATTAAAGACATTTTTTAAGGGAATTTTAATTTTTTTGAAAATACACTTATATAAATATGTAAAAAATAGATTACATCTATAGCGAGGAACAAGAAAAACTAGTATGTTGTGGCCACCACAAGACTTTCTTCTATATTTTCCTATATACATATTCAATCAGTAACAATATTTAAAATATATATATATATATATACGATTTTTTTTCTAAGTTTTTTTTTTTTTCGTTAAAAATAAAAAAAATCGATAACTTTGTTTTAAATTATCACAGATTTATAGTTCAACCATTCGTTTTAAAGGTATTGACCAGATCTTTCGAAAGATACCCATCTTGAAAATTTACCCCCCACGGGGGGGTACTTTCCCCCAGGGGGGTAAGCGATGCCCCCACATGCACAGAAATTTTTTCCTAGTTAACTATTACTATTATCAATAACTCATATTAATTTTACAATCACAAGTTAAAAATAACTCTCATTATGTACATTTATACGAAATTCTGTCCTATACTGCCATGTTAAAAATTTAGAAAAAATGCGATCAGAGCGCCACCTGTTGAGCTATTGATCCCCAAATATAATCAGCACCAGTTTATGTCGGGGACCAACTAAATACCAAGTTTGGTAAAATTTCGTTAAAAAAAAAAAAAAGACTTTTTTCTAAGTTTTTTTTCGTTAAAAGTAAAAAAAAATCGATAACTTTGTTTTAAATTATCACAGATTTATGGTTCAACCATTCGTTTTAAAGGTATTGACGAGACCTTTCGAAAGATACCCATCTTGAAACTTTGCCCTCCGGGGCCGGTTGGGGGGGAACCGATGCCCCCACATGCACAAAATTTTTTTTAAAAAGATCTCGTGGAGATCTTTCAAAAGATACCCATTGTGAAAATTTACCCCCCTTGGGGGGGGGGGGGGGTATTTCCCCCCTAGGGGGGAAGCGATTCCCCCCATGCACAAAATTTTTTTCCTAGTTACATACTACTATTATCAATAATTCATATTAATTTTACAATCACAAGTTTAAAATAACTCTTATTATGCACATTTATACGAATTTTTGTCCTATACTGCCATGTTAAAAATTTAGATAAAATGCTATCACAGCGCCACCTGTTGAGCTATTGATCCCCAAATATAATCAGCACCAGTTTATGTCGGGGACGAACTAAATACCAAGTTTGGTAAAATTTCGTTTAAAAAAAAAAATATATATATATGATTTTTTTTCTAAGTTTTTTTTTTTTTGTTAAAAGTAAAAAAAATCGATAACTTTGTTTTAAATTATCACAGATTTATGGTTCAACCATTCGTTTTAAAGGTATTGACGAGATCTTTCGAATGATACCCATCTTCAAAATTTAACCCCCCGGGGGGGGGTACTTCCCCCCCAGGGGGGGAACCGATGCCCCCCCCATGCACAATTTTTTTTCCTAGTTAACTACTACTATTATCAATAATTAATATTAATTTTACAATCACAAGTTTAAAATAACTCTCATTATGCCCATTTATACGGAATTTTGTCCTATGCTGCCATGTTAAAAATTTGCATAAAATGCGATCACAGCGCCACCTGTTGAGCTATTGATCCCCAAATCTAATGGGCACCAGTTCATGTCAGGGTGCAACTAAATACCAAGTTTGGTTAAATTTCATTCATTGATTCGTGAGATACAGCGTCCACAAAAAAAATGATACAGACAGACAGACACACAGACAGACAGACAGACAGACAGACAGACAGACGCACAGACAGACATTTTTTAAAAACTATCAATTCGTGTTCAGGACATCCCAAAACGTGTAGATCCGTCAAAAAACGGAGGTCGAAAATTTTCGCGAATCCAATACTTTCTCTATATTACATATAGAAGAAAGTAAAAAAAGGTCATATTAAAAGATATAAGCCTAATAAATCCTCAAAAATGAAATTTTCAGCTGTTTAAATTCGGCTTGTCGAAAATTGTGTTAAAACAGCATATTATTTTTTTATACGTAGTTTTGTTCATGAATTGCTTTAAAATTGCAAGCATAATCTTTTCTCAATCAAAGCACATTTTTTTCAGTTCTGAAAAAAAGAAAAAAAGAAGAAAAAAATTAATAATTCATGAATTCATCGGAATAAATTGCACTTTAATTGCAAATACATAAGGCTTTCAAAGCGCTTAACGTTCAGAATTTCTTTATTAGGTTTTTAAAAATAACATAATTCCTAGAAAACGCGCTATGATTGTTTACTTTCCTATAATTTTTAAACGCATGACACAAACATGCGTTAACGTATGTCAATATATTATTTTTTATGGAGCTCTACTGTAAGCCTTCCCCTTTCTTTTCTCTTCTTTTTTTTTAAGATTTTAATTATAAAACAATAAATATTTGAAAGAATATTATCATAAAACGATAATGGAAACATACTTTATAATAACAGACTTAAAAAAAAATCTGAAAATTACCAATGTACAGTCAGCAGCAAAATTATCGAAGTACACATCCACATTTTTTATATATATTTTTTTTTTCTTAGTTTGATCGCTAATTTTTATCATGAACTTACTTTTTTATAAACAGCATAAGACAAGATCGTGACTTGATAAATATTTACTCAACAAAATAGTATTAGATGCACGTCTTTTAAATAAGAATTATTGCTAGTGCTTCAATAATTTTGCTACCGACTATATGTTGAAAAAAAACAAAAGGTGTATTCCTGCTGAAGTTTTTTTTAATGGTCTTAAATTTGAAATAGACGCTAATTTTATACAAAATTCAAATATTTGCAGTTACATTAGTAAGGAACTTAAATATGCAATAATTATAAAACATGGAATATAAATTATTTTTTCATTTAATAAACAACAAATTAATGTATTTACCATAAAAGACATAGTGAAAAAAAAAAAAAAAACTTTGAGATTAATTTATTAGATATTTTAAATACTATAATAAAACTGTAGATTCTCTTGTTATGTGCATTTTCGGACAAATTAGAAATTTCTTACTAAATAATTCTTTTAACAGTTTATTAATATACGAATATTTGAAAAATCACAGTAAATCATTCCTGCATTTTATTAGAAATTCTACATACAAGTAATTCAAATTGACCAGAGAGTAAAAGAAGCTGTCAATTTCGCCAATGAAACTTTTACACGCTGAAACTTTCCTTAAGATTCATTATAATTTTACTTTTATACGTTGCTTATATTTGTACCCAGTATAATTTGAATTGCAAAAGAAGACAGAAATTGAATATTTTTTTTTAAAGATAAAAGTATTTATTCTTTGAAGCAAAACTATGATAAAAAAATTGTTCTTTGTATCCTAATGTTCAATGCAAAATTTCTACTTTACGCGGTAATAATTTCCACTGTTTAATCATTTGTTGAGGAACATGTTTTTAAATGCTTTTCAAGAACAAATCCCGTTCAACGTTCTGTAAAAATCTTTCGGTTGCAACTTTCTCTTCGTCATCCAAGCACTACCGTCACTTTGATTGTACTTTTTTTATAGGATCAAAAACATAGAAGTCACATGGGGAAAAGTCTGGATAATAAGGAAGGTTATCACACACTTCCCACCTAAACTTTTTCCAGAAGTTCGCATGTTTATTTTGCTGCATGCAGTGTTTCAATATTGTTCTGGAGCACAATGCCTTTTGACAGTTTAATTGCCTGTCAATTTTTAAATGAATGACGCAGTTCTACTTCTCTCACGATAAGAATATGCATTCATTCTGACTTTCTTCTGAATGAACTTCTATATGCACCAAAACTACTCTGTTAAAAACAGAGTTAGCATTACTTTCAAAGCATATGGAGAAGTACAACGCTCAGGGAAAATTAAATGTTTCAACTTGAATAGGGAAAATTAAAGATTTCAACATGAGAGAGCTGCGTTTCGTTTCAGGTAAGAAACAATAATTCAAAATCTCATAAGCATTCATAATTTTGTCAAAATATTATTTTTCTTCTTTTTGGTAACGTTTCAGAAAACCAACCGCACACGGAATTTCAGTTTAATGGTTTTATGCACACTTAATTGAGAAATATCGAGTTCATTGGAGATTTCGTATATTATGATGTGTCTTTTTTTTAAAATGCATTCATTCAACCAAGTAAATATCTCAATCTGCCACAATTCCTTCGCGCTTAGCTTCGTCAATATGTTTACGCTCACCTCATTCTCAATCAAGTTCAAATACTTCGAGATAGCTTGGCGTTAAATTGCATTTTCACCATTTATGCCATATGTAATTATCGATAAATTTCTATAAAATTTCATCTTTTTGCCTATAAAAAACAAATCACTACACGCATTATTAATTTCGACTTCATTTGCTGTTGTCCAAATATGTTTATACAGATTGCCAAACAAACTAAGTCTGACAGATGAAAGCCTCTGGGTCCATCGATACAGAAAAATGTATAAAGTGTAGCCACAAAGTTTAATCAAAGTGTCCTTACACCGAGGGACAACTACACTTTAAAAGTCTTCTGTTACAAAGCAGAAAATTTCTGTAAGTTTTTTACAAAAACATGCTTGTTTTCTATAAATGCAAGAATTAATTTTAAAATTAAATCTAAATGTGTCAAAAGACATTCATCAATTTCGAATATGATTATCTTTTCTGCGTACTTATTTGTATGTTCCTTACGATTGGGTCATGTTAATTTTTTTAGTAAATCTGATACATCTTTGTCGCTGTTTGTTTCCATTGCGTTTATTTTATTACTTATTGATATGAGGTAAAAATTATTACCTTTGGAGCATTAATGTAGTTGGATAGATATCTCCGCATCGGAGAATCAAATTTGGGATGATATGCATCCGTATTCTGCATTGTATATATACAGGGTGAGTTTGACATAATCTGCCAAACGAAAGGAGGTGATAGAACAGCCCATGGGGAGCATAAAACACTATAGAAACCCTGTCCTATCTCTAAACGTTTCCGAGTTATGGTAGATCGAAGAAAAAACTGTTTTTTCCATCCCGTCTGAAAAAACACAAATTTATGAGCTTTCTGAAAGACTTACATGCAAAATAAGCCCATATTTGGAGAAAGAGCAGAAAAAATCCTATAGGGTGACACCATTTACATCAGGATGCATTAATTTGACGGCGATCTGCAAGCGCTAATACATTGGCGAAGTTTAAAATCGAGTTGTCGCAAAATTCTTTAATCGGCAATTCTGCAAACACCGTTCAAGCTACAATCGGTCAAATTTACCAAAAACTTCTCCATTCCACAAGCTTTAGAATGAGCCCACAATAAACCATATCGGTGTTCTAGTTCAGGAGAAATTTAGCCTTTTGTTTGAAATACATCACTGAAAACGGCGTTCGTCGAAATTCGGCAAACGAAACGATGGTGAGTAAATAAAACGTATGCAAATTCGTGACTATCTGAATATGGAATCTTAGTGATATGCAGATGTATTTCAACCTTCTTGTGTGCGCATCCCACTCGCAGGTACAAAAGACGAGTCAATCTGTAACAGCTCATTAGCTCGTCAGCTTCTTTTACGTTTTATGCTGCCTATTGCTTTAGCATTTTCTGGACTTTGCCTGAGCTCGGCCGATTCCTTTCACGCTGCTCTCACGTCTACTTGCTCTATCTTAGTTCGTACTTAGTATGTTTTCCTGCATTGGTACGAATTAACCAAGTTGGTTCTTATTCCGTAGCACTTTTTTTCTTCAACTTTTGTAAATTAATATTGAAATTTTATCCCTTTTTGTTTACTCTTCTGAATTTTATTTTCAATTGAAGTCATCACAGGGATCAAATTGTCATGCTTTCCAACCTGTAAACAGAAATGCCTATTTTTACAAATGCAAAGTACGCGGATATGCATTTTGTGTATGGATTTTGCAATGGTAACTCTCGGAGAGCCGAAGAAGAGTACCATCTATGTTATCCACATCATCGTGCGTCCAACCGTGCTGTATTTGCCGTAATTCATCGAAGGCTTAGGGAGAGTGGGTCGTTGGGTGTGGTGTACGAAAGGGGCCATGGTCGCTGCTCCGCCACTCGACCGTACTCGACCATATTTGGAGTTTCTGGAACATCATCTTCCAGGATTACTTGATGTCATGCATGTGCCCCAATGAGCGGAAATCATTTTCCAACACAATAGGGCCCCTGCACATTCTTCCAATGCCGTTCGAGACTTCTTGACTCAGCAGTATCCACGATGGATTGATCGTAATGGACCAATTCCTTGGCCACCTAGATCGCCAGATCTCACTCCATTGGACTTCTATGTTTGGGGTTTCCTGAAGCAAGAAGTTTGCCGCACAGAAGTTGCCATTTGCAAGATTTAAGCAGCCGGCTCGATGATGCAATAATAAAACGAGGGATGAGCTTTCGCTAAGAGCTACTGTGGTTTCCGTTCGTAAGCGGGCAAGGGCATGTATCAGGTGTGGGGGTGACCAATTTCAGCAACAGCACTAAATTTCACACATCCTTTCAAATGCACATCTGCTTTAATCATAAACGTGAGATACGCCATTTTTTTGCATATTCCTTTGTGAAAGATGCGTCTTTTTTTTTTTTTTCATATTCCTTTGTGAAAGACGTGAGAAACGTCATACTTCTTTTGTTTCCCTTCCATTGTGTTTGTAAGCTTAATACAACTGTTAGTTTTCTTGTTTGTCTTTAAAACTTTCTTTTTTGCCTCTGACAAAACAGCGGGCTGAAGGCGGACATGAAATCAGGAACGATCATGGCGCCCGCTAGTCTCCTTCTCGACGAACGTCGAGTTCAGTGATGAATGTATTTCAAACAAAAGGCTAAATTTCTCCTGAACTAGAATACCGAAATGGTTCGTTGTGGGCTCATTCTAAAGCTTGTGGAATGGAAAAGCTTTTGATAAATTTGACCGATTGTAGCTTGAACAGTGTTTGCAGAATTGTCGGTTAAAGAATTTGGCGACAACTCGATTTTAAACTTCACCAATATTTTAGCGCTTGTAGCTCGCTGTCAAATTAAGGTATCCTGATGTAAATTGTGTCACCCGAAAGGATTTTTTCTGTTCTTTCCAAATATGTGCTTATTTTGCTTATTAAGTTATTCAGAAATCTCACAAATTTGGGTTTTGTTAGACGGGATGGAAAAAAACAGATTTTTCTTCGATCTACCATAACTCGGAAACGGTTAGAGATAGGACAGGGTTTCTAAGGTGTTTTATGCTCTCCATGGGCTGTTCTATCACCTCCTTTCGTTTGGCAGATTATGTCAAACTCACCCTATACCTATAAAGAAATGGAAGGTAAAAAAAAAACAGTATATTATACTGTAATTACGACTCCTAGTTTCGAAATCCAAAAATGCAACAGTTTCTGTATATTCCAGTAATTCCAACTACTGCTTGAATCTTTAATACCGTTATTGAATATTACATATAAACATACATAAACATACTCACACACACACACACACACATATATATATATATATATATACAGGGTGTCCCATAAGACTGTAGACAATTTAAAAATTCATAACTATTGAATGAATTGATAGAATTTTACGCACGTCACGAAAAATTCATTCTCGTGTTGGGGGATATTTTTTGGTAAAGAAAAATTAATAATTAAGCTACTTGCCAAAAGAGGGCGCTATGCGTGACCAGATCACATATTTTTATGAAAAACTGTACTTATTCGCATACAACTGTTTACAGGCATATAAAACCTGTTCTGTGTGTCCGTCGTCACCACAAATTACAGTTGGCAAACGAGTTATAACACTACTAACTGCAGCTTCAGTCAGTGGTTCTTACCTGGGTGGAAATATTTTCACCAATAACGCTTTATCCACCAAGTCAGCATCGCAATTAAAACTTCATGTATGCACAAGTTGCAGGCAAAATAAGAAATAAACTATTCTAATTGCAAAATTGTGCAATTTATAGGACTGTTAATTGGATAATTTTCTTTTACAAACGTACGGAAAATTTTGCTATTTGTCTAACTATCATCGACAAAAAAAAAAAAAAAAAAAAAAAAAGAAAGAAAGAAAGAAAAAATCCTCTTTCACGAGAATAATTTTTTAGAAACCGCATTCATTTCTATCAATTCATTCAATAATTATGAATTTTTAAAATGTCTAATGACTTATGTGACATCCTGTATATGTAAATCTTTAAGTCTTATGTGACTCATTAAAAAAAGTAGTGAGAATTTTTCTTAAATAAAAAGTAAAATGGAAAAGTAAAATTTATTTCGATAAATGTAGCACACCTTTTTAGATACAATACAACTAATACATGATGATAATATTTTTAACTTTTTTCTCTTTTTTTTTTTTTTTTTAAGAATCTCTTGTAAATCTATTAAATATTGTAAATCTACTTTATTCTGTCTCTCTTGCCTTTCTTTTTTTCTTTACTTTTTTTTTTTTTTTTTTTAAGAATCACTTGTAAATATATTAAATATTGCAAATGTACTTTATTCTGTAATTCTTGCTTTTCTTTTTTTTTTTTTTCTTTTTCCTCCTTTCTTCTTTTTTTATTTTCTTTTTTTAAGAACTACATAAATAATAAATTAAACGAATAATTTGTATGTAATTTACAAACTCTTTAAATTGGATCTGTATATTTTATATCAGGTTTTACGAAATATAATTTTTACAAATAAGGAGAATAATTATACTTTAAAACTTAAAGATTGAAAAAGTTAGCTGCAATATTTTATCAATAATAGAAAATAAGAACTAGAATCATGTGATTATACAAAAGTGTACATTTCACTTTCATAGCTGAAATGATATTTAAAATATGAAAATTTAATTGATAATTAGGGATGTATAAGTAAGAGAAAAATATTTTAGTGTCTACTAAAGGTAATACTTAACAGGAAGAAAAAAAAAAAACAGAAAGAAAGAAAACTGAAAGTGTTTTTTGCTTAAATTAGGAATAAAATGTAAAATAATATTAGTGTTTTAGTATTTGCTATTTAATTATTTATATATTCATTTTGTTTTGGAAAAATATTAAAATGAATAAGGATTAGCGAAAATATTTCACTAGCGTGAAGGGACATTTAAATATATTGGTATATATATATATATATATATATATATATATTCTTCATAATTTAAGAAATTTTTAAAATATTAAATAAAAAATAACGTTTTTAATTTTAATTTTTTTTTTTTTTTTTTACTATGTAAAATAATAATTTTAGCTTAGTGTGCAGTTTATTTATTTATTTATTTATTTATTTATTTATTTTCTTTTTGAAAAAATAAATTTAAATATTTTATTTTATTATGTAAACTTAGGACTCTAATTTTCAATCTCTAAAAGAAATGTCTAAATAGCTAAGATAAAAGGTGGCGTGTTCAAAGAGTAATATTACAAAACACGAACGAAAAATCATGAGATACACATTCATTAGTAACACTTTCCAACTATACGTACTCGTTGTATCGTTTATCTTTCAATGTTCTTTTCCTACGTTATCATACAACAGACAAACAAAAGGACATAAAGGCGGACATGTAAACTAACTGAATTAATAATCACTCTTAAATATTGTTGAAAAATGTTAAAAAATGCTTAACACATACGGAAATGCAATTCCAACAATTGCCAAATGCAGCCATTTGTGTATCTGAATATTTCAGTGTAACCCAATAAATCTAAAATTTAAGCATATCATATTCTTTAGAAAACATTATTTTAGCATATTAACAATAAATGTCAATTTCTTTATGATGTTTACACTGGAAAGTTATTCAAATTTGATTTATATAAATGTCTCTTCTAAAACGCAATGCGTATTTTTTTCTTGGTGTCCCTGTACACAAACCAGTTATAGAGGATCCATTAATGACATTTTAAATAGGGAATAATTCATAGTCACCTTGAATAATATATATCATTTAGAATAAAATCTGGATATATTTACAGATATTGGAGGCGAGCAGACGGATAGATAGACAGACAGAGGCATTAATTCAAATCATATTCACTCTTAAAAATTACTAGAAAATGTTAAACTGCTTAATGTAAACTAAAATATAATTCCAGGAAATTTGCTTTAATAGATCTTAATGTAACTGAATAATTTTGTGTGGCCATGTAAATCTTAAAGCTGATCATGTGTTATACAGAACACACTATAACATATTTTGATTTCATTAAGATTTGCTATTGAGATAAAGTTATTAAAATATAGTTTATAAAAATACCTCTCATAGAACACAATGTTTTGGAATATTTTTAGGTATCCCTGTACACAAACGATTGGCGGTATTTATTCTATTTTCAACAGAAAACATCCAATAGTGATCTTCAGTAATATATTTCAAGTTCATTAAGATTTGTGTAATGTAAAGATTAATGATTAAAAATTAGTGTGACTTCTCTCTCCTAAAAAAAAATCTGGAGTGACTCCACTCGACTTTCCGAACATTGAGTAATTAAGAGTTTTGTAGATAAAGTAAAGAAAGAGGAGTTGTTAAACAAACAAAAGAGAGAAAACCATAATAGAATGTTTGAGTATTTTTCTCCATATGTTACACGATGTTTTATTTAACGCTACTGATCTTTGAGCCCATAGATCATAATGATAAAGAATGTTTCGTTGTGTCCCTGTAAAAACCTATAACTGCTAGATTCTCCAAAATGCTTATAGTTAGTGCAACAGTGATTTATAATATTCGTATAAATTTTCAGCTCAATTGAATAAGGCGTTTAGATGCTATCGCACTTTTAAAAATTTGGTCCCATTAGGCCATAATGATAAAGATTTTTTCTTTGTGTCCCTGTAAAACAACTGTAAGTGCTAGATTCACCAAAATCTATACAGTGTGTGCAAATGTGACCTATAACATGTGTACGAATTTTTTGTTTATAATTATAAGGCGTTTAGACGCTATCACACTTTTAAAAATTTGGCCCCATTGGCCATAATGATAAAGAATTTTTCTTTATGTCCCTGTACGAAAACTATAAGTCCTAGATTCTCCAAAATATATACAAATTGAGTATTTGTGACCTATAATATGTGTATAAATTTTTTGCTCAATTGAATAAGGCGTTTAGATGCTATCGCACTTTTAATATTTTGGTCCCATAGGCCGTAATGATAAAGAATTTTTCTTTGTGTCCCTGTAAAAAAACTATAAGTGCTAGATTCACCAAAATCTATAGGGTTCCTACTATGGTGATTTACAATATACGTACCAACTTTCAGCTTATTCGAACAAAGCGTTTAGACGCTAGCGTGTTCACTCACAGACATACACACATGCATACACACATACATACACACATACATACACACATACATACACACACACATACATACATCATCGCAAAAATAGTGAAAACGGACTCATTGGACCTTGAAACGTATAGAAACATCAAAATTTCAAATTCGGATTTTTGACATGATTACAATACTTTCCTCACTATAGTGTTCGGAAAGTAATAATTTTTCAGATACTGAAGGGGTACTGATTCCTAAAGGGATATTATATTTTTCAGATACTGAAAATATTATAAAGCCCGTCCTATTATACCATTACGCATCGTGATATGTTTCGTACTTTCTAACAAATTAGAAAGAAAACATTTTTCAATTTATGTTTGTATATGATCGATTGTTTACAGTATAAATAGTTTTTAATTATTTACACTGTAAAAGTTTTCTGTGGTAGATTACAGCACAGTGTTTTGTTAAAATTATTGCCTACACATTGTGCTGTATTTTTACAATGTGCAGTAAAATACATTTGCTGCAATTTTTACTCACCTGTGCTGTAATTTTCACAGCATGCTTTAAAAACATTTCCAAAATTATTACACAAGCGTGCGGTGAGTAATCCACAACACTAAGTAACTTATTTATTTATTTTTTACATATATAATTTACTTTGTTTATTTTTTCATGCGGAGCAAGCGGCCTTGGATGACACGGGATTCGAACTTACTATCTTCTGTTTTAGAGGCCGGCAATTTACCAATCGCATCAGTGTTCTCATAATAACTTTTCGTTACAAAAACAGATGAGATCAAAATGAACACTGATTGGCTGATAAATCCTGTCATATGCACAAAAGACTTCTCGAAAAAATTTAATACCAGTTTACAGCTCAATGTGAAGTAACCAGCCTTCAATTATTTTTACAGAACTAGCTGTAAAAATATACAGCAACCTATGCTATATATATGTTTAAAAAGTGCTTTATTTTTAAGGAAATTTTCTACAGTGTACATTCCGGAAAATGATATCTTATTTCGTTAATGTATTTAAATATTTTCTCCATGATATATATACTGGCATAGCAAATATGTTTATTAACTCACACATATTCATTGAAAGTAGAAGTTCTATGTAGAAATCGTAAATTTTGCAACACTTTTTTGAAGGAAATAAAAATATCCACATTTTATTAGAATTCTTTAAATTTTTTTTTATTTTTATAAGTGCAAATTTTAATTGTAAAAGAAACAGTTCTTTTTTTCTACTTAAAATATTAATTTTTGCATAAAGCAGGCATGCTATTAATGGTTAAACTATAAATTCTTCATTGATAGGCGCATATTAAGGATGTTAATTTACCGAAAACCATATAAAGAAGATAAAATTGACTTCTTTAGTATTATGTCTTCATCTTTTCATTTGAATCAGAAAATTGATGTGGTGCCACACATTGAAGTTACGTTAATAGGACTAAATAGGATCTTCGTTACAAGATTAACAACCATGCCAATCAAACCTATTAAGCTAGTTCGAAAAACTTCTATTCTTATTCTCTAACTTAATTAATCCGGAAATAAAAGTTTTGCAATCAAATAAGTGTATATGTATAAATATATATATATATATATATATATATATATATATATATATATATATGTAGCACATACAGAATAAATAATACAGTCAAATAAGTGTATATATATATATATATATATATATATATATATATACAAGTTGAATAATTTAGTAGCTTTGTAACACTCAGCAGATAGAAGATAGATGAAGATACCAACATAAAATTAAATTTCAATTGAGATTTATTTCGAATAAAAATTGTCACGGTATTAATTTAATTTGAGTACCAATGATTAGTAAAAACATGTGATAGTAAAAACATGTTATAGTACTTACGCAGAAGGGAAATGACACTAACATAATACATAAGCCTATCGATGAGATAATTTGCAAAAACTATGAATTATTAGTAACAGTCAACAGTTTAGAGAAAAGAGAAAGGATAAAATTACCAAAGAGTTACGTTAAAAAGACAAAAAAAAAAAAAAAAAAAAAAAAAAAGAATTGATGAATTGAAAATTGGAATTTTAAATGCTGAAAAAAAACAAAAGTTCACGCATTAGGAAACTTTAATATCTATCAGCATATGCAAGATTTCGCAAAACTGTTTAGCTAATTCCAGCAAATATACAGCTGAAGTCTCTATCTTGCAACAAAACAAAATAAAAAAGGAAAATAAGTTAATCAATAACACAAACCAAAATTTAAACAAGGAATAAGTAAGTTAAGCAATCCACATGTTAAACGATACATACGGAAATAGTAGAAATAAACAGGTTGCCAAACGAACATTAGTAAATTGAAAAGATTAAAAGTATAGAAACGATTAATCGATTAAGGTGCTATTGAAATACATTAATTGATTGCATTAATTGTTTTTTTAATTTTAACGGCCATCTCATGAAAAAAGAGATTTACTATTAGGTAAATACCAAAGTTAATTTTAAAAAGCTTCGATCAAAATATGAAGATTATTCATCAAAATAAAAATTGCAAATAAGAAACTATAAAAATAAGTGCGTAATATATTTGCTAATTTAAGATCTTTTTGATATTTAAGAAAAACTGACACAAATATATCATAATAAATGCCAAAAATAAATAAATAAAATAATAAATAATAATAATAATAATAATAATAGATGTTTTACATTTTGTTCGTTTATTACTGCATTAGTTAAAACTGAGTAACTTAATAAGTTGATAAATGTTTAGTTTACAAATATGAAAGTGTAAAAAATTTTTTTTAATGTTTTAAAATTGGCTCAAATGAATAGTTTCTTTTTAATACCGTTAAATTCAACTAAGTTTCCAAAAAATATTTTAAAATCGACAGTTTACTTTGATCAATCAAGGCGAATTTTTTTTTATAATGGTGTGCGTGTGAGGGAGACTAATACAAAATCTCTGTACGACTGACCAAGGATTCCGTGGAGTTTTTGTAGGGGATTCCAGCCGGTATTCACTCGAGACTTAAAGAAAACCTTAAAAAGTTCCAAATGGCTAGTTAGGCCAGAGAAACCTGGATTCAAAATCTGTACCTTCCGTGTGATCTCGAAACACAGCAACAAACATAAGTCGTTCTTTCAGGCGTCATTTATTTTATACTGGATATTAGAGCCCCTTTAATAAATTATAGATGCCGTCACATCGCCGCCAATTTGTTGCCTTAGTGGAGTACAGCGTTCCAATTTGGCGTCTTTGTTGTTTCACTGGCGATTTAAAGAAATGTTTATTTGTAGTAGCTATTATCGGTCAAATGATAAGCAACAAGCAGTCTATTTCTGTTTCTGATACAATTCATAAATTTTGCAAAAATAAATAAATAAATAAAAGTAGTGTACAGATTAAAAATGCATAGTTTTTTTATTTGTTTATTTTCTGTTATTTCTAGCATATACTATTAATTTACATCAACCAAACATTAAACAGATGCATTTAAAGAAATGTAATTAAAAAAATAGTTAACAATAAATTTGATTCATTTTCGGAATAAACAATGAATATTAACGATTAACAATGTTAATGGAACACGGAAACAAAATAACTTTGGTGATTCAACAAAACGTAGCCAAAACCGCATGAACACGCACTAATAAAAGGTCCTCTTATATTAATTTATGGTTATTAATATAAATTCTAGTATTAAAAAACACTTTTTTTTTTTTTTTTTTTTTTTTGTGTTTTCACTTGTACATGGGAGAAATACAAATTAAAATATATGAATTAATATCTGCGGCTTGTTTATCTAATGAACACGCTGTCTACATATGGCAACCCTAAGGCAACAAAATGCCTGATGCGCCAGCTCGTATATATAGGAGCCTTACTAGATACGCAACACAATATCAAAACATTAATTATTAAGTAAATGAAATAGTCCAGTGAGAAAAATTGGCATCGACAGTTGCCCCTTATTGGTTTTATCAAAGTTCGATAGGTAGTAAGTTAAACTGAATGTTCTTAAAATACTGCGCATCCTTAATTTTGAATTAAAACAGTGATTAAACCGATCAGAAAGATTTTCTGGAGAGTGTGGTAAATTATACATAACTGGGAATCTGCAGTTACTATACATTTAATGTGTCTATACATTTAATGTGTAGTTTAGCGAATTGGAATGGATACAAAGTACAAACATTGTACCAAAAGTCATGTCAAAGGCGCCGGCTTCGAAGGTAATATACATTGGCAAGTTTTAATATATTGATAAATATATATTTTCAAACTATCTGGTGCTTCAAAAAAAAAATTCTTTTTCTTTTAACAATACTTTAAATTTCATAAAAATTATTGTACTAAATAATTTTAAAAAGAGGATTTTAATGCGAGAATTTTTCTTTATAATCATTTAGCCATGATTACTAATTCTTGAATGTATATATCAGTTGTTTGAATGCTAATTTTGTGCATTCGACAATCACAGACACAAAAGTTTTTAAACACATTTCTTATTGTTAGAGTCCCTATTCAAATCAAGACTCGAGTGAAATATTTGTGAAATGTAATTATGCGTTCGTTTAAAGTATTATATCTAGGTCAGTTAAATATTGATCGTTTTTCCGTAAAATTAAATAATAATTATAAAATATAAGATCTGTCGATTCGCTTGTGAAATATATATTAGATTACAATTTTTTTTTTCATTTACTCCGTGTAATAGTATATTTTACATGCAATCTAATGATAACACAATTAGTAATGCAGTTTCTCTAGTATTCTATTCACAATGCAATTAAAAGTACAGTCGAACCTCATTAACGTGATAAAGGGGATAAAATTGATTTTCATGTTATCAGTAGATCATACTGTCAGTTATTAATCTTCATATAACTAAATTAATATTCATTTTGACGGGGATTGTGGGAACAGTTCATGTTAAAAGTAATTCACGTTAACAGTGCTCAAGTTAACGAGGTTCGACTGTATTTGGTCATATTGTAGACAATTTTTTTCTCTAAAGCAAATTTTTTTTCTTTTATAACGAAACAATTAAAATTACACAAATTATGCACAATATATTTAAATATCTTCTCTATTTTTTCTTTTGTTGAATTTTCGAACTTGAGTTTATTTTATAAATTTGCAGTGTACAAAAAAGTTTTCGGATATCTTACAGTTTTTTTTCTGTTAATAAGTACATTATGTTTATAGTATATTAAAATAAAGAGCAATACATTATTGGAGAACGAAAGCTTCTTAAATTACTTGTTCTCGAAACTCATTTATAAAATCTTACTTTATTCATATACCAATTCCAATTTCCATTTTAGTTCATAGTGTTATATACTTTCTGCATTTTTTAACTGTAGTTTTATCCCGTGATAGTTATTTACTACCTGTAATCAACATTTACACTGGGATATTTTTCTTGCCTAAATTTTTCCCGAAACAGAATTAACTAGTTAATGAATAATTCCACAATTTATCAATTGAACAAAGAGAAATTCAAGAGAAACATATTAACAAATTTTTACCATTAAACAAAGACTTGAACCATACTACAAAGTACTAAAAAAGTTTATGTTTATAATTTACATTTTATTTTTCAAACTCCCAATTATCGATCTAAACATAATTAACTTATTTCATAAAAACAAGATTGTTTCTATAAGGATAGTTTTCATTAAAATTTATAAAAAATTAATCTAAAATTCTCTACTTCCAATTAATTATATATAGAAAAATTTAATTTTAGGAGTGTATTTGTAATATTGAATGTAAAATAATATTAAAATTCATTTCATAAACATAAAAGGATTTTTGTCCGGATAAAAAACGTATTTATTTGTAAATTTCCTATTCGAACTTTTTAAAATTTAAAGTTATCTTTTATTTCTCTTTTTAATTTTATTCAACCCGTAATCAGTATTTACCCGGGATATTTTTTGTGTCAAAATATTTTCCGAAACTGCATTAACTAATTAAATAATAACTGCAGAATTTATCAATTGAATAAAGAGAAATTCAAGAGGAACATATTAACAAAATTTTATCATGAAACATAAAACTTGAAGCAAACTACAAAATACTATAAAAGTTTATGCTGTGGATTTACGTTTTTTTTTTTTTTTTTTTTTCAGACTCGCAATCATTGGACTAAATTTATCTTTTTTTTTTTTTTTTTTTCGTATAAATAAAAATGTTTCTATAAGGATAGTTTTAATTAAAATCCATAAAATTTAATCTAAATTTTCCTGTTTCTAATTATATATAGAAAAAAATTAATTTTATGATTGTACTGATGATATTGGATGCAAAATATTATTAAAATTTACTTCATTAACCTAAAATATTTTTATTTTTTATTTTTAAATGAGAAACATGTTTAATCGTAAATGTCTTGCTCAACGTTTTTAAATTCAAACTTTGTAATCCAATCTCTAGTTCTGTGGAACAGCATCACTTGACGCAAGGTATCGATATTTCGGAGGGTCTTTCTAATGTCTGTTTCCATACTGATCTATCTTTACACGCAAAAAGAACTTCCTGATTGTTTAGGACATCTGGATCTCGGAAAAATCCATAATATTCCAATGGATACTGTTCAGGTGTACACAGACGGTAGTAAAAATTTTAGTGATAGTATAGGCAGTGAAATTTACATAAAGTTACAAAATTAAGAAGTAAGGATTCAGAGAAGGAACCCTGATTACTACTCTGTCTTTCGCAACGAATTCATAGCCATAGATGACGGCTTTGATTTACTTGGACCACTCACTGATGATAAAGAATTTTGGATTCTCTCAGGCAGCAGAAGTTCTATCCAACATTTAGCCAATTACCATAGTGTGAGAGATGATATTGGAGTTAGAGTTCTTAAAAAAATCGAAGCACCTTCCCATGCCTCATAAGATGCACCTACAGTGGATTTCCTCCCATGTTGATATCAGGGGCAATGAGATTGCTGACGCCTTAGCCAAGGCCGGTGCTGGAGAAGCCTTCATATCCTCTTTGCCTCTCCCCTGAAACTTTTTTCAATAGTCAAGTTTAAGAATAAATCCTCTTGGTGAGTTCCACCCTTGCACCATTGATATCTGAATCACCAGTAGATCTCAGGCGCTTGATTGTAACAGTCAAGATCAAACCACCTTCACTCGCTTCCTCAGTGGTCATCTTAGATCTCTGAAGTATGTGCCAAGTATTCTATTGAGCATGCTTCTCATGATCATATTCTCGCGTGGATGGGGCTTTCTAGGAAGGATCTTACTGACAATCCTCTATTGGTTCTAGATTTCTTTAGGGTGCACAATTTCATGGACCTGATTTAGCCCTGCTAATCTTTGGGAATAAACAACAAAATCAAACTTCTCTTTTACAATACTATTATTTTAAAATGGTATGAAATGAAAGAAGGCAACTACATTTTTATATGAAAGTAATAATAAAGCTTATTTCAAAGTTTAAAATTCATCTTCTTTCACATCAATAATTTAACACAAACACTCTCCATGGTACTAAAAAGTAATGACACATAAATAATATATAATCAAATGATCATAACTTAAGAATAGGTTAAATTAACACGTCATAAACTGCAGAAAGCATTATCATTTGAAATTTCTTAATTTTTATTTCAGATAATTATAAAAGAACGTAGTGTATAAAGCTTAAAACAGCCTTTTATTTTGAAGCAAATTTTAGCAGTGATTTAGACTGCATACGAAATATTACAGAGTAGTTATACTTAAAGTTGTGATTTCAAAGCGTTCTGACTTTAAAGTTACCGCTCAGAATGACTTGAAATTTTACCACAAAAAACCTGAAGCAATGGAATTTTGTAAAGCGACGGGAAAATAGTTCCAAAATTTGCTAATAGACGGCGCTGTTAGAGTTTACATTGTTGCTTTGGAGATATGCAAATTAATAAGATGTGACATGCTCAACACAAATACGTCCCAAACACGTGTGATTTCTGGCTTTGGAGTTACTGAAAGACATGGTTGCCGAGTTGTAACGGTTTTCACAGATTCAACAAAATAAAATTATTTATAAAAATTTTTCGGTATTCAAATGGTGCTAAGTTGACACCTATGCATGAAGAATGTTGTTTACAGCGGGCAGATCGCGAATCTGGCCAGCTTGAAGGCATGCGTCACGCACCACATTCATACAGAGGCTGTTCGCACATTTTTTAGACTATTTTATTTCGCAGTAAGAAAAAATCGTTTGCATGGAGAATTTTATTTTCACAACAGTTATATTTTTGGAAGTTTTATTTATCTTCTGATATTTAGAATTTTTGTTTAGATGCAAAAATGCGCTTTTAAAAAGACAGTGGATGGAAAGATGGTTTTCCGCTCTTTCCAAAGTGAGTTTTTAGTGAAAACTTTATGAAAGCATTTATCAGGAGAAAAATGGAAAAATGGAAATTATCAGTATAAAGTTTGCAATCGATCTTTCACTAACTTTCCGACTAGCTGGACATTTGAAACTTTTAGGACAGCTCACAACACGATGACAATACATTTTTCTAATAATTTTAGTCAACTATTTCAGGTCCCGCTGCCTTCAGCAGCGCTTATATAATTCGACAGAACATTTATTTAACTAACTTCCCGACTAGCTAGACATTTAAAATTTTCAGAATAGTTCAGAACACGGTGAAAATGCTTTTTTTTTAATACCTTTAGCCAACTGTTTCGGGTTCCTGCTGCCTTCGGCAGCGTTACTAGTACAAAGCTTGCAATCGATTTTTCACTAACTTCCCGACTAGCTAGATATTTGAAACTTTCAGGATAGCTCAGAACACGGTGGCAATATATTTCTTTTAATACTTTTAGTCAACTGTTTCAGATCGCTACTGCCTTCGGCAGCGTTCGTATGATTCAACAGAAAATTCATTTAACTAACTTCCCGAGTAGGTAGACATTTGAAACTTTCGGAACAGTTCAGAATACGGTGAAAATGCTTTTTAAAAATATTTTTATCCAATTGCTTCGGGACCCTGCTGCCTTCGGCAGCGTTTCCAGTACAAAGCTTGCAATCAATTTTTAACTAACTACCCGGCTAGATAGCCATTTGAAACTTTTATAATAGCACAAAAGACGATAGCAAGGAATTTTTTTAATACTTTTATCCAATTGCTGGGGTTCCGGCTGCCTTCAGTAGCGTTTATATGATTCAACAGAAAATTAAAAAACATGGTTTATAAAAATTTTTTTATCTTATAATTATTTATACAAAGACTAAAACCTTCTTTCCCCACAACGCAGTCAGAAAACAATATCTTCAACCAAACCCAGACGACAAGTTTCTGATTTTCCGTGGTTACTCAACACTTTTTTAAAATTGATGGGTGCAAAGGCTAGACACTTGTCAGCTAAAATCTTTCGCGCAGGGTGTCTAAAAGTGTAAGAACGGACCTGGAAACATTAACTTTAAATGAGATGCGAACCTATGAAATACTTAATTTTGAGTTTAAATTTTAAAGTATCTGCTGTAAGTACAGTGGCCAACACTGGTGCACTTACCCTATATAAATATTAAAAGATACAGAACGTATAACTTGGCGTAGGACTTATAACACTGTTTTCAAAAACAAATTTTCTTCTTGTTCAATACAAAATTTTTTAAGAAGAAAATTATTCTTTTTAAATAGTGGCATGAAATCTGCGCCAAATCCTCATCGATGTGCGAAGGTCATTAATTCTAAGAAATTTATGCACCTAACTAAATTAAATGCAAAATATACAGCAATTTTAACAATATTTTAAAAGTAGAAAATAATATTTAAAAATATATAAAATATACAGATGTTTCAAGTACATATTTGTTTTACAAACAGAACTTAAGAATGGTAGAGCACATTATAAGTTGAAGAAAGATTTTTCTATTTAAAAAATCTCTTGAAATGCAATTTTCTTCACATCAGTGCATTTTCTATGATTCAAGCATTCTTTTCTTGTACTATCAACAACAATGCATTTCACAAAAGGAAAATGCATTTTTCAAAAGTTTAATTTTTATTTTAAAATTTTATACAAAGCAAGATAGACATGCTTATATTTTAGACAATTTTCATGTTTACTAAATTTGTCAGTGGTTTTACTTCCATAAACTTACTTTATTTACTTTGAAAAATTTCTTTAAGAAAAACTTCTTAATGTATAAAATAAGATATGGCACAAACTTACAAAATTATCAAAGTGTCTTTTTTTTCTGAAAATACAGTATTTTGTACAATATCTAGACTACGAAAAATATAAAAGATAATATTAAAACTATTTTATTGTTGTTGTACATTTTTTAAGTATTTTATATTTTATTATAATTATATTTTCATATTTTAGCTTTAAATATTTGAAAATAAGAAATTACATTATTTTTTAAACATTAAATCTCTATGCATTAAAAAATTGTGATGATACTGAATTCCTTACAATTCTTTTCCATTTTTACTTTCCGAACACTATAGTGAGGAAAGTATTGTAATCATGTCAAAAATCCGAATTTGCGATTTTGATATACATTTCGAGGACCCCCGAGTCCGTTTTCACTACTTTTACGATGATATATGTATATATGTGTGTATGTCTGAACACGCTAGCGTCTAAACACTTTGTTCGAATAAGCTGAAAGTTGGTACGTATATTATAAGTCACAATAGTACGAGCCCTATAGATTTTGGTGAATCTAGCACTTACAGTTTTTTTACAGGGACACCAGGAAAAATTCTTTATCATTATGGCCTATGGGGCCAAATTTTTAGAAGTGCGATAGCGTCTAAACGCCTTATTAATCTGAGCAAAAAATTTGTACACATGTTATAGATCATAGGTGCACCAACTGTATAGATTTTGATAAATTTAGCACTTACAGTTTTTTTATAGGGACACAAAGAAAAATTCTTTATCATTATGGCCTACGGGACCAAATTTTTAAAAGTGTGATAGCATCTAAACGCCTTATTCAATTGAGCTGAAAATTTATATGAATTTTATAAATCACTGTTGCACTAACTATAAGCATTTTGGTGAATCTAGCATTTATAGGTTTTTACAGGGACACAACGAAAAATTCTTTATCATTATGATCTATGGGCTCAAAGTTCAGTAGCGTTAAATAAAACATCGTGTAAAATATGGAGAAAAATACTCAAACACTCTATTATGGTTTTCTCTCTTTTATTTGTTTAACAACTCCTCTTTCTTTACTTTATCTACAAAACTGGTTATTACTCAATGTTCGGAAAGTCGAGTGGAGTCACTTCAGATTTTTAAATTTGAGTTCATAATCACAATATTTTGTCTACATTAAATAACTAGTAGGATTTACCTGCTTTGATGGTCACGATATTAAATGAATTTTTATAAATTAAATATCGAATTTAATTTCAAAAATCCAAACATTTAAGAAAAAATCATTGGAATGTCTTTCAAATTCTCATTCCCAGTGTCTGCAACAGTGCCTTTTTCCCCGAAGGTAAAGTTGGAAATTTTGCAAAATCTTGTAAAAATGCAAATTGCGTACACATAATCAACACTCGCATATGAAAACTTGCCATCATGAGGTAATTTAAGAGAATATTAATCTGGAAAGCATGTTTTTGTCCGAATGACCCCAAGGATGGGGGAGGGGGATTCAGTAGTTTCGCAAACTCACTTTATGATACGTGTTGGGTACACCTACATATAACCAACCGTCACATCAAAAATCGCCTTCAAATGATAATTTAGAGTAGAGTTACTCTTGAAAATGTGTTTTTCGATACCCTCCTCCTTTAAAGTAGGTAAGGGGGGAACTTCGCAAAATATTTTTATACTGCGTGTTAGATACGTGTAGCTAATCCACAATCTAAAATCACCGTTTTAAAGTAATTTGGAGGTAGTCATGCTTGGAAGCATGTTTATTTCCCTCATCGACCTTAAAAGGGAAAAAAGAGAAATTGCTTTTATAGATTCCCCAGAACAAATTTAACTCAAAGAAGAAGACGCTATAATTTTATCTTCATAACCCCCGCACCTTCACTCCCATCCCCTACAAAAAAAAAAAAAAAAAAAAAAAAAAAAAAAAAATCATCAAGAAGACTTTGTACCTTTTTTGGAAAAATATTTCTAAGAATTTCGATTTTTCTGAAATGTTCCACCTAAAATTGGTCTCCCCCATAAAAAATTGAAAATTTTACAATTGCCGAAAATGGTTCCTCCCTTACTTTGCTGCGACAAAATATAACAGCTAATTGGTGCTCTCAGAAACTACTTAAATAATTTTGATATAAATTTAGATTTAGGAGATTTTTTTATTTTACATTTCAATCTGAATTGCCCTCATCTTCAGCACATTCAACGGTAGCCCGTACTTTGTCCTGCGGAAAAAAAAGGCAGATATTTCGTTTTCTTCGAAAGTGTTCAAATGGTTTTAAAGAAAATTAAAAGTTAGTGTATTTTTGAAATGGCATTTCGCACAACGAAATACCCATTTTAACCTACAGGATAATTAATGTTCACTGGTAACTCGCACTCTATCCGAAAATAATAATAATAAATAAATAAATAAATAAATAAAAATAAAATACAGTAGAAGATTGGTACTCTTGGAAATCTCTAGACCAATTTTGAGGATTAAAAAAGAAAAAGAGAAATTTTCTTGAGATGAAAAATAGATCTGACTTATTTTGTTTTTCCGGAAAATTAGCAGTGTCTGGTGTACACAAGCTTTGCTTGGAACAAAATATAACAGTAACCATGTTTTCTATGAAACTGTTTGAACAATTTTGATAAAATTTATTGTTCGGAGTTTGAGAATATAATTCATTTTAAATTTTCGTTATCTCTAGGAAAATTATATTTCTCTGGTATTTCGCATTTCACCGGGGATAAACAAATAAGGAATATATTTCCGAAAACAAATCACTGTATTTACACTACAATTGGTTCTTACAATGACCAAATGAACTCGGTCATACAGATACTACTAATAAAAACTGTTATAAGCTTGTTATAATAATAAAATTATTATTAAAACTAGTTGGCATAGGTGGACTCTGCTCAGTTCCCCATCATATTTATGTTCTCATAAATTTCTGGTTTGAGAGATATAATCATGTTAAAAGAAATGAATTTGACAAAAGCTTGATACAGTGACAGAATGAAAACCCCGCCTAATAGGCTATCCACCGTTCACTTCGATATATTTATCTTATTCTAATCTATTAATTTATTTTATCAGGGTCAATTCCGTTGTTTAGTTTTCATGCTACTATTTCCAATGTAATAATCCTCAAAATTCATATTTATATGAAAAATTTACAATTTCGCTATGTTGATAAAATCGTAAATTACGAATAATTTACGAAATTTTCCTATTAGAATATTTGTATTCAATCATGTTCAAACAAATATCATAAATGTAATTTTGAAGTTGTCTAATGTATTTATGAGCCTCAAAATGAAAGTTTATGCTCAATTTTACCTTATTCTGGCATGTTAAGTAAATCGTAAATTCCAAATAACTTACGAATTTTTTTAAATTGGAAAAATCATAGTCTATGATATTCATGCCAGTATCCTAAATAATATTTCGAAAGTGGTTTGACATCTTTACGATGAAAATATCCCTCAAGATTGACGTTTATGTGAAATTTTGCTCTATGCTGCCATGTTAAGAAATTCGTAAATTTCCAATAACTTACGAAATTTTTATATTGGAAAATTCCTAGTCATTAATATTCATGCCAGTGTCCTAAATAATATTTCAAAAGTAGTCTGACATCTTTACGATGGAAATATCGCTCAAAATTGACGTTTATGTGAAATTTTCCCCTATACTGCCATGTTAAGAAATTCGTAAATTTCCAATAACTTGCGAAAATTTCAAAGTAGTATATTTATAGTTACTGATGTTCATTCCGGCATCAAAACGGATATTTTAAAACTGGTCTGACATTTTTAGAGTAAAAAGTTTACATTTAATGCACGTTTAAGTGAATTTTTGTCCTATTCTTCCATGTTAAGAAAATCGTAAATTTCTAATAACTTACGAAGTTTTTAAAATCGAATGTTGCAAATGAATAGGGTTCTTGCCAGTGTCGAAAGTAATATTTTAAAACTGATCTGACCTCTCTGCGACAATTTGTTCTTGAGATATCGTGTACACAGACTAACAAACTAACGGACTAACGGACTAATGGACTAACGGACACCCTACAGACAGACACCATACAAATTTTGTCATTTTCGGATTCCTCACATCTGAAAACGTGTAGAAAAGTCAAAAAACCGAGGTCGAAAATTTTCACGATTACCTAAGTTCCCCATACCTATAGTATGATGGGGAACTAAAATATCACATAATCTTAATTACATCCAATGTAACTTAGGTAAACACTGTTTTAAAATCTAACCAAATGTATTCGACTATTATCTTCTACAATAATATTTATAAAAGAATGAAAAGCGCAAAACTTTGTTATCTCTAAATAACTTCAGAAAAATTTAATATTTAAAGGAAGATTCCAAAACATATAAGAATGAAAAATAAAGCTTTATAAATTAGAAATAAAAAATTAGCATATTTAAAAACAATACCATGTGTTTGTTGAGTGTCATAAGTTATTTATAAAAGACTTACGCTTATATTTCTGGCAACAGCTTGAAAAGTCATTCATCTAGCTTGATGCTTATGATTCTCTAAACTATATTTAATGGAATCAAAATTTCGTTTATAGTAAATTTTATCCTTTAACGATAGCGAAATTTTTAAAATACACTTTTTTTTTTTATATATATCTTCTTTTACAGCAGAATGCATGTAATGACATTTTGTAGCTATTTTCAATTTATTTTTAAAAGTATTTTTTAAAGAATGTTCTATAAGCTATTTGATATTCAGTTAAATAAATGGTTTTGGCAAAATAAAAAGTAAATAAAAAAAACAGTGAATAAAATTTCAAAAAGTTCTAAAGGATAATAAAGATATAAACTAAATTTATACTACAAAGATAGATCGCAGATTAAGTTGTAAGATCAATAACGTAAGATAATAAAGTTAAATCTACGTTAACAATAATCTAAAATAATTTTAGGAATAGTTTTATTTGGCATATAATTCTGTGTGAGGGGTTGTCGCCTCCCTCAACCCCTTCCCCCGTTCAATTATAGTGCCTACATTTATTAAAAAGAAAATTCAAAGAAGTTATTAATTTGCTTTTAAACTTGCCAATCTTCATCAAATGTTTCAAGTGGCATCTTAATACGAACTTTAAAATACCAAATTTGAATTTCCTGCAGTTATTTGCATTTATGTTATGTTGATAAGAGATATACATAGAGATCGATCACTAAAAATTGGACTTTCGAATTCAGGGCATTTTTCAGGGCAGCATTTTATTCTGAGTGATACTATTAAGAGAAAAGATCAGAAAAGAAAAGAAAGTAGAACTTAAAAAAAAAAAAAAATTCTTCCTGAGCAATGTTTGTCGAATCAGTGTTAGAAAATGTACCAAAGAACTTCTATCAATTACTTCAGTCGAAAAGAACGTTTAGCTTATGCTCGGATTAGCTTGGTTAAGATTATACCTGTGTATTATCTATAAACAATATGCACATTACACTGTGCACTTAAATATAGTCTTATATGAAGAAACCAAACACTAAATAAAAAATACTCTCTGCAATTTTCAAGTATAGCCCAAAATATCCAAATACTTTGGGTAGCCCTGTAAATGAATGATGAATGATTTCCATACAGCAATCTTTGTAAAACACGCCTATGAGTATGCTTAGGCGATAATGATTACCTCAAAGCAAAACAACCAATCTTGCAATTTTTATAAATTTGTAAAACAATTTACAGAAAAATATATATATATATATATATTGCTACATTTTATATTTCAATCTAAAATTTTAATGTATTGGGTTGTTCGGAAAGTAATTTCGTTTTTCTCAGCAAAGGACTTAAATGTATTTTTTCACACCATCTTCACAATTAAGCTGCATTATCATTATATATTGTGACAGCTGATATAGCAAAACTTAATTTTTAAGTAGATTACATTGCATAAAATGATTTATTTGTAGCGTAGATACTAAAAACAATGTATAACTTTAGTACAACGAATTCAAATCATCTTTATTAAAAATATCCAATAAGTTGAAAAATTACTTTTGAGCTTTTGGCTCATATTCGAAGAGTCTTCTTCAGGGTTTAAACTACTGTAAAAACATTTTCGTCAAAAGAAAAAAAAAAAAAAAATATATATATATATATATATATATATATAAAAGATATAATCGAAATATAAGTCCATAAATATAAAGTCCATTTAAAAAGTAGACTAGTTCATTTAAAAAGTAATCAGTTCAATAAAAAGGTAGAAAAAATATGTCTTGTTTTACTATGTCAAAAAGGTATGTTCAACATATCTTGGTACTTATAAGTATCTTCTAGAATTACCGCTGAGTAGTATATATGCACATGTTTTATCGTTCTAAAAAGATCACGTCTAAAACTTAATACTTGTCTGTAATGACGAATTTCATCAAAAAATATCGTTATATTTTCACATAAATCTCGTTTACTATTCACAAAAAAGAAAAAAAAAAAAAAAATCATATTTATAATTGACAAGTGTTTAAATTATAAATGCGATTTTTTTTTTCTTTTTTCTTTCTTCTTTTTTTTTTTTTTTTTTTTTTTTTGTGAATGTTAAACAAGATTTATAAAAAAAATTAACGATATTTTCTGATGAAATTCGTCGTTACAGACAAGTATTAAGTTTTAGATGTTAATCTTTCTAGAATGATAAAACAGGTGCATATATAGTACTCAGCGATAATTCTAGAATATACTTATCAGTACCAAGATATGTTGAATTATAAATATGAATTTTTTGACATAGTAAAACAAGACATATGTAATCTATCTTTTTATTGAACTGATTACTTTTTAAATGAACTAGTCTACTTTTTAAATGAACTTTATATTTATGGACTTATATTTCGATTATATTTTTTATCTTCTATTTTTGATGAAAATGTTTTTATAGTATTTTAAACTCTGAAGAAGACTCTGACAAATATGGGTCAAAAGCTCAGAAGTAATTTTTCAACTAATTGGATATTTTTAATAAAGATGACTTAAATTAGTTGTACTAAAGTTATACATTGTTTTTAGCATCTACGCTACAAATAAATAGCAAGATTTGCTTGTGAAAAAGTTCATTTTATTCTGCTCAATAGGTTTTGATTGGTGCCCTATCAAATAAAGAAAATCGGAAGCGATATTTTCGGCATATTTTGTCTTTGCTATCAAAAAGACGAAAATACTGTTCAAAGAAGGAAAAAAAAGCATACGATGTTTATAGAGAAAATGTATAGAACGCCAGTGTCAAAACGGGTTTACCAAATTTTGTTCTGGCAATTTTGACGTTGAAGATGCATTACGTTCTGGAAAACCAGTTTATGCTAATGAAGACAAAATAAAGTATTGATTTATGAAAAATGCCAAATAACAACTCGTGAGATCACTAAGAAACCAAACAAAGTGGGGAATATATAATTTAAGAAAATATTTATGCAATATAAGAAAATTGTCTTTCATTTTCAAAGGAAAAAACGAAATTATTTTCCAAACAATCCAATACTTTAAGCTCTATTTATATTATTTATAATATTATTTCAAAAAGCATTGATTAAAAAAAATCAATTTGATGCACAAAAGTTACATATGTACATAGCTGCCAAATTGTTCGTATTTTACTACTAGAAACTTTAGTAAAAATCTTTTATTAGTGTTGTAGAAGAATTAAATAACTAAATATGATGAAATATTTACTCAGAAAAAGTGGTGTTAAGACAACTTTGCAACTATTTATGTGTATTACCAAACATACAAAAATCATCATCAGTCGAAGTAGGCCAGTGGGGGAGGCGTTTGTTTATGACTACATTCGTAGTCGTTGATATCCCAATCGGCGGAGTAAATTATAGAAGAGAAATTTATAATTTGAAATGTATTATTATTATTATTATTATTATTTTATACGTCAAAAAATTCTAGAACATATTTTAAACCGGAAAAAGAATCTCACACTAAATAAGACGTATGGAATATGCCTACGCTGGAAAAAAAAAAAAAAAAAAAAAAAAAAAAAATATATATATATATATATATATATATATATATACATCGCCTCTATCTAGAACGAATAAGTCATTTTCTGAAACCCCAAATTATAAATAAAGATTTACGAGCCATGCGTATAGGGTTAACAAAAAACTTTAGGTGAAATGAGCGAGAATTTCTCGTCTTATACATTTCTAGATGGTAAAACAATAATATGAATATTATGAATCCTTTGTGCTGCGCAAAATTCTCCCTTGATTTTCTAGAATTGGGTAATAAACCAAAATTAAAGTAACTTAAACTCGCCTCTTGATTTCGCATTTATAAATATATTTGACCACGATAATAAAGTAAAACTATGTAGAATTCTAATAGGGATTTTTTGAACCTACCAGCCAAGGGAACCAGAATTTATAAAGATGACATGGGAACTATTTGTACTAGAGACACAGTTTAGTGTCTGGAAGTCAGTGACAGATTTTCTTTTTTTTTTTTTTTTTTTTTCAGTGTAAGATCAATATTTAAGTTTATTACTTAGAAAATGTCGTTTATCAACCACAAATTTTATTAGAGATGTTTGAGTGTAAGGCTGATTTTTTATACAAACTATGCGAAAAATAAATATATATAAAGCCACTTTAAAAAAACGTATAAAAATTTTATTAAAAACTGTTCACATAACTTTTCGCTACAACTTGGAGCATCTTCAGGTAATTTTTTAAATTACCTGAAGATTACCAAAAAATTACCTGAAGATGAAACAAGTTGTAGCAAAATGTAGCTAAATATTTATTACTATGTTAACACGTGATTTTAATACAAATTTTAAACTTTTAATAGTTTTAAATTTTAATTATGCAAAAAATACTTGAGCTAGGTTTCGAACCCGTGCACGCCATTTAAATGGTAAATCCACAACTCCGTGTGAATGTTCTACCACTGGGCCACCCTGGCTGATTAACCACTCGGTACTCCTTGCCAATATAAAATATATGAGGTAATCAGCTAGGTAGGCTCAGTGATAAAGCATCCTTATGGTAAGCAGAGTGTCTGGGCTCGATTCCCCGCTCTGGGATTTTTTGAATAGTTCGTATTAAAGTTCACCCTTATACTCCAACATCTGCAATAGAAATTAATTATATTAACTATTAATATTTTATGAAGATCAGGTTAAGGTTTTTTGAAGATGCTGTATACAAACATGCTATTTTAACAATATTTAGGATAATCTTTTAACATTTAAACATAAAATAATGATATTTTTATTTCCGAAATAAAATGCTTACTTACAAAATTTGTATTTTTATTATTCAGCACTAAAAGGGTTTTTGTGCTTCCTTATTGAAAAAAGTTACTTTAATATCGAGTGGATACATTGTTTCAACATACTTCCGACAGTTAAAATATCATTTGAAATTTTATAACTTTCTCTAAAACTTCAATATTGCTCTAAACAGCTCTTGTGTTTTAAAGGCAATACAGTTTTTCTTCCCATTATACCTTTGTAAAAGGATTCTTTTTACAATACTGCGAATACTTTTAGTTTAGAATATTTCTTTAAATGGTTATTCAGAAATATGCTTGTTTAAAGAGAATGTTTTAAGAGGGAAGGCATAAAGTTTTGCTATGAAACACATTTAAGATTTCTTTAAATTTCCTGCAATAAATTCGCTCTTTCTCAAATAAATAAGAATAATAATAAAGACAAAGCAAAATGTTGAATAACCGTATTACTAAAGCAATATATTACAGAAATATGTCGTCCTAGTTATATGTTCAGAATACAGTAATGCTTTAAACCTTTATTGGTTTTTTAGTTTTATTTTTTATAAATATTCGATTATTTGACTTTTTCAAAGAAATTAATAAAATCTGTGACAGAAAATCAAACGAACAATTTCTTATATAATTCAGAGGAATTGCAAAACCTAATCTTTTTTTTAAATAATTAATCATAGTTTGTACATTTTACGATTTTTCCAAGAAATACCTATTTAAGATTTGAATATTTTTATTAAAAACTTTTCAAAAAATAAATAAATAAATAAAATAATTAATTAATTAAAAAATAAACAATATTTAAGAATTTTAACGAATACAAAAGCAAATTCACGATTACCTAAGTTCCCCATATCTATAGTATGATGGGGAACTAATACAACCAAACATAAAAGAACTAATATAAACTAAAAAAATAAATATAAATACTCAATATTACTGGGGAAACCTGAAAAGAAATTATAGAAGTATGTTTTTAACCTGGAAATAATCTAATTATTTTCATTTTAGAAAGTTATCTGTTAATAAATAATTAATGAAGTTAGAGAAAAGAAATGTGGAACTCAACAATAGGTTAGTTTTATACCGTTATTTTCAAAACACAATTTATCCCTTTTTTTATAATTAATAATTTAAATTCATAACATTCGTAATTTAAAAACCTAATTCTGTATCTGTAGTAAACACATCAAAAAAATTATCTCGCTGCTGCTTCTTTTTTTTCATTTTTTTTTTTTTTTTTTTTTTTTTGTGTGTGTGTGTGTGTGTGTGTGTGTGTGTGTGCTGTTTTTAATTTTAGAGGCTGTAGCTTTAATTAGTGTTCGATATCTGAATTATTTTCTTCTGTATGTGCATGTACGAAAAGTGCTGATGGAATCATTTTTGTACTCGAAAAATAGTTTTTTCATACAGCTTCAAATGCACTAGTAGTAGTTAATTTTTCTTTATCATTAACAGACACCACTTGTTTTCCAGTAGTGGACATGTTTAATATATATATATATATATATATATATATATATATATTTTAAAGCAAGGCTTTAAAAATTAATAATTCTAATTTTCAACGTTCTATCTGAATTTCTTTATTTTTGCCCCTGCGCCCGTCCCCTTCCCGCCCCTCGTAATAATTCTACACTTTCGAAAATATCCGCAATCGATTAATCGGGCCTTAAAACCTAATAATATTAATTTTCAGAGCTCTAACTCTTATTTCTATATTTTGGCCCTTCACCCCCCCCCCCCTTTCCCGTCTATCTTAAATTTTCTTTCGTTTTGAAAATATCTGCATTCGATTTGTAGGTCCCAAAAACCTATACGTGCCAATTGTGAACGGTATGGAATCGATATTTATGGAAAAATAACTGAGAAAAATTTTCTTGTTGTCTTTTCTATAATTTTATGTACAATAATACATTCAAAATAAGATTTTTCTAGTAATTGAGTTCTTGCATCCAACAAATACCATAGTCATTTTAGTAATTGACCACTTCAATTTCCAGTTTAAAAATTACTTAAATTAAAAGCTATTGGTAAAAATGCATATTTAACATATGTATATATATATATGTATACTAGCAGGCTACGCCCGCTTCGCTGGTCACTATTTTTAAATGAATCACTACAATTAATGAATTCTCAAAACTGCATTAATTTTTATCATGTGATAAAAAAGAGAAAAAGTTCTTATCGGGAAAAATGTCGCATCGGGTCCCCACTGCCCTCGGCAGCGCAGACCATTGTGCGCTGCGCGCGCTCATTTATGTTCGACACTCTTAATAAATCACTATATTATCGTAAGGAAAAAACATAAATATAAAATACAAAACCATTCTTCTCTCCTCGGTGGAATAATCAGTTGGGGTCCCCACTGCCTGTGGCAGCGTATACACGCGCAAACGATGCGCGTGTTCATTCGCCCACCGTTCCCGCCCCTCCTAAATATTTTACGATTTCAAAAATATCCGCAATCGCTTTCTCGGGCTTTTAAACCTAATAATACTAATTTCCAACGTTCTATCCGATTTTTTTTTTTTTTTTTTTTTTTTTGCCCATGCGCCTGCCACTCTTCCCGCCCTCGTAATAATTCTACACTTTCGAAAATATTCACAATTGATTTATCGTGCTTTAAATCCCAATATTACTGTACAGTACTGTACAATAATAATCAGACTCTAACTCGTATTTCTATATTTTTTCCTCTTCGCCCTCGCCTTCTCGTTTGTACTAATAATTTTTCCCTTTTCAAAATATCTGCATTCGATTTGTAGGTATCAAAAACCTCCATGAACCAATTTTGAATGACCTAATTCTATTTTTTTTTATTTGCCCCTCCACTTCCCCCCTTTTACTGCCTCTCCTATTTATTTCACACTTTCGAAAATATCCTCATTCGATTTGCAGGTCTCTAAAACCTATCTGCACTAATTTTGAATGGTCTAACTGTATTTCTATTTTTTACCTCATAGCCCCCAACCTTCTCGCTCCACCTGAGACGTATTTCCAAAATTCCAGAAATTGGTTTTTACATATTTGTGTGAACATTTTAGAGCAAAAATCTGACATATAACTTTTTTTTTTCAATGTTTACGATATAAAGGATCATTTGAAATCATTTTTTGCCCCCTCCCCCTTTTAGGTGCTGGCTTTCTAAAATTCTAGAAATTAGTTTTTAGGAATTTGCATTAGCTATATTTTATAGCAAAAATTTTATATATATCTGTTTTTTCTTTTTTACTTGAGATATATAGGATTATGTGAAATCGCGTTTTGCGCGAGTGAAATCACGTTTTGCCCCCTTTCCCTACCTCGGTGACTAAATTTCTAGAGTACCAGAAATTGATTTTTAGATATTTGTGTTAGCTATATTTTAAAGGAAAATTTTTACGGATATCTGTTTTTTGTTTGAGATATGAAGGAGTTTGGGAAATCAAGTTTTGCCCTCCCTCTTCTCCTTGGGGTCGAATTTTGTAAAATTGCTTCTAGTTGATGTCTACGTAATAGAAGAAACATTGTCATAAAATTTCATGCTGGGCTAGGCAATGAAGAATTACTCTCTCACTGATTAACTAAGAACAAAATATTTTATATATATAGATGTATAAATTATTAATGTATACTACTAAATAACACCAATTGACTTTCTGATCAATATTCTCCTTGCAGCCCATTATCAGAGTGCTGCCAACTTCTATAACTTATTCCGAAGCCCTTTTAGCTCCACCTCTATTTTACACTACTTTATTTATGGGATAATTTTCATGAATACAAAAATACGATGAAACAAGAAAAAAAAAACACTATAAAAAAGTGGATTTAGAGAAGGTGGGGCTTGCAATGTTCCGAAGCAAATTATAAAGGTTGCAACTCTGCCTTCGGTTGGAATGTCAGACCGTTTTCATTCAACAAACGAGTAGCTCTGGTGCAACGTTAAACATCAATTTGTCCTTTCCTAACGAATTGACTAAAAAAGGACTCCACCTCTTTCTTGAATCACTTAAATTAGCAGATTCAAGCACACTGTGAAATTTCAATGCTAGAAATCTTCTTACGCTGAGAAATCCGCTGCAGAATCTTTAGTGAGAAATCTCACACATTTAGAAATTAACTACATTATTCAATGGATGACTTGCCTCTGACTTAATAATGACGATTTTTTTTTCATTTAACCTATAGGAATCTTAATTTAACCCACAAACAAATGGAGTTTACCAACCACTGTTTTTCCCCAGCAAACATTGGATGCTCTGGCTCTTTCGAGTAATCTATTACTAGAAAAACGAATTTCAGTAGTTGATAAAATTGGTCATTTATTAGCACTGATAGTATTTTAAATACCCAGTAATTGACCATTCCTTAATTTTCAATAAAAATAGTTAGCTTATTAATAAAAATATATATTTTATTTAATATAAATGACGTACAGTCAATATATAGTATATTAAATGACGTTAAATACGTAAATGAAAATTTGGAATCCTACTGAGCTTGATATTTTAAGATTGAATTAAACATCTCATAACACACAGCTAATACTCACAGCTACTTACTTTAATCTCTGTGGATAACTTTTCAATTGTTTCATGTTAACTTAGAATCCAACCGTAACTTGTTAACGTAAATTGTAACAGGACATTTTATTAGAGAAATGTTAGTTATGTTCTCTACAAATTAGATTAAGAACTTTTTACGTTAGTTCTTGTAATTTATATTTGTATACTTAGGTGGTGAATTACTGACAGTTCACCTTATATCAAAAACTAAAAACTAATTACGTTGTAAAAATTTAACATCTTCAATAATATCTTTTTTAAAAATATGAACGAGTTTTAATTTGTAAATAATGCTTTTGTCATACTTCTGTGTGATAAATTTATAATAACTGAGTGTAGCCAATCTTTCTTTCACATATTTAATAGGATTATGCGTGTCATTTCCGAAAAATGCAAATTTCTTCAATACCTCATGACTATAGTGAAGTATTCCAAATTGCTTCGGTAGCATTTAGTATACCGTCATCAGTGCATGAAGATATTAAAGGGAAGTGCTACTGTGCATAAGAAAGAAATCAGACTCTAATCAACTAAAGAAATTAATTGTCGCTCAAGCCGTTGAAGATTTTTGTGTTTAGTTATCCAACGCCAGGTCTTTTTAAATATTTAATAATAAAAAAAAAATCATTCTCTCTCAAAACTTTGCAATGTCCAACAATCCTACTATATAGTATAAGCCTTCACAAAGTGTCCTCTAACTGGTACACTGTTCACTTCAAGTTTCTCTACCATATATGGAATAGGGATTAATTCTAATTCTTCTAAGGGATTAATTTTAAGGGATTCTAAGGGATTCCATCTAAGGTATTAATTTTAATTCTTCCTTTCATTATAAATGTAAATGACTTTTCTACGGACGATTTTTTCCGAGGATGATTTTTCCTGACACCTAATCAAACATACATCTGCGATTTATTATTAGAATATTCTTTATACCTAGAATTTTAGTAATTTTTATCTTTTTAATTAAAATATAAATATATGAATTTAATTATTACAGCAGGATCCGTAATAAAAGTTCATTTGTATCTTGCAAATAACTATAGACAAATTCTTGTATGTTGTTGTTGACGGACTTAGTTTTAACGTCGAGCCCACCCTGATATAAGAAGCCCTCATCATCAATCTACAACATAGAATTGTTTTGAATAACGAAAGTTTCGTGTGCTGGCACCGAAAACTGAAAATACACACAACAGTTGCTTTAGATTGAAATAATTAAGCAAGATTCTTCATACTACAAACGAAATTCTGACGTTTTCAAAAATTAATCATGTATGTGCTTTTCTCCTTTATAATATTTAGGAAACCTATTACACATCTTATATTTTCTTATTATTGCTTTTTTCCGCCCTATAAAAGAATTTATTGTTATAATAAAACATTGGTATTTAATCTTTCGGAAATAAACTTTCAGAATTTTTTTTCTAAAAAATAATAGTAATGTAAATAATATTTTTAAATTAGATAGCGTTATAGTTTTCATTTTATTCTACTTACGAAAAAGTAAATTCTCTATCATTTTAATTGGAAAGAAACGAGATAAATTTCATAGAAAAAGACTCAAGTTACTTATCAGTAAACAGGAGCTTTGTATAAACTAATTTATAGATAAAACTTAATCATACCAAAAGGAAAAATAATATTGAATCAAAACCTAAGACACTTTTAAAGAGAAATGGAATTATTATTTTAATATGATGTTGCGATGAATATATTTTTATAATATTTTTGCTAATATTCCAATAGTTTTGCATCGAATAATTCTTCAGATGTTACTTCAAAGTAACTTAAAATAAAATTTGCTACACTAATATGCAAATTAAGCTTTTTAGAAAAGTGGAAGATATTTATGTTTGAGATATTAGAAGTCTTTTACAACAAAGATTACCAAATCCGTATTAATTTTGCAGTGGTACAAATATTGTGAAATTTTTAACGGAAGTACATATTTTGAGCATTTACTCATGTTATTGAATTTCTTTAAATAATGTAACACACACGAAAAACATTAATGTAAGATTTAGAAGTATTTTAAGTATAATCTTGATTGTTAGCATTGAACATAAATAATAGAATAAAATATTAGAGAACTGATACAATATATATATATATATAAATTTTCGTTAATTATTTTTTTTTAACTTGCTACATTCTACGTTTGTTTCTGAATTCCAGTGAAAAGCGTTAGTATCAATTATGCATTTTTGTAATCATTAACTATTTTGTAACTTTTTCAGAAGTATTCTTTTAAAATGGTAAAACGTTTTAAAATCATTTTTACATTATGTTTAAAAATTGGGTATTTTATTAAATTTTAAATTAAAATAATTTTGAAACATGAAATTATTCTAAACAAGAAAGAAAATTCATGTGGTACGCATTAATTATTAACACTTTCCACATGAACGTAATTGTTGTGTCGTATAACTTTCAGTGCTCTTTCCCTACGTAATCACACAACGGACAGGCAGTAGTTCTAAAAGGATACAGATAGAGTAATTGAATTCCTAATTATTCTTAAATACTGTTAGAAAGTGGTAATGCTTAACACAAAAGAAAACGTAGCCTTTATATTCTAATTGCAGCCCTTAATGTATCTGAATATTTTAGTATAGCCCAGGGACGCAGAATATGTCCAATCCAGCGACCTAGGATCAGGGGAAATTTTTCAGAAAAATATACAAATGATATCAGTTTCAACAACGAATTACAAAAATCATTGTTAAAATCGTTCCCCAATTTTGGAGAAATTTTTATATGGATTGGGGGAAATTGTTGGAATAAAAACATTTTCTGCACCCCTGATAAATCTGAACGTTAACAAAATCATATTCTATGCAAAATATTATTTTAGCATGTTAACAAAAAAAGTCAATTGCTTTATGATATTTTTCAATATAGGAAGTTCTTCAAAAGTAATTTATAAAAATGTCTGTCCTAAAATGCAATGCATTGGCATGTTTTGGGGTGTCCTTGTACACAAACCAGTTTCACAGGACCTATTAATGTCATTTAAAATAGGAAACATTCCATAGTGAAATTGAATAACATATATATATATATATTTTAAAATTCTGAAAATATTTACGGATGCTGGGGGCGGGCAGACGGATAGATAGGCAGATGGACAGTCGGACACATGGGTACACAAATTGAATTTTTTTTTAAAAAAGTGTTAAATTGCTTAATATAAACGAAAATGCAATTCCAGGAAATTTCCAATAAAAGCCCTCAATGTAACTGAATATTTTTATGTGGCCCTGTAAATCTAATGCTAATCATACTATATTATGTATAAAGCATTCTTTTGGGCATATGAATAACATATTTCCATTTTATTAAAATTTGTTCAAAGTAAAGTTATTAAAATTTGGTTTATAGAAATAACTCTCATAGGACAAACGCTATGGAATACTTTCGGATGGCCCTGTACACAAAGCAGTGGGGGTATTTACTGTATTTTCTATAGCAAACATCCGATAGTCAACTTGAATAACATATTTCGATTTCAGTGAAATTTGTGTAAAGTAAAGGAATTAAAATATAGTTCATAAAAATACCTCTCATACAACGCAATGCTTTGGAACAGTTTTGTTTGTCCCTGTACATACGTCAGTAGAGGTATTCACTCCAACTTCAATAAGGAACATCCGATAGTGAACTTGAATATCATTTATAAGTTTCAAGAAATTCCATGAATATTTAAGAGAGTTTGAGCGTGGATAGACAGACAGACAAACCGAAGTCATTAATACTTTCCAACCCTATTGGAAAATATTAAAAACATTTAGAAAGTGGTAGAAACGATCAATATAAACGAGAATGCATTTCCAGCAAATTTCCTATAACACCCATTAATGGTACTGAATATTTTTGTGTGACCCTGTAAATCTAATGTTAATCATACTGTATTCTATGGAAAGCATTCTTTTGTGCATAAAAATAATATATTTTAGTTTTATTGAGACTTGTGGAAAGTAAAGTTCTTAAAATTTGATTTATAGAAATACCTCACATCGAATACAATGCTTTGGAATACTTTCGGGTGTCCCTGTATATAAATCAGTCATGGTATCTACTCCATTTTCAATGGGGAACATCCGATAGTAGACTTAAATAACGTATTTCAATTTCATTAAGATTTGTGTAAAGTAACGGCATTAAATTGTGGGTTATAGAAATACCTCTCATAGAACACAATGCTTTGGGATACTTTCGGGTGTTCTTATACACAAACTAGTAAAGATATTCACTCCATTTTCAATAGGGAACATCCGATGTGAACTTGAATAAATTATCAGTTTCAGGATATTCTATAAATGTTTACGAGAATTACAGTGAGGTCTGACAGACAAACTGAAATCATTAACTCTTTTGGAAAGTGTTAAAAATAAATGTTTTAAAAGGTGTTGCAAGATTTCTCTATATATTTAAAAAAAGATTCTGTGGCTGGTGTCATTTTTTTTTTCTTGAGACAGCAACTTCTCGTGGAGGGCAGAGTTCTTCGTGTCTTGAGATGTATCAGTGTATTCTGACTACTTCAATGAAGGCATTTCAGCTGCTTAGAAATTCCTATCTTTTTATTTAACGAAATTATTAACTAAAAACGTCGGGTTTATAAAGGTACTCTATTTGCACAGTAGAAAAAGTTTCTCTTATGACGTTATTTTTCTGTCATGATATAATTTTCCACGGGAAAATTAAAATGTGATCCATGGTGTAAAAAATAATAAAATCAATGTCAGTGTTGCTGTTAAGAAAAATATTTCTATTACTGGAAATTTCTTATGCTGTTTATCAATTTCTTATATGTTCTTTCGCGAATAATGATCGTGATTTTTCATTATCCATTATATTAATCAACATTTAATTTGGTGATAATGTTGATATCTAAATCTGTACTATAACATGTTTTTTTTTTTTTTTTTTTTTAAGTTACTGAATTTAGGTTTGGAAATTTGATTTCTAAAATAGCATTTTTTATGAATCGGATTATTTATTCTTTTTTTAAATTATCATCTTTGTGAGCACCATTTCTTTTTGTCTTTAAAGTATATATATATATATATATATATATATATATATATATATATATATATATGTATATATATATATATTTTAATTTTTTTATCAATAAATAAATAAATAAATAAATAAAATAATAATAATAATAAATGTTATAAATTTCTTTCTATTCTTAAAAAAAAAAAAAAAAAAAAAAAAAAAAAAAAAAAAAAAGTGGTATTCAATATTATGTATTTCAATTTGACATTAAATATGTGAATTTCTATAACATTTGTATGCTTTTGTCTTGTGTTATACACTATTAATATTCATATTCAGTGCAAACCGGGCGTTTTTGAGCGGAGCAAGCAAAGGGCAGAGCTAAAAAAAAAAAAAAAAAAAAGGTTTGTGGATTTGTATATCAATATGCAAGGAAAACGTTTACCGATAAAATTACTGATTGTTTTCACTCAGACTAACACCAGCTTCAAGGATTTATTAGAATATCTAAATCAAAGAAAATTATACGTAATAATACTACTAATAATATAATCATATATACTTTTTCACTAATTTCAATTAATACTTTCTGAATATATAATATGTAAAGAAAATATTTAAATAATGGATAAAATAAAACATATTCTAATCTTCAGTTTACAAAAAAAAAAAAAAAAAAAAAAAAAGAAAAGAAAAGAAATGAAATGAAATGAAAAAAAAAAAAAAAGAAAAGAAATGAATGAAGAAAAAAAGAAAGTGCGTGTTCGTTAGATACTTAGAAAATACACTTTAACACACGGAAAAAATTTATTTCTATATATTATTAAAAATACATTTTAAAAATATAAAGCATTTCGCCAGAATTTTAATGGTATCTTCAGGTACAGATAATAAGTCGTCGACAATACCAATATGTGTGTGTGTGTATGAAAGTTCATATTATGGTTGAAGTTAACAGTTAATTTGAGTAAGCAAAAAATTGAAAATCCGTGAAATAAGAAATCGCTATCAAATTTGTCATGTGAATGACTCATGAGAAGCGGTTTAAGAATTTCAAAAACAAAATTATTTCACGAATGCCACTAAGTGATACTTTGCATAGAAAAACAAAAGTGTAACAAAAGAAAGGATTTATATGAATTGCATAAAAAATTTATGATATTTTGCTTAATCTCACCGACAGTATGTTGGTCGAGATTATGTCTATTTCTATTCCTATTTCTTTTCCTTCTTTCTTTCTTTTTTTTTTTTCCTCTTTTTTTGTTTTATTCATTAAACATAATCTTTCATTAAATTGATTTATTGTAATCAAAACATTCTGAAAAAAAAAAAATCTGTGATTTACATCTAGAATATAAATTGTGGATCTAGTAAAAATAATTCCATGTCATCTTCATAAATTCTGAATAATTCTCTTTGATAACGATTTATTTAAAGCTCTCTTACAATTCTAGAGCGTTATCCCATATTATCGTGTTCAAACCTATCTAAAAATCTCTGCAAGTAAATGCCAACACAAAAGGCCAGTTTTAGCTTCTATAATTCAGGTTTATGACCCAATTCTAGGATATCAAGCAAGAATTTCCGACAAGACGAAGGATTCGTAGTATTGTTTTACAATCTAGAAAAGTATAGACTAGAAATTCTCGATCATTTCGTGTATTCAGTTTATTTGTTTACGTTGCAAATCTATTTTTCCAGCTTATGGAGTATAACTGTGCATAACTTGGAAACCTATATTTCTAATTTAGGAATTCAGAAAATGACTACTTATTCATTCCAGATAATCAAGGTATATTTTCTTTCTTAATGCACCATTCGAATAATTTCTTATTACGTTACATCTATATTGTATGTTATAACATAAAAAGATAAAACAGGAAAAATTTGAAAATTTTGGGTGTTGAATTTGCTTAGTATGAAATACTTTTTTAGGCATCTGCTGCATAGAATGTAATAATAATCTTGTCCATTAGTATAATAAGCACAATAAAAAATTCGAGATAAATCCATTGACATATCATAAAATTTTTGTATATTTTTTCTATACAAATTCATACATAAAAAATATATTACTTTGTTAAGTATGAAATTCAGTAAAATTGTAATTTGAAACTTATCATGTCTTTATTACAGATGTAATTTTTGCATAATAACGATTACTGCTTAGCTATAGTTGATTGAAATTGTCGGATAAATTGGAAATTAAGTGGATAGCTAGAACTATCGAAAATCTATAACAAAGAGTTATGACTGCTATTTGCTGTTATTTCCTGCTAAATCACTTTCATAATTAAGCCTTTTATCTTTCCCGAGATAGGCTAATCATGTCTGGTATCACGAGTACGTTAAGCAATGCTGAACAGGATTAAGGTTGCAAAATTAATAGTCTCGTTTACAAGCATTCAGATTTGTTTCGAGTAATTTCTTTTATATTTTCATGAACAATCAATGCTTCTTTGAAAACAATAATTCTAAATATTAAAATATTTTTTTTTTTTTTATTCGCAATATTACCACCTAACTACATGTTAAATGTTATTTTAATTTATTACTTTGTTAATAAGCATTTTTTTTTTTTATTTACCAATAAAAATTTACCTCATTGCAAATCAAATTTTGCATTTTTATAGTCGAATACCGAATTCTATTTTATATTTATAAAATCTACACTAATAAAAATTCTTATAATTCTTGCGACGATGATATATCACATTTCTATTCAATATCATCTTACTTGAATGTAACATTTATACGCTTGCGCACATCAAATAATTTGTAAATCCATAGGTCGTAATGATAAAGAATTTTTATTTGTGTCATTATAAAGTACTATGAATCCTTCACTAATCAAAATCTATCCAGCCAGTACGATGGTAAATTTTAACTTAACTACGAACTTTCAACTCAATCGGATAAGACGTAAAGACCAAGTGATGCCTCAAACCTTCATTTGAACAAACACAGTCGTCTAAAAGCCTACGTTTCTGACATTTAGAAACAAAAGAAAAACCGCCCTGAAACTCCTTGACAAGTAATGCATATTCGTGGAAATGTTAGTAAGAAAATCTAATGGACGGATATCACCTTCTTGGCGCCTCCAATTCTAACAAATAAGAGACAGACTTATCTGTGATCTCCACATTTCCAAAATACATTGGAGATCGAAAGAATAATGTTTTTCCCCAAAACAGGTACAGTAAAAAAAAAAAACGAAAATGGTTGAATAACGTTTGTGTGCAAGCTGGCTCTGTTTTTCATCTTTTAATAATTCAAAACTCTCAGGTCATATCTAGCGGAATAATTGAGACAAAGATTTGTGAAAGGCGACTCGATTTCTGAAAGACTTTTTTTATCCCACTACTATGCAGAGAGTGGTGGATCATTGAACTAATTTTATAACTCGAATTTTCTTACCAAATCTTACTACAGAAGACTTTATAATTTATCCTATTCTATAAAGCTATTGAGCAGAGATGAATTTTTAGTTGTATTGAAATAAACATACTTTCAAGCTGTATTTTACTTCAAGAAAAACCAGCTCTACCTACACAAAGAAAAAAATATGCCGCCTTCATCTTGAATGAATAAGTCGTCATTTTCTAAATATCTTAACTAGAAATATAGATTTCCGAGCTATGCGCATAAGGCACACAAATAAATTGAATAGAAGAAATGATCGAGAATTTCTAATCCACACATTTCTAGATGGTGAAACACTATTCGTGAATAGTCTGAATCTTTCGTATTGCGAGAGATTCTCGCTTGATTTTCTAGAATTGGGTAATAAACAAAGATTATAGTTGTTGAAACCCGCCATGGAACTATTTTTTCTAGAGCCACAATTTAGATTCTAGATGTCAGTTACAGAATTGTTTCTCAGTGTGCCAATATTTAAAATTGTTACAACCATATTGTTACAACGTTTAGAATACATTATCTCGCAAGAGTTCAGTAAAAGCATGCTCTAAAGTTTTAACCTTACATCAGAGGTAAGTGCGAACAAGATTCTTGCTAAAAAAAACCAAAACTAATGTATTTGCTGGTAACTTATGTATCTAGATCACGTGATTGAGCAGACGAAACTGGAAAGTGCCATTGAACTCTTTTACAATTTTTACCATTAAATCAAAAATTTTGATCGTTGCGCTATCTGTAGAGGCTTAATTTTCCAAGCAGTATTTTAAGCATCACGGTTATAACTATATAATCTAGGCACTTTCATAGTATTGCACTTTGAAAAACACCGAGTGCGCATTTTTTTCCCTCAGCTGCATGAAAATGTTTTGATAAACTTCATGTTTTCACTGATATTAAATCGAACAATGATTTTCATTTCTTTCCAACACGAACATTTTTTCCAAATTATACAAGCGATTTACAATTACTACTAAGTTTATTACTTTGAACTTTTTATTAATTTTATACTAGTACATTTTTACAAATTTATTACTTTTGTTTTACTAATTTTATTAAAATGAAAATGTTCTTTTTCGTAATTAAACAGACAATTCCTTCAGGATATATTTAACATGCTGTCATTACTTTCCTTTGAAACTTTTTTATCCTGTTTTTAATGCCCTTCTGAATACATTATCGCTTTCATACCTTGCACTGCCTCCCATCCCTACTATTATTATTATTATTATTTTTTTCAGATAACTATTATAAACGCTGTTTTAAAGTAAGAAGTATTTTTTTAGTATGGTTTTTATAAAAAAAAAACAATAGGATACCAGATTTTATTTATTTACTTTATTTATTTATTTTTTTTTCACTCAAAGTGAAAGCAAAAATTTAAGTTTTGCAAAAAAAGAAAAAAAAAAAAAAAAAAAAAAAAAGGTTGGCTTGACGATTTTTTTTACTATTTTGTTTCCGATTTTAGTGGATAAAAATCTATACGAAAAAAAAAAAAAAAAAAAAAAAAAAACAGATATTTCGTTGCATATCTGCGCAGTTTCTGTCAAGGTTTTAATAATAATAAAGAATTTCTTTTACTTATCTGTAAATGAACTATAAATTTTACGTTTATCAAAATACTGGTCGTATGACGGTAACCTACAAGATACTTATCAACTTTCAGTTCCTTAAAATAAAGCATTTAGATGGTTTTGTGTTCACTCATACAAGCAACACACATAGAAACATATACACACCACCGTTAATATAGCAAACAGAAATTGAGGAATCCTTAAAGTGTTTAGATACACCAAAATATTAGATTAGAATTTTATTCATGATTAAATTAAATTCCTTACATTAGCGTATGTTAGGAAAATAAAGTGAGTGACTATGGGTGAAATTCTACATATAAATATTTTTTTCGAGGCAAATAGTTTATTAAAACTCCTAAAAACTATGCAGTAACTGTTTGTGTATATATATATATATATATATATATATATATATATATATATATTAAAAAAATCGATTAACATGAACAAACTTAATTAATTGGATATACCCAAATATCCTGATACTTCGATATTCTCACTGTTATCCGCATACATAATGAGGATAGTAATAACCAAAGTACAAAGTTTATCCGAAAAAGTAATATTCTTAGAAATCGAGTTATGATATTGATTTTGTTTCATATGTTAGTTATTACAGATTTTGTTTATTTGATTGTTAATATTCTTTAACTTAAGCAAATACGAAATAAACTAATTTGCCAATTATTCTATTAACTAAGAAAAAATAAGCAAACTATATTTCGTATTATTAGCTGCCCATAATTTAATTTCAGAAAATTATTCGTCTACCGTATAGGATATGTATTCAACATATTTAATAAGTAATTCTGCTATTACCTACTTAGAATAGAGGAAAAAATAGTTATGCAGAAAGTAAGGAAAAAAATATTAACAAAGTTAACAATTATTAATAATAAATTTTAAAATAAATATTGTATAGAAGTATTCGTTTGAAATGCAATATTATTTTTACTATTGTACAAGCAGTAAAATATTTTGTAATTCATGAAAAATATCTCAAATTTACCTCTACCTGTTATTTATAGCTATACGACACCTGCAATTTATAGAATGTTTAACCATTTATCTACCGTATTATGAAACAGACAAAAAATGTATTTGAAACATATTTTTCCTGTTACTTAAGAGAATGTTTTAAAGATATGTGCACTAAAAATTATGCATGTCACCTCATTATAGTGATTAACGAAGATTTATTGAAGTGGTATTTCAGTATGCCATTAATACATAGAAATCCATAAAGAAGTTTATACCTTAAAAAAAGAGTGAAAAATTATTTACTTCTTATGCTTTTTTTTTTTTTTTTTTTTTTTTGTTGTTGTTGTTGTTGTTGTTGTTTCTTTTTCGAAGGTGATGGTAGATTCTTGAGGTAATGTAATAATTAATTATAACACAATTGAAGATCTTGCAAAATGCCAAGAAAAAACAGCTAGATCACTCTACAAAATCTTTTCTGGAACAAAAACGGTTACAAAAAGCGTCTAGTACCATGTAGTGAGATTAAAGAAACATTCTGTAATTATAAATATTTTTAATATTTCTTCCACAAATTCGGTTTTATAACCTTTTTAAACTAATGGTACTTTAAGGTACCGTCACTACACTGTAAAATCTTTTTGTGTAACTGTACTTCAAAAACGGTGGCAACTACTTTACACCAAAAATGGTGTAATGGAACTACTGGTGTAATGACACACCTTTAATTTTGGTGAAGGGAAACATAAAAAATTATTGGAGTTTCATTACACCAAAGTTTTTCATTACACTATTTTTGTTATAATGTAGTCGCCACCATATTTGGTGTACAGTTACGCACAGTGGGGAACTGACAGGGTCGTCAACTGGCCCAATGGCAAGTGGACCCTCAGGAATCAGATGATGTGGGATCTACAACAGTAATATCAATTCAAAATTTTCCAGACGGCACGCCAAAAAGATAAAAATGATTTATAAAATTCTTAAAAATGTACAAAATAGTGAAAAAAGAAAAAAAAAGAAATCTGCAATTTCAATGGTCAAAGGAGTAAAGACCTGAACTCTCAAACGATGCTGCTTGTCCCCTTGATGTCCCGTGTTAGTATGTGTAAGAAAGAGAGAAAGTGTCACTTTAAAAAACTTATTCAATCACTATGTTCCAACGAGATCTGTACCGAGTACTTGGTATATACTCGGTACTCGGCTTACTTGGCCTATATGCCAAGTAATCGTTACTCGGCCAAATTTAGGCTAAGTATTCGGCCAATACCGAGTAGTTGCGTGAATTTCACTATTTTTATGCATTTTTGAAAGAAATATGTTAATGGGGGGGGGGGGGGGTATTTATTTTATAACTAAACTAAAAAATTATAAAAATATAAATATAGAGTCATTAAAATTAAAATTTTTGCTATAACAGCTTTCTGCAATTAAAACGGGCTGCCACCAAACCTGGTATAGAGACGATTCATGATATGACCTTGTCCATTTTAGCTATAAGAATTTAATTATAACTATATTGTATATATGTAATGGTAGCCCCCCTCACACAGAACTAATTATCATATAAAACTCTTCCGAAGCCTAATCTGGATTCTTTAACATAGGTTTACATAACAGTACTCGTTATCTTACCTCTTAATTTCCAACTTGCATTTATAGTATTAAATTTCAGGGTAAGAGAAAGTCGTGTGAGTGACACACCAGATTATTTAGTATATGTAAACTACTCTATACCATAAATGGCCGGTCAGTTTTAATTTTAGACGTTTTGTCAAATATCTAGAAAATGACTTAACAAATTATTCTGAAACTTCTAGTATTTAAAGAACATATTAAATTTCTTACATATATCAGCAAATATTTTATATCGATAGCAAAAGGAAGTACCTCCAATTAATAATTATAACTTGTGTTGTATTTTTATTTGGATATATATATATATATATATATATATATTTAAACTGCAGGCTATTCAACCCATTTCAATGTTTGTTTATAAAACTTTACGTACTACAGTTTGTGAATCCTTGAAACCGAATATCAAACTTTTAGAAGTTGGTCTCTTTGGTAGTTCAGTCTCTTTCTTTCTCTCGGAGTGTGTATGTGTAAGTTCCTGTCTGCCTGTCTATTGTCAGTATAAATCAAGAACAAATATCAACAGGATGCCCAACTCGGTATTCTAAATCTGTATCATATATATACTCGATGTTCTAAATCTGTACGTAAGGCTATTTGAATTTGTTTAATAAAATCGAACCAGTAGTTCGTGTATAGGGACATCCAAGAGAGAAATGAAATACATTACGTTAATGGAAGAAAAGTCTAGTAGATACCATAGATATAGTAATAAGACATAGATTGATCAGCGAGAGGGAAAAAGTGATACTTTTTTTTCGGGAAAAGTCACTCTATTGGCTGCCTTTCCCCGAGTAAATCACACATAGGAATACACACGTATAATTTAGTAAATAAAATTTATTAATAATTTATTTAGTAAAGGTGAATGAAAAACTCCAGATAGAGTTTCAAATTCATTTTTCTTTTTATTCTTTTTTTCAATACTCTCTAATGGCTGATTTTAGAACTTTTTTTCGGCATCAAAATTTTTTGCTCGATAACATGGGGATGATAGATGTATATATATTACTATATCTATGGTAGATACACTTCAGATGTCTTTAGAATGCATCAAAATAAAAAAATAATAAGTCAATCAGAAAAATATTATATGTATAAAAGCATGATTCGTATACGATATGAAATGAAAAGCGTTCATTATTCTTTTACAAAGCAAAAAAAAAAAAAAAAAAAAAGCTAATTTGATATAATCGGGTTATACATTACAAAATATCTCATAAAAAATAATGCTATTGTAAAAGTTTTCCTGACAGCAAAAACTTTTATCTTTCTTAGGCAGCGGAAAAGAGGACTGACATCAGAATTCTCTATCGCTATTAATTCCTGGGAAATCCATGCCTTGTTTAATGAAGATCTGCCATTCCTTGCTTAATGAGCTATGCATATACCTTCCTAATAAATCCTCATCGCTTTCAACATCCGTTTTTAGTTGTATTAATTTTTTTACAGCATTATAAGACTATAATTTAAAGTATTTTTACGGCGAGGTTCGTAAATAATATTTTACTGTCTACTAAAAAAAAAAAAAAAAAAAAAAATCAATTAAAACTTCTACGTAGGGGACGCACCTATGTCGCAATTTTTGTTCACCCAATTCTGCATTATTTCTAAACTGTTATTAGCCTAAAAGAATAGAAATATTGGGAAAAATACAAAAGATATTTTTAATAAATGAAGCGTAAAATTTTATTCAAAATTTTACATTTATTGCTTAAACAACAAACAATTTATTCGATTATCAATAAGTCACTCTCCTGAAAAAAATTCGACAATATTTTCAAATAATGTTTTTAATGATTAAACGATTAATCTTAATCATTCATTAGGAAACATATTGTCTCGAATATAAACAAAAGTTTTAAGAAAATATTATTAAAAGCAATCTTTCATATTGTGCATGCATGCGACTCTAAGAAATAACGAATTTATTAACATTGATTAACCGTTACATTTTTATTATTCGGATTAAAAGAAAAAAATTCAAAATAGATTTTCAATTAACTATTTAATTATAATAATACAGTATAATCTATGAATATATATACAGATGAATATGTAAAATTGACGTTTTATTAACTAACGTTAATTATTAATACATGTTTAATGTTCTTGAATAACTTTTAAATAGACATTATGTTTTTTATATTTTTAATACTTTCCAAGAAGGGTTGAATGTGTTTATGACTACAGAAAATGCTTATGTGATGATGAAAATCTAAAAATAATCTAGTTCTTTGCTTCTCCAGACATGTAACGAAAACTTCTAACATGGAAACATTCAAAAGATGTCATCTTCAAAAAGTATTGAAAAAAATATATGTGATTCTGCTCTTCATAAAACACAAGAAAATGAAAAAAATATCGGCTGAAATTAATTACAGCGACCACAAAAAATTATCAAAATTAAGCATATTTGGCGATTTCACATTGCTAGGCGATTGATTTTGAGTACTTGGCGGAAAAGCAAAACACGGATCTGTTCGTACACGTCAATCTCGGTACTAGCAAATGTATCACCTAACAGCGCTAAATCGCCAAATATGCTTAATTTTGATAATTTTTTGTGGTCGCTGTAATTAATTTCAGCCGATAATTTTTTCATTTTCTGGTTTTTATGAAGAGTAGATTCACACATATTTTTCTCAATACTCTTTGAAAATGACACCTTTTGAATGTTTCCTTGTAAGTTGTTTTTTTCTTTTTAAATTTAACTTCCTATTAATGTAAGCATCGCAATGGTGTGATATGTGATGCCTACATAAATTTACAATTCTGTGACATATTCTAAGCTGTGGCATAATGAACGCAGTTTTATGTTATAATACGCAGCTATAATTGCTCATTTGTGCTATATATGCTAACTGCTCATATATGCTATAACTGCTCATATTTACTTTATTATATATGTGTTAGAAATTACATCCTTAATTAATGTTCACTTGAAATATCCAACTTATGACTTAAATTAGTTTAGGTTGTTCAAATGTTACTTTTAGTATTTAATTTTATTATGCATGATGTTGACAACTGGCTGCATACAGAATTCCCACACTTGAAACTGTTATATTCCTCTACTACCATAACAACATAATGCGATTCGCGTTTAAAATATTCTAATAAGTCTAATAAAAATAAGTAATTTTCCAATTAAATGAAGGTGCAATTTTGTATTCAAAGGCTAATTTTGATTACCAAATATATATAATGGAGTGACTCCACTCGACTTTCCGAACATTAAGTAATTAACGGTTGTATTAAAAATTAAAATAAAAGAAGTTATTAAATAAATAAAAGAGGAAATTATAACAGGTTGTTTCAGTATTTTTCTTAATACAGTTTATTGTTCAACTGTACTTATTGCACTTCAAACAATTTGAGTCCATCGATCATAATGATAAAGAATTTTTCGTTGGAATATCGAATAAATCGGTTTAAATACCGACATAATTTTAATTTTATATAAATTAAGCAACAAAATAAGTTTCTTAAGAGTAAATTTTTATAATGAGTTCATGTTCAGTTTTACATCATAAGTTTAAAAGTCTATTGATAAATATGAATAAAGATATAAAATGGTAAAAGTTTTTAACTACTATTAACCCTTTGAGTGCTGAATACTCGCGGCCTATGCGATCCATACGGACGGCGCGCGGTTGGCGCTGACGATTCAACAGGGTTTATCATCGTCTCCTTAAATCAGTAACCAAAGAAACTGTACAAAACGCCATGACGACGGCTAAAAGCAATCTTCGCAAAATGGGACTTAAAGGTGTATATTCTTCAATTTTAAGTATCAAAAGTGATTAAAAATGTTTGTTTGTCAATTTCATGCAAGTAGCATTCATGTAAGTAATATTTTGTTGAAAATAAATGAGAATCAAGTTGTCTCATTCTTATCGCGGACGCGCTTTATGCGAGTGTTGCATGATTATTTTTGCCGGGCGCGTATTTGCGTCCCGGCAAATACTCTATATTAATGACTTTCGCTGGACGCATATGTGCGTCCATAGCACTCAAAGGGTTAAGAAATAATCTACAAACTTTATCGTCTTTTCAGTTGTATTAGTATTAGTAGTTACTTGTTTTATCTCTTTTCGTCTAGTGTTTGTCACATTTATTTTCTTCTGTCAATCTACTGGCTGCGATAACGTGTAAAAGAGCAGTGACCAATCTTCAGTAAAAATTTGAGCATTCTATGTAACTTTCAATATAAAAAAAGATATATCATTTTCAGAGACATTTCACATATTCTTATCTTCATTAACATATTGAATAAAAGTTACAACCTTTAATAACATAACGCTCTAAATGTTTATTTAACTTTCATAGACTCTGTGTGTGCGTGCAATTATTTTAAGTATTACTTGACCTTTATTAAGTTTTTAAATATTTAAAGAGTAAAAATATATGGATGATATTCCTGTCACACTAGTTACAGAATATTAAAAAATAATTTAGGAATTAAAATACATATTAGTTTTGCTACTGTTTCAGTATGATGCCTTATCTTCTAACGTTCTATTCCAAACCAATAGCAAGACAATCTTCGGACTAAGTTAACGTGTAAAGGAATAATCAACAACCTTCAGAAATGAACATTTTTCTATAACTTTGAATAGGAAAAACAAACTTCTTACATTTATAAAATTTTTACATAATCTTAAATTCATTTAATATCCTGGAAGAAATTTACAAGTTTTAATACACAATCTGGTTTATTGGTTGGTTGTGGGGTTCAGGCCGATTGACTGCACTAGGGTCCTAGGATTATAGGGGGAATGCTCTCCGTGGGGGTCCTGAAAAGGGGTCCTAGCCCGTATATATCCCACTTTCGAAGAAAACCACCGAAAACTCCGAACGGCTGGGTCAATAAGCGCTATCTGGGTTCGAACCTGTCTCTTCCCATGTAACAACTTTGAGCGTACAACCGCTTGTATACTGGTAAGGCCATGCACATTCTGAACATAACATTCACACCATTTTGAATTTTTATCCAACTTTAAGATTTTATGTGTATATTTATTGACTTTTAATTTACTCTTGAATAACGTTCTGAATTTTTATCCAACTTTAAGATTTTATGTGTAAATTTATTGACTTTTAATTTGTTCTTGAATATAAAAAAATAAATTAATAAAATATAACACAATACGTTTCCTTCAGTATGTTCAATTGAAGTGATAGTAACGATTGTGTTAAAAAGGCTAATGATAATTTTTATTTATAAGAATTATTAATAGTCAAAATTATTAGTGGCCAAAAGATTTTGAATAATAGGAAAAAGAATTTTAGTTGTTTATAAATAAAACCTTATTCTAACGCTGCAACTTATTATTATTATTATTATTATTATTATTATTATTAAAACTTACTTGATTTTGAAATTTACTGAAATTTTTCTTTGAGTTTATATGCAAATTACTGCGTGTATATTTATGTTTAGTATTACTTATCATTAAATATCTCTTTCGATATTAAAAAAAAATTAAAGTGTATATTTCCATTTTAACGCAATACATTTCTCATACTCCTTCAACATATCCGCATTTTAAAATAATAATAAAAATATCAATAACAGTTTTTAATCAGTGATCAAAAAATAAAAATATAGATTTTCATTAGTAGAAAAAAATGTCATTTTATTATAATAATAATAATTATTATTATTTTAAATAAAGGATTCTTTCTATTAACAAAAAAGCATATTCATTTAATAAAAATTATGTAATAAAAGTATGTCAGCAAGTTAATTACTGATTCCACTCCGTTGAATAATCTGAAAAAAAAAAAAATTACTTCCTTATGAAAGTAATAATCGTGTTTCTTTCTCACACTCTTTTTTTCCTATCTCTGTTTGTTAATCAGTTCAGTCAACGCCAGTAATTAATGAGAAATCAATATGTAATACTTTCTTATATCTCCTTAAAAAAATGATGTACTAAGAATTTTTTCGTCATATTTAGGACATTTTTTTTACAATAAATTGCAGTGACATAAACTGAGTTTTGAATTAAATGGGAAAAAAGAGTAATATGATTTTGTCTCCATGAAAAATCTCAAATATTCTTTTATAAAATTCACTTTTTTTTTTTTACTGAAATATTAATGGAATATTTTTTTTAGTATCTATAACATACTCGTATTGTTAAGTGGAATAAACTTTCATTTGTTTATTTATTTATTTATTCATTCATTTTTTGTCATTATTATTATTATTGCTTCAATAATATGACAAATAATTTTTGACAAATAGAAAATTCGTTGATTAAAATACAGATTTATTGAAAAAAAAATCTGTATATTCCATAAAAAAGAGAGACTCCAAAACGAGAAAACCAACCGAGGAATAATTTTTATTTAAAATGCCAGACAAATGCACTAGCATAATTGCAAGTATTATTAAGTTTAAAATACAAATAACAAAATTCTTGGAAAAATGACAATGCTGTTGAAGTAAAATTTAATATACATATACATATATACACATCATATACTTCATATATTACAACCAAAAAGGAGTAGTAAAGATTTTTTTGTTTGGGAGGGGGGGGGGGAGGAAAAAAATAATGCAAGACTCAACTTTCATACAATCCTGCTCAAAAGTTTAGTAAGATTTGCAAACGATCATTTTTTTTTTTCTTTAATTTAAAATTTTTTCTCTCGATGAAATGTTTACAAACCTTCGATATTTAAAGAACTAAGTCTTCCTCATATTTTTCAGTGAATATTGGTTTAAGACAACATTTAGGAGGAAAGTAACAAATTGAGAAAAATCAATATTATCAGTAATCACCCTGTATCGTTAAATGAATAAAATAATCTGTAACTTTAGGATATGTTAAGAAAAATCCAATATAATTTGTGGATGAATTTGTGTGACGATAGCATGTTAAATAACGTATATATAAGCATTTATTTTAAAACTAAAATAATAATAATAATAATGCTGATAAAATTGTTCTTAAATCTTAGTTTTTGTAGTATCTCTGAAACAGTGTTGCCAAAATATAGTAACTTTTTTATGCATTTATCATCAATTATTTTGAGGAATGATATTTGATATACATGATAGACGATTATTCTTAGTTATGCAACCATTACATTTAAAATTTAGTGTTAGATATTGAATAACAACAATAATAGTAATAATAATAATATAACCCACTAAATTTGGCAACACTGCTCTGAAAGTATCAAAACAGTTAAATTTGATATTTATGGAACTTGCATTGTTTAAGATAAATGCATTATACGATAAGTGCAATATTTTGTATATATATGTTTAAGATAAGTGCATGGGTGTTTAACTCCAAATAATAGTAGTGATTAATTTTGTTTTAAAAATGGGTGTTAATTATGCTTTGTATTCGTAATTATATATGTTTTGCTATATTTGTACACCAGATTATATTATACATTCAACTATTACTTTCTAGATGTGAATTTTAATTTATTTTCTTCTGGGTAGCTTCCAGAACAGCTTCTGCTAGACTATAACCAGTGTAACGGTATGCATTTGGATGAAGTAGTAGTAGTGCATTTAATATGTGGCCCGTTTCAAATGTCATAAATTTCAGTAAATTTTATGAATTTACAAAGGTCACTTTCTTTATTTTTGTCCTTCTTCTAAGCATATTACCTATCAGAATTTAAATATTTAGCGAGGAAAGCATTTTATTTAAATTTAATGTTTACATAACAATATTATACTACTGTATAATACCTTTTCAGTTAATATGTAAGGGAATTGTTAAAAAGGATTTATACTTGTATTTTTTTTTCTTTTTAATTTTAGTTATTTATCTTTTTTTGACTGGCATGTACAATCTGTTGTATATTTTGATAAACATTTAGAAAATAGTTCATATGTTATACAGCCCTTTTAAGCAAAATAAAATTTAGATGAAATTTTGTTAATTTAATAGACATTTATTTATTTGATATTTGCGTTGATAAATAATTAAAAAACATTCTTATTTCACTTTTTAAATCTAACGTTAAAACTATACGTTTAATTAAATTAAAGTAAAAGAACAATTTAAGAAATTAATGAAAATACTAAAATATTTAAAAAAATTGATTTTTTGACATATTGAAAAGTTCCAAAATTAGTCAGTGATAAGTAACATACTTCATACAAATGAGATTTAAAAACTTCCACTTCGATTCATGTAAATAATATAATTTAAAATGATAATGCTAAACGTTATTCGTCTGAAGTTTCTAGCAGTATAAAAATGTACTAATGTTTAACCCCTTAACTGCCCCGGGCGTATATACACGTCTTTCCGAAGTACGGTCCTTTGTACAGTACTACTACCAGTGAAACTACTGACACGGTTTGACAGAGCAATAAAATAACATTTAAAGTAATCTTGGCAGTGTTTTTGAAAGATTTACTCATTTCAGAGTTGAAAGAGAACGGTGGCGCTTTGGAGCAAATCTCGTAATTTTTCTTTGCCAAGTAAATCATTTTATTTCTATTATACATCAATAGTTAATGAATTTAAAAATTAAAAATAGACCATTTATAAAATTTCAGAACAGCAGCAGCTATTGGGAATATTTTTTAATTTTACTTTTATGTTTATTTGACATGTTGTTATATTAATTGTATTAAAGAATTTTCATTTACATGACGCAATAACAAAATGACTTAAATGATGTTACCATAATATATTTAAAGCTTTAGGCAACTGTTACAGCAGTGATGCAACTTTTTAAAAAATAAATAAATAAAAATAAGCGAAATTACACTTATGTTTTGATTAAGATTAATGATATTTTGCTAACGTAGTGTATTTATTGTTACTTCAATTATTTGTACTTTTCTCTACTTCTGACAATGTGGATTTTCTGATTTTCTTCACGAGTGCTATTATTTAATCGTTAGTGACGAAAGAGCAATTTATTTTATTCTAGACATACAAGTTTCAAAGTGATAAATTGCACCTTCAACTTCATCGATATAAATAATTTTATATAATTTCATTTTTTCCCCTTCTCTCTTATCAGATTTCAGACGATGTAAATGTCATTAATTAGACTGAATTGTTTCGAATTTCTTATTATTTAACGGATTTCCAACAATATTTTTATTATAGTGTATACAAAGTGGTGATACTTAAATTTACACTACACATAGTAACTTGCAGCTAAAATAGGTGAGTGAATTACTCCCGAATTTAATATCTACGCAATTCATAAGAAGCATTTGAGGAATCAAAAAGTTGTTCAAAAAATGCCTGATAGGTGTCGCTTTCTAAGGAAAAATACCAATTTAACAAATGAAAATGCTTATACGGAATTAAAAACTAATCGGTAAATGCAGGATTAAAAACTAATCAATTAATCCAATCTGTAAAAGTCGTTGATTTTATTTTCCATTTTTCCATGCAAAACGCCATCTATTGGAATTCTTTGGTTATTTTCTCCATGTTTCGGGACCATATCTAAGGAACCATTTGTCTACCAAATTTGGTGGCAACTTGCTATCCAGTTTGCTTAGCTTATAAAAGCTATTTATAGCAGAAGTTTAATTAAAACCATTTTTTACTTCTAGAAACCCCTTCTTTACTTTCCGAATATGTATTTACTTTCCATGTATAGAAACTATTATAAACATGAAAAAGTTCGAGTGAAAATTCTTGGTGTATATTTGAGGTCTCGTGAACTCATGTTTGCTATTTTTGCTATATTTACTGTGATATGTGTATCTCCGTATGTAGGTGTATGTGTACAAGTGAGATTAAACACGATAACGTCTAAACACTTTATTCGATTCAGAACAAATTAGTTGGTATGAAATACTATGTCAGCGTCACACTGTTTTCCTTATTGAAAGAATTGTAATACTTTTAAAGGGAGAAGGGATCAATTCTTTATCATTACATCCTATGGATTCAAATAACCGGAAATGCACTAGCTCTAAACTTTGCATTTTACTAAGATAAAATAGGGTTGGTATATTACAGGTTATCAACGCAAGATTTATGAATATTTTTTCTAAGTGCATGGCTAATAGTTTTTTTACAGAGGTATAAAGCAGGATTATTATAGATTTCGTTGTATAGATTGAAATAAAATTTCTAATTTTTTAAAATGCGTTTTACACATATCACATTCCGTTTGGGTAAGTTTTCTGAAAATTCAATGAGTTATTTGAAAATCACTGAAACTGATATACGTTTTAGAGTTTTGTTACAAAATTATCGTTTCTGGCAAAACCATACTTGTTTTCTATATTCTTTTACAATGGCTTAATCATTCTTTTACAATGGCTTAATCATTCTTTTCCAATGGCTTCATCATTCTTTTCCAGTTTATCATTCCACAATTGATTACGCTCACATAAATACTCCATTTCTATAAAAAGGGTAAAATTAACTCAAATTATCTGTGTTTTCTTAGACAATAAAAAGAATAAACAAACGTTTTCTGATACTTAACTAATTTATGATAATAATAATTCATACTAAATTTCTATACAATGAGTAAAAATAGTAAACGTCTTTCACAATAATCAAATACGTCTTTCTTTTTAAGATTTCAAAATTTACAATTATCACATGTAAAATTTTTCTAATTATCTACTAAGAAACAATAAATGGCATTATATATCATTTTATACTATATCATAAAAATGTATCTTTAAGAATTGTTTCTGAAAAAAAAAAAAAAATATATATATATATATATATATATATATAATAATAATTGCATATTCCAATTCATTCATAATTTATTTTTCGGAGGAATATGCTTATTAGATTAATTTTTATCATCAACAACTTTTTGTCATTTTTTCCTCTGCGTACATTTAATTAATTATATAATCAATCTTATATTTATAAGGTCTGATCTCAAAGCTGATCGACGGAGCATGTCAGGTTCGAACACTCTGAGGTTTCCTTTATTTTCTCCGAAATTTGCAAAAATAAAGACTTGGATTACTTAGAGAGGTTCTCTATTAGGGGAAGCACACAGTAATAAGATCTCTCGTCAAATCGCGTCAAATAATTAGCTTAAAAATGATTGTGAACGACAAGAAATCTAATTCTTTTTAATATAAGAAAAAATCAAAACAAATAAGAATAAATACAAAATAATTTTCTCCCCACCTTTTTAAACGTTCATAGTTTTAAGGACAAATAAGATTTTGCTATGTTTTATTTTACTTGCCATCAAATAAATTACAGATGGACGAACAAATTTGTCAATTGTTTGCCCAACTTGATTTATATGTAATCATTAATAATCCCTCGAATGGATATTTATTAAATTTCCTCGAGGAAATGAACTTTCATGCAGCGAAATGTGAAAAGTGGGAATTTTAAGTGAAATGGGGATGTCAAATCAACGTATAGCTAATGAAATTTAATTATGTGGAAGGGATGGTTCTCTATAAAAAAACTATATAAAACCAAAACAAATACAGTAATTAAATACGCAAAATGAATAATACTCTAACACTAAAAAGTGTGCTGCTTCAATTGCCCGTAATTTTTGTGGAAAGGTTTAGGTATCAACATTTTTACGCGTTCTATGACAACATCCAGAAACATTAAAAGTGCAGCTCTCAGCATGTAACTTTTAAGGCCTAACAGTATTTCTTTTTTCTCAACAAGACGGAGATTTTTACTCTACTTCTAAAGCAATGAAAACGGTTTAAAAATAGAAATATTATATTTTATTTAATTCCAGACACCTGCAAATTGTAGATAAAAGTTTCAGTTCTTTTATTAGAGAAAATGGAAGGCAGTTTATTTTTTTTTAAGAGCTTGAGAATAATATCTATCTAACATGGGATGGTGTACACGAAAATTCGAAAACACTTAACAAAACTATTCAAGAGAGAGGAGTTAATTGTCTTATTAAGAAAAGACGCCCTAAAAATATTAATTCAATAAATAAGTGTTTTTAAAAGTAATAATAACGGTGTCGTGCCCTTAGCGGAATGGGTGAAAGGGATGTAGAATGTAGTATGATTAGCATTAGATTTACAGAGTCACGCAAAAATATTCAGTTACACTGAGGGATATTATTAGAAATTTTCTTTTACATTAAGCGTTTATTCGACCATTTTTTAAAATGTGAATATGATTTGAATTAGAGTATTTGTCTATTCTACTGTCCGTTTGTCCGCCACCAGCGCTCGTAAATATTTTAAGATTTTTTTTATTTTTACTCTCTTCTATATTCAATAAAAGAAAGTATTGGATTCGTAAAAATTTTAGACTTCGGTTTTCGACGGGTTTACACGTTTTGGGAGGTTTAGAACACGATTTGACTATTTTTAGAAAATGTCTGTCTGTCTGTTTGTGTGTGACAAAAATTTTGTGGGAACTGTATCTCCGGGACTACTGTTTAGAATTGCATATAAATTTACTTGTAGATGCACCTTGAGCTAAATTAGCGCTATCAACTTTTGATGCCAACCGCTCAATAGGTGACACTGCTATACAGCGATTTCCCCAATTTAAGGGGAAGCTATATATCAGGTTCTATTGCGTATAATGAATGAAAACTTGGTATGACAGATGGCCATGATGAGACATTATGCTGATTCAATTTGAATGCTTATGGACCGACAAGTGGTGCTGCTATACACCGATTTCTACAATTTAAGGGAAAGCTATATCTCAGGAATTACGGCACAGAGTTCCATATAAGTTTATATGCTGATGCACCTTAACCTAAATGAGTATCGGTCAACTTTTGGTGTCAACCGCTCCACGGGTGGTGCTGCTATACAGCGGTTTACACAATTGAAGGAGAGGCTATATCTCAGATTCCATTGCGTATAATCAAACAAAACATGATAACGTGAACGCCATTGTGAGATATTATGCTGCTTCAATTGGGATGCTTATCGGCCAATAGGTGGCGTTGCTATACTGCAGATTTCCTCGACAATGTGAAAGCTATATCTCAACTTCTACAGCACATAACTTTACGAAACTTGATATGTGACATAACTATTATAAAAATGAATTTTTAACATGTCATTTATAGACAATAAAACAACTGTCTTTCTTTGGATATTTAGTGCTAGTTTTCTCTAAGATAAAAATTATTTAGTTGCTCTTAGTGACTTTGAATAGGAAAATATAGAAGAAAGTCTTGTGGTGGCCACAACTTACCAAGTTTTACTTTTATTTTATTTATTTATTTATTTATTAATAATATGTGTTATTCAAGTTCATTATTGAATATTCCCTACTTAAAATGGCTCTAACAGAACCGATAACACTGGTTTGTGTACATGAACATCCAAAAAATACCAATGTCTTGCGCTTTATGGGAGACATTTTTGTAAATCACATTTAAATAACTTTATCAAAAAATCTTAAAGAAATTCACATTTATTGTTATTATGCTAAGAAAATGTTTTCTATAAACTATAGTATGCTTAACCTCCAGATTTACAGAGCTACCCAAAAATATTACAATACATTAAGGGGTGCAAATAGGAAATTAAGAGCAGCATTTCTGTTTATGTTAAGCATTTTTAACACTTTCCAATAGTGTTTCAATGTGATTATGAATTCAGTTAGTGTATATGTCTGTCTTACTGCCTGTCCATTGAGTGGTAATATAGATAGAGAACATAGAATGTTGTACAAAACTAGTAAGTACAGTTGGAAAGTGATAACCAATGTGTACCTCCTGATTTTTCGTTTTTGTTGTAGTTTTAAAAGGTCTAATGCTTAATTATATTTTCAAAAACATAATAAAATCATAAAATGGCAGTAATGTACGTTTTCGTATGGAGTACTGTGATTCATTAAACTTTATATGGTTACAGATCACCGTTACCTCAAATAACGGATATTTTACAGTACGCATATGTTGCGACAGGTTACTTCTGAAGCAAAATACAGCCAGTGCTAAACGCGGATAAAGTGTGAAGGAAAACTTTAGAGTTCTTTTATTTATTTTGAAATTTATTATACATTTCCGCTAAAGGCCCGTATGCTAAATGCACGCCACCGAGGGGGGATAACATTTCCGCTATGGGCACGTTTTTATAGATTTCCGCTAGGGGCACTGTCGCTAAGGGCACGGCCCCATCTCATTACAAAGAAGTACATTATAAAAAAACAAATGAAAGAAACAGAATTGAAGGCATTAACTCTTTATCTACTGACAGTATTTTAAAGTGCTATTAGTTTAAAAAACGGATAAAATCGAATTTATTGAGTAAATGCGAAAAATACTTATACGAATAGAACGTACAGACCTCATTTTAACTCTACAAGGCGCTAATTACTATAGTATCCATATAGTATATATAGTATCCGTTTATGTCCCAGAAAGGATTTTATAAAGTGCCCATGCTATTTTTGCTTGGCTTTTTCCACGATCTTCACGTGCGTTATAATTAATTCCTACACAACCTCAAGATTCTTCCATCAATCTTAGGAAAATATATGAGGTATCTAAAAAGTAAATACTTTTTTACAGCTCAAATATGTTTTTCGACCTGTATGTATCAGTGGCAGATTAAAATACCACCTCACAAAATCATCATTAATTCCTATGATAAGCTGATAAGCATTATTTTTATTGACAATATCATTTAAAAATACAAAGTAACTAAAAAAAAAAAACTAAATAACTGAAAAAAATGTTTAAAATGCACTTTTTTAACACTTTCGAACAAGACTGAAAAGTGTTAATGACTACGGTTTGTACTCCCGTAAATATTCATGGAATTTTTTTTAAACTGATTTATGTTATTCATATTCACTATCGGATGTTCCTTATTGAAAATAGAATGAAAACCTCTTCTGGTTTGTGTACAGGGTCACGCGAAATTCTTCCAAAGCATTTTGTTCTATGAGAGTTATTTTTATAAACCACATTTAAAAAACTTTACTTTCCACAACTCTTAATGAAATTCAAATATTTCAAGTTCACTATCTAATGTTTTCCATAGAAAATGGAGTAAATACCACCGACAGTTTGTGTACAGGGACACGTTATTTGAAAGAATTGCGTTCTGTGGGAGGTATTTCTATAAAACAAATTTTAATAACTTTGCTATGCATAAATCTTAATGAAATTGAATTATGTTATTTATATCCACAAAAGAATGCATTCTATCGTATATAGTATGATTAGCATGAGATTTACAGGGCCACACAAAAATATTCAGTTACTTTAAGAGCTATTATTAAAAATTTGCTGGAATTGCATTTTAATTTATATTAAGCGTTTTTAACACTTTCTAACAATTTTTCAATGTTAATATAACTTGAATTTGTGCATTTTGTCTGTCCGACTGTCCTTATGTCTAACTGTCCGTCTGCCTGTAGCGTCCGAAAACATTTTCCTAGTTTTTAAAGAATTATATAAATTATTTAAGTTCACTGTGGAATGTTCCCTGCATAAAATTACATTAAGAAGACCTGTATGACAGGTTTGTGTACAGGGGCACCCAATAAAATGCCAATGCACTGCGTTTTAGGAAAGACATTTTTATAAATATCGCTTAAATAACTCTCTTCTGTGAAAATCGTAAAGAAATTAATATTTATTTTTAATATACTAATGTTTTGTATAGAATATGATAAGGTTAACCTTCAGATTTACAGGCCTACACTAAAATATACAGATTCATTAATAGCTACTAATTTAAATTTAAGGGCTACTTTTTTTTTTTCCCCCATAAGAATTTTCAATAATTTCTAAAAATTTTTATGAGTCGTTATGAATTCAGTTAGTCAATCTATATGCCTTTCTGTATTCTGTCAGTCCATTGTGTCATAACGTAGGGAAAAAACAATGAAGGTTATCCAATACAACACATTCATACAGCTGGTAAGTGTCAACAATCGATGCGTACAGCATGATTTTTAGTTATTGTTATCTATTTCATGGTGCGGTAGATAAAGGGTTAAAGTTTATTATTTTAACTAAAAATTTTTGACTAATAAGTATGCATAATACTGATACAAGAAAAAAAGGGATATAGTAACTTTCTAAAAAATAAAAAATTAATTGTAAAGACAAGCTTTTCCTCTTTCCAAACAATTAATCCTCTTTAAAGTTAAGTAAAACACAGAAGAAAATCCTCTTAACTAAGTTTCAACTAGTAAAAGGAAAAATATTGTTTTAATAAATAACTTTTTTAAGCATGAAAGATATTTTCCATTTTTCGGATTGATTAACTGCAGAAAATTTAATTAATTCTACAAAACAGATTAAAGAATTACACAACTACAAAGTAAGATAAAGTTAACTTTTAAAATTTAATAAAAAATTTAAAATAAGTAGATTATTTTTTTAAGAAAAATGTTTACATCTAACATTGGCTAAACATTGTAAATGACATAAAAAATAAGAAAATAAATAAATTTTTTATAATAAATTTCCAATTTTTAATACAAAAGAATTTTTTTTAAGGTTTAAAAAATGTACTATTTTCATATATGAATGATTATGTATATGAAATTTATTTATTCCTTGGTGCGACCGACCAAATAACGCTTAAAAATTAAGTTTCGTTTACTATACCTGGTAGCAAAGAAACTGTTTATTTTTGTGAAGGATAGATGCATATAGAGTACAAAACAATGTTCCCACAAAAATAATTGCGCATCATTTTTTTACAAACAAAATCATCATACATCAGTACTTTCATAAAAATTATTTTAATACTTTCTAGTTTTATATTTAAATTTTACAATATATTTAATTTTATTTTTCTAAACAGGAAGAATAAAATCGTTTAAAACAGCCTGAAAAGAAAAAAAATGTATTTGTTTATTTATATTTTTTATGCAAATTATATGCATAAGAAGAATCTCAAATAATTTTGCAGTTGAATAATTTTTACTTTTAAAAGCCATTTGTAAATTTAAATACGTATTGAGTTCTGTATAATTTCTACAAAAGTAATTATTCATGCACTATGTTTAATTAATTTATTTTTTATTCATAGAAGCATACATGTGTAATGAGAATGATATGCATCATTATGTATGTAATCGGCGACAATCATTTCTATAGTTCTACTAAGGACCCACATTTTAATATAAACAATATAATGAATAAAATTATACTCTTGATACACTGTAGAAAAAAAAAATCATGTAAGATTACGGGGAAAGCCAGGCAGCAGAAATTACAGAAAACGCCCGTTTTTTTTTTTTTTTTTTTTTTTTAGAGCTTAGTCAGGAATCTCTGCTGCCGGGCTTTCCTTGTAATCTTACGGGATTTCTTTAATATTGTACTTAAACTTTATTAATATATAAAAACAAATCAAATCACATTTTTTGCACTACATGCATTATTAGACGGTAACTATAAAATATATTCATGCAAAACTTTAAAAAGTGTTGATACATATATAAAAACAAACTTCATAGGAAATAAACAATTTAATAACAAAAATTCTAATTGAATAACAATTATAATAGCGTATTAATAAAAGACAACGTAATATTTATATATATATATATTTATTTACTGTTGCAAATTAGCTGAATTCAGAAAAATATTATATAGTGCAACAATTGTGCCATGAGAGTTATTTAACAATGCACTCAAGTCAAAAGAAAATGCACTGAAAATATTCTGAGATGAGCTAATTTCTTTTATATACATTACGTATCAACTATATAAACTATGTGTATAAAAATATATTTAACCAGAAATTATTTAAATGAGGGAGTATGGAATAAAATATATTTCTAACAAATAATTCTGGTTTCCGGAGAATAAATTTTTATCTTTCCAATTTTAATCCGAGTTTTCAGAAATTCCTTACTTATTTTTAAAAGTTTCTTGTCAAATGAATAATTATAGCTACTTTGTATCATGGTGCTATTATTGTTATGTACGGTACTTTCTGCCATCTAAAGTTTCTTTAGTAAAATCAATGTTGTTCTAAACAAGAATTGTAATACACATTTTTTTTAATGCTGAAACTAAGCATATTAATTGAAATTAATTGAATATGGGCAAGTGTTGTGTCACTAAACTATCCTAAACTATTTAACACAAAGTAGTATTATAGATCTGGTTAAATGCCTTATTGCTATAATAACGATTAAAGCTTGTTTTTTTTTTTAGAAGGAAAATATGTAATACTTTCAGAAAAAAAAGCTAGTATTTTCTGCAGAGGTTTTGGAATAAATTTTTAAATAAAAAAAATTCTTTTTTTCAAATTCTACTTCATTTGTTATTTCTAAACACTATGCAAGAAATTAAAAAATTAAATTTGGAATCATACTTAAAACTATATCATCAGAAACAATTTTGTGAAGTAGAGAGCCATACATATTCTAATAATGGAGAAGAGTTAACTAATTGTTTTAAACACATAGATGAATAATACGCATTTTGAAATGTTCTCAGATCATTAATAGTTTTTGGAAGAATATAATCCTCTACTTCACTCTTTCTTTCTGTTGCTGTTTCTTCAGCGTCAAGCAAAATTACAGCTTCATTATCACTGGAATAGCAGAGAATAAGTTCTGATTGATTATGTTATTTTAGTTTAACATATGTTAAATGAGCATACACATGAAAAAGCCAGCGTTTAAACTAACGATTAACAATACTAAAAATATCGATATTTTCTTCGTTTTTCTCAATAAAGTTTGTGAAAAATTCCGACATATTTTTCATATTGAATATTTTTCTAGCGTTTATGATTTTGCTTTAAATAACTGTATCAGAAAAAAATTATATGGTTTGTATAATATATGTGGAGTACCACTAACAACTTCAATATAATTTCTTTTTAATGCAATAATTTAAATAGCGATTTCGGTGATACACTACCTACCAATAAGTATTTGGACACTTTCGAATTTAGACGTTTTGCCAAATATCTAGAAAAATTCTTGAGGAATTGTCTTGAAACTTTGGGCGTATTGGGCGTATAAAGAACATGTTATACATATTTCAGGAAAAATTTTGTTCAGAAGAGGAAAAGGGTCCCAGTAAAATATTAAACAAAAGTCAAAATATTTTGGATCACCCTGTAAAAAAAATTGCATGAAATGCTTTTTGGCTCTAGTAAGTCCTTATGAGGCTTCTTATTATTATGTGTGTAAAGTTTTATGAGGCTACGACATGTATTCATGGAGATAAAACTGTCTCTTTAAAAAATTGCAATATATATATACATATATTAGAGCCATTGCAGTGTCATTTTTCGCAAACTTGGCATACTACATTAGATACCACATACTGTCATCAGAAAAAATGTTAAATATCTTGCGAAATATGAGCATATTTACTAAATAATTATTAACTAAGTATGCGCAAGTTTTAGCAAAATTTCACTATACAGTATTCGCTGATTATAAATAAATTATAAATATGATTATAAATATTGATAAAACCTCATATCGTTTTTCTTTTTTTGAGAAAAAACTGAAATTGTGTTCATTCTATAAGTCATAAGTTTTTGAATTTACACGATATTTGTTTGGGGCTTTAATATAAGTAGTTCAATACATTTGGCTATAAAATTATGCAATGGGAATTTCGCTAAAGCTTGCGCATACGTAAATAAAAATTATTTAGTAAAAGTGCTCATATTCCGTACGATATTTAACATTTTTACATCCTGATTGCAGTATGCTGTGTCTAATGTAGTATAACAAGTTTCGTAAAAAGTCTTTGCACTGTGTCTAATACCATACGTGTTATAATAAAAAAACTGGCAAATTTGTTTAGCATGAATATATATATATATATATATATATCCATGAATGTTTGTAGTAACCTCATAAAAATTTATACAGATCATTAGAATAATCCTGTAAATCACATGCTACAACAAAAACACATTTCAAGCATTATTTTTTACAGTGTGACACAAAACATTTTGATTTAATTTTTTACAGGTCTCCTTTTTCTCTTTCAGACAAAACTTTTCCGGAAATATATGAGGTACATATGAGGTAATATATGAGGTATTATGGACATGTTCTTTATACACCAAAAGTTTTAAGATAATACCTTAAGAATTTTTCTAGATATTTGACAGAACGTCTAAATTCGAAAGTGTCCAAATACTTATTGGTAGATAGTGTATTTTACTTTCTTTACTGCACAATCTATTCCTTCTATCTGATTTTTAACGATTGCTATCCATTAACATTGTTGACTTCTGCAATGATTTCATTTCATCATATTTTAAGCACAGTGAAAATGTTCTTTCTCTTGTTTAAGATTATATTTTTACTTTCTCTTACCCATAAGGTAGAGAAAGTATTGTTTTTGGGTCAAATTTTCGAACGCGAGATTTTGTTATATTTACACGTTTTGAGGTCCCCTGAATACGAAAATCATGTTTTTAGCAAATGGTCTGTGTGTGTCTGTGTGTATGTGTGTGTCTGCGTGTATGTCTGTGTGTCTATGTGTGTGTCTGCCTGTTATCAGCATATCTCAAGAACAAATAGTAGCAGACATTCCAAACTTGGTATTCTAAATGTGTATCATATACAGATGCTACAGTAAGCTTTTCGTTATGATCAAGCAAATGGTTCGTGTACAGGGACAATCAAGAGAATTCTAATACATTACGTCTATGGGGAAAATTGCAGGTAAGTAGAGTTTAATATTGTAATAGAGATAGTGAACTGGAAAAAAAAAATTGTGTTTGTAGGAGCCTCGCCTCACCCCTTGTGGGGGAAGTCATCCCTCGAGGGGAGTAAATTTTCATGATGGGTATCTTTCAAAAGAGCTCGCCAATACCTTTAAAACGAATCGTTGAACCATCGATCTGCGATAATTTAAAACAAAGTTATCGATTTTTTTTTTTTACTTTTAACGAAAAAAAAAAAAAAAAAAAAACTTAGAAAAAAAATCGTATTTTTTTTTCTTTTTTTCCCCCTTTAATATTGAGAATAAAATGGATTTTTTTTTTGGATATTTAGTGTTATACTACTTCTCTAATATGGAAATCGTCTGCATTATCATAAAAGATATATATTTTTAAAATAATAATTTAATAAATTATTTTATAAAAACATAATTATTTTTTAATAACCGAATTAAATTTTACATAAATCTAGGTGCATTAATGAAACGGGTGGTTGAGGGGGGCAGTAGCCCCCCTCACACAGAATTAATTATCATATAAACTCTTCTGAAGCCTAATTTAAATTGTTTAACATAGGTTTACATAACATCGTAATCTTACCTCTTAATCTCCAACCTATATTTATTGTATTAAATTTCAGGGTTAGAGAAAGTCGTGTGAGTGACACACCAGATTATTCCTTTTCACATACATCTATCAAGAAATAGGCCAGCACCTGTCGATTTCTGAAAACCTACACGACAGTTTAACGATTTTTTTTTTTTTTTAATTATTATTCCATTATTATAATTTTTGTAAACATTTTTTACCTTTTGCAATCTTTGTTTTATCTGTAAAATGCATATTACACTGTCTATGTGATCCGATGTTCGAATATGTTTCAAATAAAATTCATTGAGAATTATTGGAGATTTACGGCCACAGTGTGTTGTTTAGCCTCCTGGTAAAGAAAATACTACGCTAATCCTTACTCGTTAAGACTGAAGATATTTTCAAAACATATTTTTCTAAAAAATTTATTAGTATTTCTTCGTTATTAAAATTTCCTAACAAGATTGTACACCACACAATCATGTACACCACGCATCATTTTCATTATTTGCAAACACATCGAATCGAATCATCGATTCCAAATAAAAAATTAATGTTCAAGTGCATTTTTGGGAAAACTGCAATTTTTTTAAAAAGAAATATCATATGTAAATCATGTGCAAACATTCACTTAGTTGCTTCACATTGCAAACGAACCTGAACGATATGAGCTTTCACCCCATGGACTACTTTGGGGATTTGTCAAAATTCTTGCGAGGAGTATCGATGTGAGGCTTGTATTTTTGCAGATGACAGCAATTTTGTGCACTTAATGTAATATTATGCACACATTGTATTATTAACCTGTATTGGTAAACCATGTCTAAGTGGATTTATTTTTTATTCCCTTTATATTGCTAGTGCGCACACATGTCGTTCCTCTTTTATGTTCCTATGTGAAAACGTTTTGTTTTGGTGTGCCTGATTTATGCATAAAGTTTGACAGAACACTTTCGATTCACCCCATATATGCACTATTTAAAAAATCTATACGTATTCTTTGATTTATGAGTTGAACCAAATATGCCTAATAAGCCTATCTTTAAAAGTTTGAAGTTTTTTGTTCGTAACTAAGAAATTTTACTTTTAAAAAATGTCATTTTACATAATAAAATAATTTCAAATAGTTTAAGAAAATTAAATTTGTAAAAAAAAAAAAAAATAAATAAATAAATAAGCTACAATTAATTTAACTAGATTGAATTAAAAACACTCGAATCATGGCTAACAGACCAATTGCGCGTAATGGAAAATAAATTTAATTTAGACCTATTACTACCAATAAAATCTTAAATAAATCTTTAATGCTAAATTACGTGTAGTATAGTGCCACCACCTAACGATCTTTCCACGCAAAAATTTTTCTTCTGCATTTCAGTGAATTTATATTTCCATAATAAATTTCGTGTAATTCCACGCCATAAAAGTTGAAATATATATTTTTATTAGTGGTGTTAAAAATGTGGTAGATCAGTAAATGTCCTTGAAATGAATTAAAATATATGGTGTGCCCAAATGAAAAGGAGACTAAAGTTATATGTGAAGAAATTTTAATAACAATATTATAATTACAGTTCATGTGGAATACTACAACTATAAATAATTGCCACTGACATTGATACACTCATCCTCTGACAGATGCTTGAGTACCCATTGTGCACAATCTTTGCTATAACCAACCTTTTTGCGGATTATGTGATGCACAGTTCGTTTGCATATCGACAGTTCAGCAGCAATTTCATGTTTGGAGATCCGGTGATCTTGCCGTATTAGCATATCCACAGCGAATTTCTTTATGCTGGTCTGGAGGAATCCATGATGCAACGAACTGCGGAAATGGCTCTCCAGCAATCAGGAAATTGATGCGAAGCTGCTAACTACACATTTGCATCTAGCAGTACGCTCACGCCATCTATTGGCTAACACATTAACTCACTGGGATTTGATATAACGCCGCTACAGGTAAAGTATAGTTTTAATTTGGGCACACCTTATAAAACGAAACTAATTGGAAGAAGTGAATGTTGAAGCCTATATTTTAACTATACAGTCGGCAGCAAAATTATTGAAGCACTAGCTATAATTCTTACTTAAAAGGTGGGCACCTAATATTGTTTTGTTCAATAAATATTTGTCGAATCATGATCTTAATCTTATACTGTTTATAAAAAAGTAAGTTGATGACAAAATTTGGAGATCAAAGTAATATATATATATATATATATGAAAAGTGCGGATATGTGCTTCAATAATTTTGCTGTCGACTGTATAATGAAATATCCATAAAAAGTTATTATTGTCTTAAAAATTTCATTTATTTATGGACATATGGACAATAATAACATCAACTTCTATTTGAAAATTTAAGTTATGTTTATTTATGTGAAGTACTTTCATTATTTAGTAAAGTTAGTTATATAAATTATATTTTAATAAGTTTAGTTAAGCTTTTGTTAAATTATATTTTTTAAACAAAAGACTGAAAATAATTTAAATTTATCCATCAATGATAGTAAAAAAAAAAATCATAATCATGCATATATTCATATATTTTTATATAAATGTATATGCATGTGCTTAAATGTACTGGAATGCGTTCAAATGTGTTTACTCACACACATACATATGTATATAAACACTTATGTTATCGTGGTAAAATACTTTTTAAATTAATTTTGATAGTTATATATTCTGCAAGACAATACATTAGCATCAATAATTAAAAATTATGTATACATAATTTAATAAATAGACTGAAAATTAAAACATATTATTTTGGTATTTTGGAATTTAAAATGCATTTGGAATTCTTTTGAAAAAAAAATAACCAACATCAATATAAGTTAATATTAATAATAATTTTCTATAATTTATAATATAATATTTTAAAATAATAATAATAATTTTTGCTAATACTACAAGATGTGCCAGGAAAAATTAATGTTTTCCTATTAGACATTTTATGTATAATGTAACAATCTGCAATTTCCCTCTCGCGATTTAGGCTTTAGAAGCTTTAGGCGAATGCAAAACAAACCGTCCGAAATGTTTTTTAATGGAAAAAATTATGTTTTGATTAAGACTAATGATACTTCAGCCAACGTGATTGTATTTTTACTTGGAGCATTCATATTTTTCTCTTCGTAAATGCAGTTTTCCTTACTTATCTCGTTATTTGATGGCTGTTATTATTTATTCATTAATGTTGTATAAGTCATTTATTTTGTTCTGGACAACAAATTTACAAGATGATAAATTATTGTTTTAATTTTAACTGCATGTATAGTTTTAGATAGTTATTTTTCTATTATTAATCTTATTTTTTTTAATTAATTGCAACTATCCATTATTCGAAGATATATATTGTTATAAAAAGTTACAAGTCCTCATTTATTATCATGCATTAAATTTGCATTAATTTTAGGATCTTGCCTTTTACAGTTGGAACAAATGATCGCATGCTTTAAATTAAAAATAAGTTACGCACTGAACACGTTATACTTATTTTTATATTTTAATCATTTATTTATTTCGTTTAACTAATTAATAGTAAAACAATTTTTTTTAAACTCTTATGTAAGGTGCTACTTTTTTTTATTAATATCATGAAGTAGATATAACTCTTTTAATTCTTAAATAATAATGTTTTATATTGTTATACCAAAGACAATATCAAAAAATTTATTCTAAATTTTTGAAATACGTTTTTATATGACTAACAGCAGGATTAATTAGAGGTTGGCGGATGGGATAAAAGGACACTGGACACTTTATTAAAAACAAATTTGATCTTCATAATATTTAGATCAAAGCATTTCTTGAATATTACACTGTAAAAGAAATTCAGGAACGTTCCTGGGAAATTTAGGGCAGCTAATGTGCCTAATTTTTACCAGTAACGTTCCTGGAATTAACCAGGAACCATTCTGAAAAATTCAGAAACATTCCCTCTAAAAGTCAGTAACCTTCCTGGAATTAATCAAAAAGCTTACTGAAAAATTCAGAAACATTCCCTCTAAAAGTCAGTAACCTTCCTGGAATTAACCAGGTACCTTTCTGAAAAATTCAGAAACGTTCCCACTAAAAGTCAGTAACCTTCGTTTAATTAACCAGTAACTTTTCTGAAGAATACATAAATCTTTTTCACTTAAAGTCAGTAACCTTCCTGGTAAAAAAGAAGGATGACTATATATTTCAAAGATGTACCTGAAGAATCATTTTGATTTTGACCAATACATAGTTCACAATTTAGTTAGCTTAAAATCTTTGCAAGGTAATTTTTGTTTATTTCACGAACGTTTCAAAATATATAACACACACACACACATATATATATATATATATATATATAGTTCATAAATGCAATATTTATCTTAAAATTTTGTACAGACTAGTTTGGTGGTAAAATTAAATATGTTTAACTATTATTGTATTTTTCCCCCCTCTTATAGATTAGATATTTAAAAAAAAAAAAAAAAAAAAAAAAAAAAAAAACACCTTGATATATGTTGTTTTGTATCAAAATTGTTATCAAATCAAATATTTTGAAAATTCATTAAATATATTAAAATTCTGAAAGAACATGCGAGTCTTTCAACCTCTCCCTATGTGACAAGACAAAATTAGGTTGTGGGCCACCTTTCGCTATGGCAGAAAATAGTTGCCCCTCCTTTACTGTGGCTGAAAAATATTGCGTACTCCCTCTCAGAAGGCTTATAATATTTTACCACTCCCCCCTCTACGCGCAGATTGAAATCCATAACAACATTTGGGAAAATAAAAAAATATAATTTCGTTATCTATGCAATGATTGTCAAATATAAAAGTTGTACATTTTTGTTCTAATTTTTTTTACAGAAAATCAGTGCTTGTATATGACAGGTATTGGAAATACAAAGGTGAAGATATTGTTTTTAGAAAACAAGATTAGAATAATTAGCAATCAAACATTCCTTTATACTCAGTTCAAAAGTGTATGATGAACATTTTGGTGTTTCTCTAATTAGAGAAAAAATCATTTGTATTCCCAATGCCTTGAAACTATAATACATTCTAAGATAAAAAGCCACTCTAGAAGCATTAACAGATTATGAATTAATGTTTTTCCTTTTAACATATTAGTTTATATATATATATATACATATATATGTGTGTTAAAAATCTAATACAATTTTTTTAAAGTTTTAACTTTACTCAGCTTTCGCCTGAATTAGATAGCAGTATAAGAAACTATTTGATCCTTAAAAGTGCTTTTACCCCCCTTATTTTTAATACTCAAATGAGTTTAAAGCTAAGTCTTCCAGTGCATAATAACATACTTTCAGTTTTTTCCAACATTCAGACCAATTCATTACCAATTTATATATATATATATATATATATATATATATGTATATTGGGGGGGGGGGGGGTTGTCATTGAGAAATTATTACATTTTAAAAATCAAAAATTTTGCCTTTATAAAATGATACATTAAAATTTCAATAATTTGTAATATATGCAAATTTGTTAACAGTTTTGTAAAATTTCTTTTAATGATTTGACTAGAAATGCCGTTAAGTTGTTGGCAGCAAAAAAAAAAAAAAAAAAAAAAAAAAAGAGAGAGAAAAAAAATCATATCCATCAGATACACTAAGATCAATTGTAAACATTAATAATTAAAAAAAAAAACAGAATTTAAAGGAGAAAGTAGTAACATTAAATCAAACTCTTTCCAATACAAAAGAATTATCTCTCGAACTGTGTAATGTAGTTATTGAAACAAGTAATGATATTTGTCAGATAAGGCATGTGTAACAAAATGTTAAACAAGTGTTCATTTTGTAACCTATTTCAGTACAATGTATCATATAAAATTTCCTTAATAGGTATGCGGAAAATCTCTAAGTTCTACTATGTTTTTGAAGAAGGCGCAAGTGTCTTCAGAAAGCCATCACTTTTTTTCTTTTAATCAACACTAATGAAAAAAAAAAAATCATTCAATACAAAATCTTTAATGTGTTAAGGTGGTTCTGGAAGTATACATGCCTAAGTAGATATTTTTTTTTTTTAAATATTATAGATTTTTAGGGCTTTGACACACATTTGGCACTGTTTTTTTTTTTTGATAGAACAAATTCTTGGGGGAAAAAAAAAGACAAACCATTAACGCCTAGGGTTGCATTTTTGCAACACTTAAAATGTTCAAAATTTATTATAAATAATAACAGTAGTTTTATTGAAAATTTTATGTTACAGAATAATTTTTAAAGTTGTATTTGAAAAGGAATTCTCCCAGTAAGTAATGAATAGGCTACTTTTGTACACATCCCTGATTTCATTTAGTTAATTTATGCACCCAGTTGTCAGATTACATCATAATGGCTTCAAATATTGGTTAAAAAAAAGAAAAAAAACTTAGATCTAGTGATGATTTAGTGAAACTTTATTCCACTTTCTTAGGATATTAAGATACAAAGTAAACATTCAAATAATTTTTATTTACAGTTTAAAATACATAATATTAGCAAGATACCAACATTATTCAGAGCAAAATGTCTATCATCAAATTTATTAATACAATCTTCTTTACAATGATATATGTGTTTATTTTACATATTTGCCAACATTCAGTTTAGAAAATACGCTATACAAATATATAAAATAAATGGATTATATATAAAAATACTGCCAACTCAATAACCTTTTTTAAAATAATAATCCAATAAGAAACTACCATAGCAGTTCAATCAGGCAAGAAAATAAGTGAAATAAAAAAGACATTCAGTTATGTTTTGAACGATATACGAAGACATTAAAATAATGGGATATGCATAAAATATTGCTCACTCTATAATAAACTAATCACGCACTGATTAATTTTAAGTAAAGCAGCTTCACTAGTATAATATCCAACAGTTGTTAATATAAAAATCAAAGCACATGCGACACACGTGAAAAGTTGCGAACGATATGAAGCCAAGATGGCGATCCAGCGATATCAAAGATATTGCCGCGCAAAAGAAACCTTACTGAATTCAGAAAATTTTTCGCCCTGAAACTTATTTTTCCCAGGAATCTGAAAAAAAAAAAAAAAAAAAAAACCGTGGAAACCAGGAACGTTGCTTGAAATAATGCGTAACGTTACGGAATTTTCTACAGTTTATGATTCATAATTATTTCTTATAAATACATTGATGTATTTAAAAATAAAAGTGCGATATTTGTACGTTGTCTTGTTTGTAATGTACCTGAAATGACAAACATGAAATTAAAAATAAAACTATAAATTTAAAAACTGCAGATTACATATTGAAAAATGCATAATTTAACTAAAATATGATGAAAAAATACTTTATTATGTGATACTGGTGACTTTTGTTATATTTTTTGATATTTTTCGTTTAATTTAAAAATGCAATGACCCACCTAACCATTCACAGCTTACAACAGCCACTCTGCCGCCTCCTTAATTGAATGACTGCCTAACCGTGTGTGTACGTGCGTGTACTATTTATTAAACATAATAGTACGAATGAAGTGCTATAAAATATTTTTTAAAAACCAAATAACCGATAATGACAAAGAAAAAAAAGTATTCTTTAACTGTTTTTTCAAAATGATGAAAATTTTGCTACTTTAAGTTATAACTACAGTTATTATTCCAATTAAAACTGGAGAAAATAAATGTTAAATTATTTTCTCTCTGAATAACTATTTCTTCTTGAAATTCTAAAATTTAATAACTTGTTGAGCTTCTAAATTGCAAATTTGAAGAAAAACAAAAATAACTTTATAATTTACTACCAATAATGTGTATTATTGATTTCTTTCTTGGAAGTAAATCATTATGTTGTTTTGACTTAATGCATTTATTTACTTATAAAAAATTTTAAACAAGAATATGGATATCAAGCGATATATATGTTTACAAAAATGTTTTGTATTATTTGAAAATGTACAGTATTTCTTCTCATTACTACGAATTCTGGATAATGTAAATTTAATAAATCCATGTATTTCAAATAAATAAAAACCATTAAATGCCTTTTTTCACAATAGTTTTAAATAAATTGATGATTGTTAAATTTTCGAGTATTTGTGTCAATTTGTATTAACACGACAAAAATGTTGTAAAAGAAGTGAAACAATGTATTATAAGAAAAGAGGAAGTTTATATCTAAAGTACATTTATGTGTTTTTAAATGACAAAATTTCGAGTTAATGATTGCTACTTCTCAAAAACGTAACAAAACAATGAAAATTTGAAATTAATTTTACACTACAATTTCCTTTGTTTGCTTGTAATTATTTTCCTTTTAAATTGGAATATTCGAACAAAAATAATAAATTGAATTTCTTGATTAAACTTATAAAACAAATAAACAAATGGTTTCCTGTTAAGAAGTCTTTATCAAATATTATCTTTAAATTAATTAGTATTCTATTCTATTTAATTTTTAAATGCAGAAATTATAAAATGCTATACAAAGTATTCCTAGAAACATTTTCTTAGGAAAAACAATATATTATATTGTTTAGAAATAATCCAGAAAAATATTATAAAATAAATGGAATTTTTAAATAAATATCTTTGAATTTTGGCAATTAAAGACATAATACCTCAATAACGATCTGAGATACTTGGAGGAAATGCTTTTTTAATTGAATACAAAATAATTCAATGCACAGAACTTATTTTAAATAAAGTAAAAAGCGTTTTATTTATATAAAAATAAATAAATAAATAAAAACACTGGATGTTTCTGATATATTCTAAATTGTTCACAACAATATATATCTCACTTAAATATATTTCTGTTAGTTTTATTTGATAGTTTTGAATTTACGAATGAATTTTGAATATCTTCGACATGAAATTTTTAAGCGATATGTTAGCTTTTGTTTTCCTTTTGTTCCTTCTAGATAAGAATCTGCTTTTAATTATATATATATATAGCATATAATATTTTTATACCATAGTCTTTGAAAAATTAAGAAATATAGAATACGTCTTCTTTATTATGTAACTTAATTTTCTTGAAAACACAAAACAAAAATATTTTGGGAAAACAAACATTATATACGTAATTGTGCTATAATTTTAAGAAACTGATATCATGGTAAAGTATAATGGGTTCCTATACTTGAATTTTTTTCTTAATTCAAGTTTTATTTAGATTAAAGGGATAAATATAAAGAATATTTTATTTTAAGGTATTTATCATTCATAAACATTTTAGACAATAAAAAAAAAAGGATATTTAGGCTTGAAAGTTATTTGATGAAATAATTTTTAATTTTTGTGTCATTTTTAAATTTTATAAAAATTTAAATTCAAGAATATGGTAATGTCAGGCTCAGAGATAAGTGTGGTACATTCTGTAATAATTTTTTATTACTTTTTATAACAATTCTGTAATAATTTAAAGTAGCTTTCAGAATAACTTTTATAATTTATTCTACAAAATATAATTATTTAAATATAATTATTTTTTGGAGGAATACAGCATGTAATTTTGAAAATCGTTTATGAAATTTAAAAAAATCAGTACTCAATAAATACTCTAAGGGAAAACAGTATATATATATATATATATATATATATATATATATATATATATATATATATATATATATATATATAAGAATTATTTTTAAACGTCTAAACCATACGAGATATTTCTAAATCTATAATTTTATACATGAAAACCAAAAATTTCTAAATAAAATAAAACAGTGTTTTATAATACTTCAAAAAATAAAGTGAGATTAATAAAAAATAACTACACAATAAATAAAGTCATATTGAAATTTTAACTTTTCTTCCTTCCTTTCTTTTCTTTTCTTTCTCTTATATTTTTAGATTACTTTTTGAGAAAAATATGAGTCGTATAAATAAACTTAAATAAAAAAAATATTTTTAGAAAAATTTTCCCATTGTTGAAAAATTTATATCCTCTAATGTGTCGAAAAGAATTTTCTAATCTCCAAATCTGGATAAATAAAAATTTATGGAGTTTTCCTTTTTAAGACGTTATCTCATTCTTTTATTTAAAGAGTATATATATAGCTTAACAAAACATGTTTACAAATTTTATTTAATTTTTTTGTATATTAAACTTTTTATTTAGCAGAAGAAATAGGACATGCAGACTCTTTTATACTGACATTTACAATTCTCTCTTATAGTACACATTTTATTTTATGATCATTTTTCTCATTGCACGTGAAAACCATATTTATTTATTTATTTATTTTTGCCATATAATGGTTGACAAAGTCTTTTCTTTTTTTTCTCAAATTTTCGAAATTCAATTTTGCTATACTTGCAGATTTTGAGGTCCCGGAACCCGGTTAGTCTGTGCTCGTGTATGGGCAAATTCTTGTATGCGCATGTTCGTGAATGCATGTGTCTGTGCATCTCATCACCATAACTCAAGAACAGATATTAGTAGAAAGTCTAAATTTGAAATTCTAAGTCAATATCTAATAGTAGGAACAAAATGTTAATAGTTTTAAACAACAAGAGATATACAGAATATGATATATGTTTGTATTGAGTTTGAATTTATTATCATAAACGTTTAATAATATTAAAAATAAAATCTTTTAATACACTGCAATCTATCTATGTATCTATCTATTCTCTCTCTCTCTTTATATATATATATATATATATATATATATTTATATGTATATATACACCCCGCGAGAAAAAGGTAGGTACAAAGGGTTTTTTCTTTGATTTTTGATAAAACAAAATTATCTAAATCGTGCTGATTATTTATTATCATAAAAAATATTATCATAGCAAAAACATATTAAATATTTGAATCATATTCAAAATAATCATATTCAAAAAAAAAAAAAAAAAAAAAAGAAATCCTTTGTTGCTATCTTTTTTGTCGCGGTGTGTAGTCTTAAATTAGAAAAATTTTAGCGTTAAAATTTTTCTAAATTAGTCTTAAAACAAAAATTAGTCCAGGAATAGTGTTATTTTATGATAATAATAAATGGTAAGCACAATTTAGATATTATTTTATGAAAAATCAAAGAAAAAACCCTTTGTACCTATCTTTTTGTCGCGGGGTGTGTATATATATATATATATATATATATATATATATATATATACCGTGTGATCCAAAAGTCAGAGAGAAAATAAAAATGTATTATTAAAAAAGTTATTACCATAGAATTGCGCGGTTTTCGCTGAAATGTGCAGAAAAGCACGGGATATGTATACATATAAGAAAGAACATGCATATATTCCTTACATTTTTCACCAAAAGATCCCGCTGCATTCGCAGTAACATTTCACATTTCAAGCAGATCAAACAATCTTATTAAATTATGCGATATTGCGAACAGTGATTAATCTGTCTTTGGCGTGTTGCATATGATTTCAGACGTTAGCGAATATTTAAATTGGGCCTCTATTAGATTTTAGTGCTGTTAATCGTTCTAAAATGAAAATCATGATATTATTAAAAGATAAAATATTGTTAATTAAGCGTTATTATGATAATTCTTAATGCGCAAAGGCTGCTGGCCATTTTCATGAATGACGACCGCCACATTAAACATGTATAGTGCTAGATGTGTTGTTGAATGTTGTGTACCAATGTAAAAAGAAAAGAAATAAAAGAAAAAATAATAATAATTTTACAATTAAAGCGCTACCTTACGAAGAAAAATTGAACTAAATCCACAGTAAATCTTTTGTTATTAAAAAAACAAAATCCATGTATTTATGTCCATTTGAATAAAAACCTTATAGAGCTTCTGTCAGTACGTTCTGAATAATACGTTTTTTATATTTTCTGTGACTTTTGATATATATATATATATATATATATATATATATATATATATATATATATATATATATATACACATGGTGATTTTTATCTTTTATATAGATTTTATAATCTAACAGTTTTGGATTAACAAAAATATACTCATTTTCTAAAACAACTGAAGTTTTAACGGTAATTCAAACAATTTTTAAACGTAACTCACGCATTTAAATGAATTTTAGTTCTGTGATGTTATATACCTGTAGGTGTTTTTCTTCTAAATGTTGAATGTTTCTCTTTACAAAATATAACAGCTAATTGCTTATTTGCATTGTTAAAATATTTCCATTTCCCTGTAAAGCCTTTAATGTAATAAAATATGAGATACACATTAGCTAAGTGCTTGCATGTTATATTCGTACCTCCCTTTTTCGCCTGTTAAAAGGCAGTTCTTATTTATTTCAAAAAGAAATATTCATAACAAGTTTTTTTTTAATGTATGGTGTACTTACAAAGCTTCTATTCTTCTTCATTCAACACGAGATTAAGGAATATTTTTCTAGAAAACATTAATATTTATTCAAAATTTCGCTAGATACTTAAGGCGATTTGAACACCAGTTTGAATCATAAAATCTTTAGAGGTCTGAGATTTATCTATTATTCATGAAATTAAATTAAAGATTTTGCTGACCTTTATATATTTATTTATTTATTTTTAATAGTAATTCCCCGTAATCCACTAAAACAAGCTACACAACTGATAGCGGCAATTATCTATTACAGAAAACGTGATAATATATATATATATATTAGTCTAGTGAGGCACTCACATAATTTCATGTTACGATATTTTAACAGTATTTACAGATTGAATTGTATAAATTAGGGACAAAACGAAGAACGCCGTATATGAATAAACATTAAAAACAGATTAATAAACAGTTTTGCTTTATTATTTCTTACATTTCAATGTTAGGTTGGTTACCGCCCCCCAAAAATCTCCCATTTTAACATAGCTCCCACACCCATAATAATAACAATAATAATAATAATAAGGTTAATAAAATATTTTCTAGTTTATCCTCATTTATCAAAAAATCAAAGATTTTATTTTGTGCAATTATCTGTTTTTAAAGTGGGCTGATAAAAGAAATACATGCATATCAACTACTCAACTCATTATTTTTTGCATTCAGGAAACATTAAAATGCGTAATTAAATCCGAATTATTGAAACTAAGCGTTGAAAATTGAAATTAAAACATAAATTTTTCTAGCAAATGCGTATGAGAAAGTAACTATTATTCCTACGGCGTTTTCATGGACTTTAACTAAGCTTTACTTTAACTAAGACATAGACTTTAACTAAACAGTTGCATAACATACATTCAATAATAATTTTAAAGAAGTTCTAGTCAATTTTGTCCCCTTATTACTTCCGGTGTGAATTTTTTTTTTTTTTTTTTTTTTTTTTTTTTTTTTTTTTTTTAACACACTTGACATTGTGAGTTTTTTCGCTTTTCTTCCCATGCTATTCCTATGGGGTTTTTAGCCTTTTGCCCCCTCTTTTTCTACATTCTAAAGTGGCGGTGGTGCTTCTGGTGCACCATTTTTGGTGCTTCTGTACATTGCTTTAGTTATATAGATATATCATAACGTACATAAATTTAGCACAGTACGAAAACGACAAAACAGAACTTCAAATGAATTTCCTTACATTTTCAAGTATAGGCCTAATACATGAAAAATCTTTTTGTATTAGGACTGTACTTGGAAAAAAAATCTGCAAAATAATGGGGAATGGTTTCCATACAATACTCTATGCTAAAAATACTCATAATGGAAATTATGTGTTCATTTCATTTTCTTTCAGTCTAATGGTATTAAACGTTACTTACCATAAATTTCTGCTATATATGTAATGTATCTGAGTTATCTTGGATAATCCTGCATACGAAACATTTTCCCGATCTCAACGAAAAGTTTAATATAGCACCCTTATATGAAACTCATTTAAAATACCTAGTTGGATTTTCTTACTACTGTTTGTTGTTGAGATATGCTGATAATAGACCAACAGCTAAAAACTTGATTTTCGAATTCAGTGGACCTGGAAATGTGTATATAATTGAAAAAACTCAGTTTCAAACACATGACATAAATGCAATACTTTCTCTACCATTACATGGGTAAAAGAAAGTAAAAGGTTGTTTGTTTGTTATACGTAATTTAATTACCTGAAAAGATTAAAAGTGAAATATATATTTAAAAACCAAAAATTAAACCTATATGTAACATGTATTAAAACTTACTGCAAGTTTTTAGTTTCACTAGAAAAAAATTCAAAATTGTTGATATCATTGTTTTAATAACATCATAATGTATTAAAATAATCATAACCTTCAAAATTATTCTTATTACTTTAAACAAAACAAAACAGAAAAAAAAAAGAAAAACATGAAAGAAAAAAAAAGTACAATCTTAAATTCACAATTGTCCTTTTAAACACACACACACAAAAAAAAAGCCTCATCCGTTAAAAGCTTTATTTATTTTTTTCCTTTAAAAAAAAAAAAATAAAATAAAAAAAAAAAATAAACTAAGATAAAATAAAACTATACTCTGGTGTTTGTTTAGAAAAAAGCCATCAGTATGGCCAAGTTTTTATTTATTTATTTATTTATTTTTTATTTTTTACTATGTATTCTGTTAAATACGCATAAAATAAGTCTAGCATTACTTATTTGTATAAGATATCGTGTGTAAAAGTACATAAAAAAGTAATAAGTTACCTATATTCATAAATTGACAATGACGTAATTTCACCAACCAATAATTTGTTTTATCCATACCTTTAGAGTATAAGATAAAATATTTTAATAAAAAATGATTTAAGCTTGGTAATTTCACGAGAAAATATAAAATTATGCATGAAATATTCAATTTGTTATTAATATTTCTGCTTTTCTGTGTGTTTTTCTCTGTTATTTTCTCTTTAGAATTTTTTAGATAAATTTATGTATTTAAATTTAGTATTAAAAAATATAAAGAATATTTACTTTTAAGATCTTATAATTCATTAAATTTTTAGAAAATAAAAAAGAGAATTATATAGTCTTGTGATATGTAGAATAAAACATCCTTACAGTTTGAAAGTTTTTTTTTTTTTTTTTTTTTTTTTTTTTTTAATTTAAATTTAAGAATATGTTACTTTCAAGTCTTATAGATAAGTATTTTATACGCTATAGTAATTTTAACTACTTTTCATAACATTTCTTCATAAATTTAAAATGATCTTCAGAATTAGTTTCATAATTTCTTCGACAAAATATTCATTATTATTGCTTTTAAATAAGCATTTGTATTTTTTAATACTGTAATCTAAATATTTTTTAAGTTTGGGGGGGGGGGATATATGGTATGCAATTTTGAAAATGGGTTATTTGTAATATATAATATTAATAAAATCAATGCTCAAAAGAAAAATGAATAAATAAAAATTAAATTAAATGAAAAATTAGGAAACAATATATTTTATAAACGTCTATGGTATTCTGAACGTAAACCTCTAAGACATTTCGAAATCTACAAATTTTACACAACAATAAAATAAGAATGTAAAGAAAGAAAAACAATATTTTTTAATATTTCAAAAAAAAAAAAAAAAGAAGAAGAAGAAGAAGTGGGATTTTTCGAAAAGAGCTACAGCATAAATAAAATAATACTTAAGAAATATTAATTCTTTCTTTTCATTTTTTTTTTTTTTTTTTTTTTTTACATTATTTATTTTAGAAAACTATCAATTATATAAATGTATCTCGATCGAAAAACATAGTACAAATAAATGTATTTTCTAGCCTTGAAAAAATTATATCATCGAATACGCACACACACACACACACAAAAAAAAAAAAAAAAAAAAAAAAATTGATTTTGAAATATGGAAAAATAAAAAATGTTGGAGTTTTTTTCATAAAACATTTTTCCACCCTTGTATTTAAAGAACAATTTCTTTTTATCTTTTTCTAAATCACTAAAAAATGTTTTAAGATTTCATTTCATATTTTGTATTCCAAAGTTCTTCAAAGTATGTTTTTATTTAGAACAGAAAAGAGAGGTATGAAAATTTTGTTTAGGCTAACATTTATAATATCCCTCTTTGGTATTCATTTCATTTTACTATATTTTTTTCTGACTACACGTAAAAGAACATTTTTATTACTTCTTACCTATATAATGGTAGAGAAAGTACTCTTTTAGGTTCAAATTTTCCGAATAGAACTGTTGTGAAATTTACACGTTTTGTGGTCTCCTGATTCTAGAAATAAGTCTGGTATCGATCGGTATATGTGTTTTTGTCTGAATAAACTATCAGCAAAACTCAAGAACAAATAATAACATGACGTTAAAACTTGTTCTAATTTTGAATCATATAGGGATGCTACGCTTAACATTTTGTTTAGATTTGAAGAAGGATTCTTGTACAGGAATTGGGTGAAATTTCTAGTATTTACAATTTAACACATTTAAACTACATTAAAGAAAACGAAATGAGTATATATTTTTTTATTTGCAAAAAAGAGGTTTACGACGTGGTTTCAAAACCAATGACCATTTGTTTAGAAGGCCAGACTAAATTTCGGACTTATTAGGATTAGGACTATACTTGAAAATTGATGGAAGTGAATTTAAAATTGCGTTAAGTGTTTTTCATCCTGAGCTAAATTTAATTACGTTATGTAATGTACATGTAATTTGCAGACATTATTGTAATTTATAGACAGTATGCAGAAGCTTCCCAAACCTAAGAGATTGTCTGCTACTGGATGTAATTTAGAAGGGCTTAACTAAAATGAACCAAGTCCACTCTAGATTTTTACCACGTTTTTATTAATTCGCTTTCTTGTTTGTTTATCCAGTACAAATCTTGCAATCGATTTTTAAACTAATTTCTCGACTAGCTAGACATTTGAAACTTTTAGAATAGATCAGGACATGATGACAGTGCATTCTTTTAATACTTTTCTTCAATAATTAAATGTTTGAAAATTTCATACAATTGCTCTCTTCATTACGGATTTGGTCATTTTCCTTCAAGTTAATGGGATAATTCATTAAAAAAAATTAAAGTATTTAGTAACAAAATTTTAATATTTTAAATAAAAATTTAAATTTACGTGTATTTAAAGTGTTTTTAATATATTTAACAAATGACACGTGTTCAATTTAACTCTCTTTTTTTCTTAGAGATTATTTATGATACATAGATCTATCAAGTTTATATGATTCAACAGAAAATTTAAAAAAGTGGTATATAAAAAGTTTTATCGTGTAATTATTAAATATTATAATGACGTCACAACTCTCTAAAATATGAAGAGTGAGATCTGACTCTAAAAGAGTGGAATATCACTCTTTGAACATGCCAAAATGAAGCCAACCTCTAAAGCGTGAAAAGTCTCGTTCCTAAAGAGTGAGATTTCTCACTCTTTATTAAGAGTGAGATTATTCCGAGTAATTCAAAGAATAGGACTGTTTATTTTTCCTAAAAAATTTGGATACGCTAGATGATATCTGTTTTTACTATCCCTTTGCGTCAATGAGTGTATGTCATTTTAAAAGATATATTAATTCAGTCTGCGATAATTGGATAACAATGAATAAACGTCCAATGATTCATATTATTTTACATCAGTCATAAAAACTGAACTTCCGATTGCAGCAATAGCATTTAACATAACGTCTTGGTTTAGCGAGACAGGCATTCGCCCCCCCCCCCCAAATAAAGTTATTTTTATATATGCCGATTTATGCCCTCGTATATCCTAGTTCGACCTAACTCGGATTGCATTTAGTAACCCATTGCAGCTACCACTCCCCGTTTGTCAACAATTTCAAAGTGTGTTTTTCCAGAACCGTCTGGAATCAACCAGCCCTCAAAGAAAACCCCTCTGAGAAAAATTATTTGCCTTCTCCAGACGATATGAGACTTTTTTCAGGACTCACGAATAATTTGCAGCGAAAGTAAAAACGGAATTGTGTAACATTGTCTGACACATTAGTCAAACAAGTATTTCAGGAATAGCAAATGAAAGAAAAACTGCCACAAAGAAAATGGAACATTTTCAAATAAGACTTTTTTTTTTTTTTTCCCGGAAAAAAAAAAAAAAAAAAACGTAGATACGAGAAACATGCTGTGAGGGAAAATCAGGAGGATCAGGATAGTTTGTGCCTTTGCTATCTTAAACGATTTAAATGCAGTAAATTCTGAGAACAAGGAGCTCAATGTACAATCTGCAAATGCTGCGCTCATGAATCACGTATTATAACTGGAGAAACGATATTTTATGCTTGTCTTCATTGAAAATTATATCAATAAAAACATTTTTTTCCCTTCACACATAAATTTGCATTTTTATAATTTTTTGGCTTCATTAAGAAATCTCGTATAAACGATTTTCTTTAGGTTATATTGTGTTTTCGTTCGCACGACATAAAAATTAAGATTTGATGAAAATTTTGAACATTTCTTTAACTTTTACACTATAAAATATCAAACAGGTGACGAATGCTAATTTACCCCGATATCGGGGCAGGTTTGGGCTCAAGCGACTTGGTGTCAGTTTGAGCTTCTACACAAATACTCATAACTAATATTCTCAAATTTTATCATGATGACTTTTTCCTGAAGATACTGTTAACGTCAAACTGAGTATATAACGATGAGTTGTAATTTTTTTTAAACAATGTAGAAGGAAAAAGTGACCAACAAGCCCCGGTCTACCTTACATTAATCAATAAACAAAAAAAAAATATATACGGGTACCTTGCATATAAAAATTTGTTATTTAATCATTTTTTTTTATGATAGCGCATAATAATACACTTTAATGAACAATTTTCAAATATTCATGTAAAATTTTATATTACATTTTATACTCTTAAGACTAGCGTTTCCTGTGTATACAGCATCATTTACTGCAAAATAAATCAACCGAAAATTAATTAAATTTCCATTAATGCATTGAATATTACTTTAGATACAATGTTTACGATAAGTTTTGCAACCATACTAAAAAGATGCTATGTAAAAAAATTTTGTAGCAGTTATTTTGCGCTTCTTTTAATTAAAAACGATGCATTGCATTAAATTTTCTTAAAATGTAATTAGCTTAAGGCTAAGCAAAAAATACTTAGGTCTCTAAAAATTGATGTTTTGCCTTAAGAATTAATTATTCAGTGAACCTTCTGTGAATTATTTTCGTCAACCATTCATCACGTTTCACTGAATTTCATTACGCAAATATCTGAAATATTAATGACGTTGGCAAAAAACTGAACATAAAAATTCTTATTAAATTTCAAAAATTATTTTAAAGTATAACAAAATACACATTTTTTTTTTCGTAATATATATAATATATATATATATATATATATATATATATATATATATATATATATTAATCTGCATATGTATATGTGTTCGTTCAAAAATGAATAATATTGCTTAAAATTTTTATACTGTGATTAAATTTATAGTGAAATATTTCTTAATAAATAAGTTTATTCTACGTTTTAAGTCTATTTTTTCATTAATTATTTTACTTAGATTTCAATACTATAATTTTAAATAACAGGCCAAACAAAGAAGCATTTAAGATTTATTAGTTCCTGCTAAGAGATATTTATGTAAGAAATTGTTACTTACATTAACATACAATCTATGATGAAGTAAACTGGGAAATGAATCCAAACTGATCGGAACAATTTGGTTCAACACCTTTCCATTTGAAGAAAACGAAGTCCGGTTTGTTGGTTTACTTTCATTATTCCTGCAACAAACCTTCAAATTAAGTTCAAAACATTTAGGTAAATTAGATGCAACTCTAAAAATATAATTGAAATAATTATAATGAATTTAAGAGGTGAATAATAGAAATTATATTTTAAATTTAATAATGTTAATAGTAATAAAAATAATAAAAATATAAAGTAATAATTTTTTTTAAAAATATTCAAAATAGCTACTTAATTAAAGGAATTAATATATATATATATATTTGTTGAAACCGAAATGAATTTGGGTTTGGGTCCTCAGTGCTATCGGCAGTGTCTTATCTTGGTTCGCAACGCTAACGAATTAAAAAAAATAAAACATTAAAACCTGTTAAATAGTTATCGAGAAAGAAGCGGATTTCTCAAAGAGCCAATTCTCGGGTTACTCATAGCTCAATGGGGTCACCACTGTCTTCGTCAGAGTCTTTACCGGACAATTCGTGCACAATATATAGTCTTTAAACAGGTAGTTGTAATTTAAGCAGATAGTTGTAAAGTTTAAACAGGTTGTAAAACTTAAACAGGTAGTTTCCTGTTTAAATGTAATCTTTAAATATTTATAGTGCATGCTGGGCCATTTCGCTACTCCCTGCTTTAGCATCTTTCTCAGGGTTGCTAAAAATATTGCAATGAATTTTTCCAAAAAGAGACAAGCCCACCAGCGGCCGAGCGGTTCTGCGCTCAAAGCTGGTAGATGGGAGGTGCCGGGTTCGATCCCAGGTCACGCTCATCGACCTAGCCGTTCGGAGTTTTCCGTGGTTTCCTCCGAAACTCGCGTAAATACGGGCTAGGACCCCTTAGAAAGACCCCCACGGAGGGCATTCCCCCTCTAGGCCTAGGACCCATCAGGAGTCAATCGGCCTTAAAATCCTACAACCAACCAAAAAGAGACAATCCCCAAACTTGTTCTAATCCTACAGCCAGTGTTTTGTGTCTTATCCATGTGTGTCTGTGGGAAATCTTTCATTTACGATTTTAGGCTTGATACATGAAGGTCGATATAGTATGATTATAGTAAAAATTTCTGTATGACATTCAGGGTCCAATTACTCACTACCAGTGGCAACGGCTTACCCATGCGTGCTGCACAACAAAATTTTAAAGCTATATTTTTATATAGCAATCTCCGGTCCCTGGTCCGAATCCCGGAGCGGGCATGGATGTTTGTGACGTCCTATGTCTACATGGTTTCATAAACTTGTTTCTGTAAATTGTAATATGGATCAATCGAGACAAAAACCATTGAATCTATAGGTCTTAAAGCATAAATAAATTATAAATTGTATACAGCACATGTTCACATCGAAAATTTATTTCTTTAAACATTCCAATTTTATTTATTTATTTATTTATTTATTTTGTGTATAAATATATAATTTTATTTTAATTTTTTTAAAAAGCATTTTTTATTTATTTAGCTTCAGCATGATAAATAAATATTAAGATAAAGCTTAAAGGGGTCAGTTTTACTACATGCGCAAATTGATATTTTAAAATGTTTTATTTTTATCAATACGACAAATAGACGACATATACATTTTTTTTTCTGTGGGAGGGGGGGGGGGGGGATTAAAATATAAAATATTTAAATTCCACAAAACCTACGATAAATTATTACGCGTGCAATAAAGGTTGTACAATTATGCTTACAATAGCCTTTTTCATACTGAATATCAAAATTCTTTATGCATTTGATGGTATTTGTACAATATTTATACAACCTGGTGGCACACAACTTTCGTTTTGGTGTTTTACACCAATTTGCTTAAATGTGGTACATACTATTAAATTTGTACCATTATATTATATCACATAAATGATTATTAGTTTCTTAATGAATTCTTAATTGAATTTTTAATGAACTTTGAAATTATGTTTTATTTTTTCTTAAATTTATTTATTTATTTAAAAAGCCTTTTGCTTTATTTCATTAAAATTATATTTCAGTTTTACAAATTCTCTCAAATGAAGTTAACATATTTAAATCAAAATACAGTGTATTTATCTAAATTTAAATATATATTAAAACAACCTAGAACGCAGAGGCCGTCACAAATCTTCCTACATTTATATAATAATACCATTTACCAGTTAATAGGCTCTAAATTTAACTACCATAGTTTTTTTTTTTTTTAATTATTTTTTATGTGATATTTGGTGCAATTTCAATATACTGAGATATACCGATCAAAATAATGAAGAGAAAGTGGAAAATAGCAACGCCATCTGTCATCCAATATATACTCAAATTAAGTCAACATAATTTTTTTAAAATATCTATCTCACATACAAAGCTTGATGCATTTCTAATATATAATGAGATAAAAATGCGCTATAGATTTATCTGCCGTAAAAGCTGAAATATAGCCTTCAAATAAAAGGAATTATTGCTGCATTGAATTTTTATCTGCAGTGCGATATCCACTAAAATTAAATCATTTTAGTTTTATTATAATATACATATCAAATGTCATTTTTAAGTGAAACAATTCGGAGAAAATACTAGAAACTATTCTCTAGACATCATGAGTACTTCATGGATAAAGAGAAAACTACCTAAGATGTTGGAAACTTCCATCGTAGCTCCTTAAACCAGGGAAAACTCCAGAAGAATGTAAAAACTTCAGGCCTATTGCCTTTATAAGCATCCTCTGTAAAGTTGTGGAACGAATTGTTCGTAACAGAGTGATGACAAATATCCTTAATGAAAATAAAATCAACTTTTATCAGACGGCCTATAGGAAACACCACTCAACAGAAGACCAACTTTTCTACCGCTGTCAATTTATCATTGACGGCCTACAAGCTAAACCACACAAAAAGATTACTGTTATCTTCCTAGACATGACCTCAGCTTTTGACACGGTGGGGAGACAGACACTCATACAGACCGTTCACGAAATGGGTATACAGGACAATGCCTTAATCTGAATATCAGATTTTCTCAAGAACTGAAAAATAAAGGTACGATTCAATGGTGTCTATTCGGATGAAAGAAGGACTTGGGGCGGTGTACCACAGGGTTCTGTCCTCAGTCCCCTGTGGTTTCTGATTTACGACAATAATATTCACCCACATCTTCACAAGGAAACGAAGGTGGTCTGTTACTCAGGCGGTGTTGCTGTTTGGCACTCTGATGAAATATCTGAGGCAATCCGAACTTTCTCTAAACCAATCTTTAAAAGGAATCTCAGAGTAGTCAAACTCCTTAAAATTGAAAATAAATCCACAGAAAACGTCGTACAGCATTTTTTCCACAGACAGAAAACACACCTAATTTGGTCCTGAACAACCAACCTCTATCGAAAACAGAAAACCCTGTTTATTTAAGGCTTACTTTAGACGCAGAACTGCGCTTCCCTAAACATGTTAAGAAATGTGCCAAAAAATCTCTTAAAAAGTTGAAAATCATGAAATGTGTTTGTGGCACAGATTGAGGACAAGACCCAAAACTTTGAAAACAATATATATTCGACCCATTATGGAATATGCATCACCGATTTGGTCCCATGCTTTAAGTTAGACGTTGAAAAAATAGATTGCATACATGCTAGAGCTTCAAAAATCATCAGAAGAACTGTTGCTTCCACTGGCAATGTCAAGTCGCAGCAAGAATGCGCACTACAATTACTTGAAAGCAGAAGGAAACTCCAAGTTACCAATTTTACCAACAAGATCAGAAGTCGAGATAAAGATTACATTTACAATCAAGCCTTCCAAATGTGAAGCAAAAGTGCCAGGCTCAAACGGTTCTCAGCATTGCAATTTGATGAAACAATTAGACAACAGATTGGACTTGAGCACAAGAAGTATGTGATCCTACAGGAACCAATGCAAAACTCAACATTTCCCAAAAACACAGAAATCAAAACTTATCTTTTTGAACTCTGCTCCAAAAATGAACCAGCAGTTAACATCAGAGCCAAAAGAATTAAAACCATCAACTCGTATATAAATGAAGACTGCATATTCGCCTTCACTGATGGATCTTCAGACGAGACTTTAGAAAATAGAAATGCCAGTGTAAATTTCAACTTTTCACAAGGTAAAAGAACAAAACAATTCAAAGTTGACTCAGGTAAAATATCCTCAAACTTTACCTGCGAGCTTCTTGCTATTCAAAATGCTTTGAACGAATATTTTAATCTTGAAGAAACAGAAAAGGCAAAGGAACTTGTCATCTTCAGCGACTCCAAAGCTGCCCTTCAGGCAATTCAAAATGGAAACTGGGGACTCGTGCTGAACATACACAACATACTGCATAAAATCTCCAGCTTGAATAAAAAAATGCATCATGCAATGGGTGTCAGCACATGTTGGAATTGATGAAAATGAGACTGCGGATGCTTTAGCGAAAGAGGCAAGAAAGCTTAACAGTGATAAACTGCCCTATGTTGTAACAATTAATGATATTAATGCAGTGGCAAAGTCAAGATTAAAGGATAAGAGAGTGAAACTTAAACATCAAATCTGTGAACTAGACACAAGCAGGACCCTTACCAGACTCCCACCTGGGAGGGATGAAAATCCAAAAAGATGGAACTACAAAGTACCTGCTCTGGAGAAACTGTGGCCCTGACGCAGAACTGTCACCTGAACATCTCTTCTCCTATCATACCATCTTGGCTACTTTATAACAGATTAGTGACTGTCCAGAAGAATGTCTCTACTCGGACATTTGCTTTGCTATAGCTGAAGCCGTGTTTAAAACCTTCGGACCTATATAGTGTCCTATTCTTTTTTTCTCCATGTCCACAACACCAGAACCAACCAACCACATCATTTTTAGCGTATTTTAGTATCACAGAAGCTGAAATATACCTTCCCGCCAACCAGGTTAAATTGAAGCATAGCAGAGCCACTTATCGGTCAATATCCACCTAAACTGAATAATTATAGTTAATCATCGCGACCCTCATGCATATCAAAAATGTGTACCTATATACAATAGAGGCTGAGATGTAGTCTTTCATTTAATAATAGCAACTATTATCATGTTTATGACAATCATGTTTTTAATTAAGTTATCATGTTTATGATAACTCAGAAAGTTTAAATTTATCGAAAACAGAAAATCGGAAATTTTTAAGAATGAAATACTTTTTTTCCTTACATATATATTAAAAAAAATAAAACTACATTTAAATTTAGAATTTACTTATATGCCACTTTATACATCCTAAAAATCTGTTACAATTTTACCTAACTAAATGGCAATTTCAATAATAGAGTAAAATTTTTTAATTCAGTCAAATGCTTTATTATATATATATATATAAAACATTTTAATAGAAAATTTAAGAAACATGTATCGGAAAAATAAATTATTAATTAATTAAAACTATACACCGAAGCATAAAATTTATTTCTGAAAATGCAGTTTAGAAGATTTAAAAAAGTATCTTTATATTAATTAAAACTGAAATTTTAATGGTGTTTACATAAAATAAGTAATATGTAATAAGGTCCTGTAGGGAATTAAATACAGATTTTGAATAATTCTAATCAGAGAAGCTTAATTAAGGTTATTAGCGCTATGCATAATGAATGCAAGAATGTCACATTTTAAAAGACTTATTTATTATGAAATCAAAAATTATAATTAATTAATCTGAAAACATTGAATAAATTTTAATGAATTTTGCATCGATAAATGAAGATATGAAAAGAATGTGTTGCACTTTAACTTGTATTCAATAATCTTTTTTTTTTTTTTTTTCCCTTTAAAAAATTATTGAGATTAAAATGATTTATCTCAAAATACGGGGTGATCAGTTTAAAAGAGTACCCGTTGGTTTTTCTTATTACCTTTAAATATGAAGGATGTGGCAACTATTCTGACACCGAACTATAATTGTTTAAACTTTGTTTAAATGTGTGAGACAGTTTTCAACACTGTTGGACTGCTACAACTTTATTTGTTAGGTAAAGCAGAAATAGAGATGCACATTTTTTTTTTTTTAAATCCTGTAATAATTTTATGATTAACAAAATTTAATTACAATTTTGAGCATTATCATTCCTACATTACATTTACATTATCATTATCATTTTTACATTATCATTTCATAGGCTTTTCCAGAAATGTCCTGCAAACATCGATGAATTGAAAGAGATCATAACGGAAGAATACCAACAATGCTGCGAAGTGTGTTAAAAACCTTCTTCGAAGTGTTCATGTTTGCATTCAAAATGGTGGAGAACATTTTCAACATTTTATGTGAAGAATGATAATGAAAAAAAAAACAAAAAATTGAATTAAATTTTGTTTTTCAAAAATAAAATTATTACGGGATTAAAAAAATTGTGAGTCTCTATTTCTGTTTTACCTCACAAATAAAGTTGTAACAGTCCAACAGTTTTAGAAATTGCTCACAAACTTAAACGAGGTTCAATCAATCATACTTCAATATTAGAATAGTTGCCATATCCGTCAGATTTAAGGGTTATAAGAAAAACCCACCGGTTACTCTATTAAACTGATCATCTTGTATATGCTACCGTTAAACTTTACAATATTTTCTCAATTTAAACCAGTCTCATTCAAATGTTAAAAGTGAAGTATAAAAACAGATGAAATGAAAATAATGTTCAAATAAAGTAAGTAAGAGCAACATTGTTAAGAAGAGTTAGGATAAAGCAATTTTAATAGAACAGATCTGCGTTAATTTTTTTTTTTTTAAGTGATACGTTTTTTGATGTATATTTAGATGCTGATTAAAGAAAAAATATTCATATTTTTCCATCACATGCAATTTTGACAGAAAATAAGATTATTCCACAGAAAGAAGCTTAAAATTGCGTTTTCTTAACTACCATCTCTGTTATTTTTCGTAAAGTATAGGCGATGTGAATGAAGAACAAGGAGAGTGACTTTATCAGGATATGAAAGAAATGAAAAAGAGGTATCAGGACAAATGGGATTTTAGCATGTTACCAAAAGTTTGTTGGATGATGCTTAGAGATTGCTCTCAAACCATAAAAAGAGAAAACGGAGCTTCGATGTTAAGAAACGGAGATTTTTAAAAAGATAACGTATAAATAAAAGCCTATTTTATATAAAAAGAGTTTCGATGTTGCTATAGGTTCTATGTGAATTCTCCATATCGTCACCTTTGCTTTGTGAAAAATCCTTACATGATAGGAAGCAAAATCGAGCATTTTTGAATTCAAACATTAGAAACATTTAAAGCAGTGAAAAAAAAAAAATGAAAAATTGGATTTTGCAGATTTATATAATTTCAGTTAAACCACACGTTTAATCCTTTCATTCTTCTGTATAAAACCGTCAAAGTTAAAAAATTATGTGAAAAATAATGTGAAAAAGTAAATTAACAAAGAAAAAGAAACTTACTCCAATAAAATTACACAATAAATTAGTATATGAAAAATGTTTACATTTTTGAGAGTTCAAAGTAATGTTTTTATACATTGTCCAGAACATTGCATCATGCGAATGAGACACGTGTATGCCTCGTGCATCATTGCTATCAGCCTCTCTTTTGGACATGTCACAGTAAATTTAAAAAATGGCTTTCTTTGTGAAAATCTGATTTTTATTTTCTTCGGCTAATTTTTGTAAATTTGCTGAATTCTAAAGTAGCTGAATTCTCCCGTAGTTAGAAATGGGATGTATATTGCTAATTACAACTGCTGTTACAAATAAGCATTTTCATTTTAAGATCGATTAATTAAAGGCAAAATATTTCTCTGTATTTATTTTTTATTTTTTATCTTTAATTTAATCATACATGCATATTGCAATTTTAATATTAATATAACACACACACACACACACACAAAAAAAAAACATATATAGTACATCAAAATAGTTTATTTCTAAAAATATCTCTGGGAGCTTTAATATTTAGCAACTACAAAATATTTTGTTAAACTGCCGTGGGAAATATATTAAAATTTAAAGAAAAGTGTAGAGAAATTAGAAAATAAAACGTTTCTTTTTCTGCTGAGGACTAATGTAAAAGTAAATAAATAAAATAAGTTAACAAATCTATAAGAAAAAAAGGGCCATTAGAGCATGCGCAGAAATCTTAGAGACAAACCGAAATGTTGATTTTATACGATTTTTTTCTTGTAAGGCGATGTAAAAAGAAGTGAGATAAAGAAAGAAGTGTGAGAGCGACGTCAAAACTATTCACACTTCTCATTTAACGTCTCTTTTAGATAAAACGCAATTTACAGAACAACATTGAAGAATTCTGATATATTATGTAATTAACCAATTGATTTTACAAATATTTTTGGATTATATAGGATTACTTGTAAAGCTTTAAATATTTGTCGTATGTGTGGTCTGTTTATGGGAACACACGCAAAAAAATCTTAATATTTGAAAAAAAAAAAAAAAAAAAAAAAAAAAAGGACAGATTTATTTATTTATTTATTTATTTATTAGATCTTTTGAAATTATATGTATATGATTCGTCTAAAAATTAAAAATATTTATCCAGATTTTTATAATATTCATGCAGCATGATATGAATTAGATTTATCCCTTTGTTAAAATTATTGATTTGTAATCACTAAACAAAATAAAAATGTGTACATGATTATAAGACAATAATCGTATTAAATGGGAGAAACTTATATTTTTGTAAATATAATTATGACTTTAAGCAAGAATGAAATCTTTATTTTTGTAAAAACACTTGTATTTAAAAAATTAAAAATGCATATATTTTTACATTAATTAGATGTAACATTAAAATAATTGCGATCTTTCTCATTAGTTTATTAGATTACTACAAAACAGTTTCCATTGATAGTTAAAATTGAGACAAATTATTTATTTATTTATGTATTTTTTTCGTGTTTTCTTTTCCTTTTTTTCCTTATAGGACTACCGTAGGTAATAGAAGTATCGCATTCCGTCAAAAATTTCGATATAAAGTTTTCACCTGATTTACATACTTTAAGATCTCCAGAGTAATTTTGGGAAAATGGTCAGTATATGTGTTTGTGAGGGAGGGTGGAGGAAAGGTTCTTCTGACAATAATAGCACCAAAATGAATAAAAATAAAAAGCACCAATTTGTTGGTGCTTTCTATTCAAACAGCACAACTAAAATGGTGAAACATGTAGCACCAAATTCAGTAAAATGTTGGTTTTAGTTAAATTTTTCTAATTTACACCTTTTCTAGGGTAAAACATTCACTGAAAAAAAAAAAGTTAAAAGTACAGGAAAATTCTGGCAGCTGCGGTGCCAGTTTCTCTCCGTCAAATATACAGTTTAAAACAATTAAATTGTATCACTGACATATATTTTGCACAGGAATCCTGTAAATCAAACAGGATATTTGTTAAAAGTACAGTTTTGTCCTGTATATTTGAAGGAGAAATACTGGCACCCCAGCTGCCAGATTTTTCCTGTACTTTTAAAAGGTTTTTATTTTTACAGTGTTGATCTATTATTTTTAACAGTGTAGTTATTTACTTCAGGAAACTTGCTAGGCGCCCGCCATAAGTAGGTCAATTTTCGATCTGGCAAATGCGTTTCTTAAAAAAAGTCTCTACGGATTTTCTGCTTAACACGGGATAGCAATGGATAACACACGATATTCACTGCTTCTTTTATGTCCTTTTGTATGTAATTGTTTGTTTCTGTTGAACAGATGGGTCAATATCTCAAAACGACTTAAACAATTTTCCTCAAATTTGCTCAATAAATACTTTTTTAGATGTAGTTTCAGATATATTGCTTTGTTATTACAAGAAAACTGATAAATGTCCCGATTAGGTCGGCCAATTTTCGATCTCAAAAATTGATGTTTCAAAGAATGGCTGGATCGATTTTTTTAAGCTTTTTATGTACACTCTTTATCTACCAGAAGAACGTAATGAGTTGATTTGCCGCTGCGGGAGAATTCTTAAGCGTCTGATTCGTGACGTCAATTATCACGTGTTCTGACCACACTATCTCCTAAACGAATCTTAAAATGTGTAGTAGTAAAAAAAATACGAATCGGAAAATTGTAATATTAAGATTAATAAGATAGGGAAATATTTGAACAATGTGTTAAACTAATATCAAAATAATATGCTGCGGCCATCATAAAACATTCTTACATGTCATTCTGTATAACAAGTTACTAGTTAATACTAATAAACTACTGGTTTTGACTGAAAAAAAAAACTAACTAACTAAATAATAATAATCAATATAACTTCTGGAAATAAAAAGTTTTTACATGCAGTTAATGGATTAATTCTATATGGATTAATTAATTATTATATGGATAATAATAATTATGTGGATTAATTTTAACCATAGCTTCTGAAACACAGTAAAAGGAAAAATTGCAGAAAGTGAATAACATGAGCGCCACCTGTCGACCTATGTACACCCAAATTGAGACAGCATTCTTTTTCGCAATAGCCATATCACATATAAATTTCATGCTTTTATGCGCTGTAGAAACTGAGGTATGGCCTAGGGAAATTTCAGCATAGCGATGTCCAAAATTGAATAAGCATTCTTTTTAGTGGTCTTCGCACACCTTAAGTAATATTTAATTATACACTATAGAGGCTGATATAGTTTTTTTTTTTTTTTAATCCTACAAATCGCAATACAGCAGTACCATTCTTATGTCATATGCACCAAAATTTATAGACAACATTTTACGCCAACGTGTAACTAAATACGAGTATAAACTACTTTGATATTCTGTACATTAGTTTCTGATGTAAAGCTGCCAAATAATAATAATAACTGGAATAAACATTACTTCAGATATGGTCAAAACGTGTCCATTTTCTTTAAAAATGAGTAAAACAATCAAAAAATAGAAGTTGGAATTTTTACAAGCTAAAGTTTCTTTTCTGGAATATGCAATACAGTAAAAACATCACAATGTTAAAAATTAGTCATTATACAATACCATACATTTTTGTCATATATGTATGATAGGGGAAAAAATTAAGTTTAAAATTTATAAGTAAACACGGTAAAAATACTTGAATGCAAAAAATAGCACTAAGCTAAACAAACGAGGGATTTAATCAAGATATCTTGTTTGTATAGTTTGTATAGAAACTTCTTGGATCATTTTATCCAATACTTATCCTAAGAGATTTAAAAGCGTTGTAAAAACACTCACAAATGTTAGAAAAGAAGTTCACGTCACAATAGACTTTTTTTTTCTTTTAGATTTAAGACATTCTATTTGAAATGGGTAATAAAAGAATTTAACCACCATTTGGAAGTAAAGGTCTTTTTTTTTTTAAGCAGAATCTTTTTTCGAACAGCCAAAAACCTAATAAAACTTGCATTAAAATTAATAAGATTTCCATTTGTGATTGAATTGTGATAAAAAAAAGTGATTGTGATAAAATTAATAAGATTCCATTTGTGACCATTTGTTTCCATTTGTGATTTCTATATCATTAAAACAATTCTTTTTTTTATATATTCTAATAACTATACACGCATTTGCATTCAGTACATTATTAATTTTTACAATTTATAAATTATTTCTATTATTAAATATTATTTTTTTTATAAAGATGTCTTAAAATTCATGTTTATTCTCTTTTGGAATCTCACAAAGTTGAAAAATATTTAGAAATTCGATTTGTTTTTGTATGCCCGCGTTCTAACTCCTGTATATATTCATAGAATTCCTTTAAATTAATACATGCTATTTAAGTTCACCATGGTATGTTCCCTATTGAAATGATGTAAATATCACCACTGGTTTATGTACAGAGACGCCTGAAATACTTCTAAAGCATTGCGTTCTATGAGAGCTATTTCTATGAACCATAATTTAATAACTTTATTTTAAACAAATCATAATGAATTTAGCATTTATTATTTGTATGCACAAAATATATGTGTAGAATATAGTATGATTAGCATTAAGATTCACAGGTCCGCACAACTTATACATTGAGGGCTATAACTGAAAATTGCTGGAATAGCATCTTCCTATTTATTAAGCGTTTTTCCCATTTAAGAATAATTTTTAAGAGTGATTATGATTTAAATTACTCACTTTGTCTGTTTTTCTATCTTTTTGACTATTCATCTGCCTATCTGTCCTTTTGTCCGGCACTAGCGTCTGCGAATATTTTCAGAATTTCTTCAAAATGATATGTGTTCTTAAAGTTCACTACAACGTTTTTCTTATTTAAAATAGTATAAAGAACACAATTGGTTTGTGTTCAACCACACCCAAAAGAATTTCAACGCAATGCACTTTATGAAAGGTATTTTTATTAAATTATATTTAAATAACTTTGCACTGCACATATCACAATGACATTGACATTTATTATTTAAAAGCTAAAAAAAAGTCTTCTACAACGTATGGTATATTTAGCTTTAGGATTAACAGATCTATACTAAAGCATTCAGATACATTAAAGGCTACAATTAGACATTGTTGTCATTGCATTTCTGTTTGTGAAAAGCGTATTTAACATTTTGCAATAATGTTTAAAAGTGATTATGAATTCAAATGTTTTATGCGTCTGTCTTTCTGTGCTTCTGTCTGTCCGTTCTGTGTTTACGCGGGCAAAGTACAAGGCAAAACGATTCAATGAGACCCATACAGTTGGAGTGTATAATTTATGTAAACTGCATGAGTTTTCGTTTTCCTTTATTTATTAAAAATTATATTTTTATATAAAAGTAAAAAAAAAAAAAAAAAAACATATATTGTACTTATATTCTGTTGTACTTATTGGTTTAAAAATAAAGCAATAACATAAAGTACGAAAATAGTTAAAGACATTTTATTATCTGCAAATGTAAATATTTATTTGTAAAAAAATATTTTTTTAGTTATTTTTGTAAACTATGAACGGAAGACTGTACATTATTTGCACTTAGATGCATTATAATGTATGTGTAATACTAAATTGTGTGTATTTTCTTTTAAACTTGTATGTAGTACATTTATATAATTATATTCGAATTATAGTTCTCGTCAAAAAGTGCACATATAAATGTGACTGGACATTTATATGTGCTGTATTTATAAACCGTATTTTTAAATATTAGGATACGATCGCAAAATTAAATACATAAATAACTTCTTGAATGATAAAGTGTGGAAACACAAAGGACAATGACTCATCTTTTTTTTTTTTTTTCTACCATAATCTAATCTAATCTAGTCTAAGTATTATTTTGTATTTTGTATTTTGTATTTTTTTTTTTTAAGTTTGAAAAGTAAAGTTTCGCAAATTTAAATAAGTACACGAGATAGTAAACTATTTCTGTGAAATATTAAATTAATAACATTTCAATTAATTTTTATACATGATAAAACGCAATTTTTTTTTATTAATTCTGAAATTTAAAAAAAATAAAAAATAATAATAATAAAATAAAAAGGATAAATCATAAAAAATAGATTGCAGAAAAACTTCAGAAAGAGATAATTGTAAAACAACATATACAAATATTGCAAAAAGTGTATAATTAGCAATGGAAACAAATATTTATAAAAACAAAGGATATGATTGTAAACTGAAAACTTTGGTTTGTCACCAACGCTGTAGCAAAGGACTTTATCAGTATGGCGTCATCTTTCACACGAGACCACAGCAGGGAAAACTACGACATTATCATGTTTATATTTGTATTCAATGGAGAAATGTTTATATTTTTTATGGAATTGTTTATATTTATGGAAAAATTCACAGGCTTGGTGAATAAGCGTGTTTGACTTCGCACTTCTGCTGCGCTATGGGTTACGACAGAGTAGTGCTAGGAGACGCTCTGGGGCACACTCCTATGGGTGGTTTTAAGATATGACGCCACAATTTTGATTCTCTGTGGATGGGATGGCTTCCTCGGTTCAATAACCCCCTAGAGGTATAATTTGGAGGAAATTTGTAGGTAAATGAAGGGTGGGGTAGCAGCTGGGGTTGAAAATAGTCACTGTTTTATCCTCGAACCCCCAAAAACAATAGAGCCCACTGATAGAGCCGACCAAAGACCGTCATGTACGTTAATATAGTTACTAATGAACGTAAAATCTCTCTTGAATGAATTGTATTATATGTTTCCCAAAAATAACACATCAAAAGGTGCTATTTTCAGAAAATATTTATTACAAAACAAAGAGCTATCTTTTCCGTGGAATATCGAAATGGTGATGGAATATCTCCGAAACATTTTTATGGGTGATCCTAGACCATTGCAAATTGCCTACTGCATAATCTAGAGCGTCATTAAACCTAATCAACCGCAACACAACCTGTATCAATAGACAATCTGTTTTTTTTTTTTTCTTCTTCTTCTGTGCGGGGTGAGGATTATGGTTAAAGCACTGATTGTTGTCTATTCCAGCTGATTTCGTATTCTGCATTTCTCTAATAATTTACCAATAAAATCAAATATTTACCTCACAGAATAAAACATTTCTCTGTCAAATTCAAACAAATATAAAAATGTTGCAGGTTTCATGGCAGTTGTCATGGAGGGTTTAATAACATCATACCCATAATGTCCTTTGAGCTAGACCGGTTGATATCTTATCGTTTTCTTACTGTCACAGAAAAATTCAGATCTTTCGGTCACGAAATTTCATGTTTTAATACTATATATATATATATATATATATATGTGATCTTTTGAAGAACCGTGCTAAATTATTTCCGATACAAACGCATCCAGGTAAGGTGACCTACCAAACAATTTGAATTAGATGTTTTTAATTAATATTATTCAATCATTATGTATCCTAAAATCTTTACAAATTTGAGGAATGAAATTATATACTTAAAAATACTGTATTTGGCGAGTTTTTTCTATCATATGGGAACTCACGTTACAGAGTATGTTTTTTTACTTGCATTCATTTGGATTAATTTTACTACATATATAAACAAGCATTTCTTTAACGATATAAGTGATTTGAAAAAATATCTATTTTTCAAAAGTTTATTTGACCAAACAAAATTACAAAATTACTGAATTACTGAATTAATTACTAAATTAATTTATTAGTTGCAAATGAGTTATTTAGATAATTTTCTTGGTAAACGGATAACGTGCTTGACTTTTTATACATGTATACTGGGCAGAACAAAATATTTAGGCACTTTGGACGTTTTGTCGAATCTCTAAAATGATATAGAATGTTTTGGAACTTCAGGGGTATAAAAAGTATGTTATACCACATATATGCTAGCGAAGGTTTTCTCCCGAAGGCTTATATGCATATACGTATGCTGTTGCTCTGGTTGTTGCATTTGATTATGTAAATTCACTGAAATGTACATAGAATTATTTTCAAGTCGAAAACGCAAGTGAATCTATCAATTATTTCTTGAAATATTGGACAAAACATGAAATATTGAAAATGTCTAAATATTTTAGTCGACACTATAGATATATATAGATGCCTAAGCGTGTTATCCGTATATTGAGGGAATTAATTTAGCAAAATTAGACAACTTGATTAGATATAAAAGATAGATATATAATGTTTTTAAGAATATTCTAAAAATGAAAAGTAAAAGCGCAACATAAATATATCTTCGAAAATATTTTACTTTTTACATGCAAACATTTCTAATTTAAGAAAGCAAAGTAAGTTGTTACGAGCAAAAATGTTGCGTAAAAATACTTGCTTTATGAAGATTATTCACAAGCAAGATTCGGTAAATCTTGGAAGTCTAACATATATTACTTCTTTGATTATAACGGTTTTAATACTTTTTTTTCATTTTTCTTAAATGAAAATCTCTCTATAATTTAATGTAAACAAGAATATAATGCTGTTACTTACAAGATATTAAATATCTAAGAAATTTAAGAAGCATATTTTTTTTTATCTATATCATATTATAATGTCAATTAATTTTTAATTAAACGAATCCAAACTACATTTCTCGAAAATTATTTAATTTGTTATATCAACCAAATGATTCTGTTGATGTAACATCAAAAAAGTTTTGTTACCACAATCGAAATATACACATTGCTCGCTCATTGGCTGTTTACAGTGAAGTCTATGACGTAAACTATTAGGCTATCCAGTAACAGCGACTCTTCTTTCAACCATATTCTTTTGGGTAAATCAAAGCAAGTTGTGTCAATCAAATTATTTTTTAAATAACTAATTCAGTATACAAAATCAGACAACAAAATAAGCTTGGATGTACAAACAAAACATTTTCTTTTTTCAATGCTTTAACCAGTTTGCTCAAAAATAGTTTAAAATTTCTCTCTTTTAAATTAAGAGATTGTTTTACGAATAAATTTATATAAAAACAATACATTTCATGCAACTTGTAATAAATTTTTAAATCAGTAAAACGAATTAGTTTAGTAAACCACATGGAGTTTCAATTATTATCAATTTACATTTCCGCGTTGAAAACAATTTATTTATTCATTTCATATTTAACTATATTATGTATAGTAGAATATTTATTCATGAAAATAAAATTTCATTACGCATAGTTGTATTTCTAATAGAATTTTTAATGATCCAGAGATAATTTTAAAATAAAGGTTTATTACTCATGTAAAATAAATATAAAACATTTTATTAAGCATCCAGTTTTATAAATGTACATTAATTTTCGGAATTGTATCTCTAATTGTTTTTGGAATTGTATCTGTCTGACCGTAGCTAAATAGATTTTTAAAAACCAAAAATGTCATTATTAAAATTTAAAAATTATTTTGACAACTTCTTAATGTATATTTCATGCTCATTACCTCATGAAATCTTCAGATCAGGAAACAATATCTTAGAAATATTATTTTTTAAGTCATTTTCGCTTTAATTTCTTCAAATGAAGCACCAAATAAATAAATAAGTAAATAAATAAATAATCCAATTTCATTTTTTCTAGTTTGTTTTTACGGCATCCATTGCTTAAATTAGTTTAAGAATTAATTCCTGCAAATAATTTTGATAATGATTATTAATTTTTACTTTTTGTATATTAAATAGAAGAAATTATTTGATTCGAAAAAATTTTCGGTTTTCGGTTTCCGATAAATTTACACATTTTAAGAGGACGATTTGACCATTTTTAGAAAATATCTGTCTATCCACTTGTCTGTCTGTGTATCTGTGTGTGTGCCTGACGAGATATTTGTGTCAACTGTGTCTCAGGAACTACTGCACAGAATTTCATAAAAACTTATATGTGGTTGCACTTTAACATAAATTAATGCTTATCAAGTTTTGTATACATGGTACTTAATGCGTGGTACTTAATACGTGGCGTTGCTGTAACTCGATTTCTCCGAAAGATATACTTCAGGTTCAACTGGATATAACGAAACAAATTTTGATATGTGAGAAGACTATCATGAAACATTATGCTGATTTAATTTCGGTGCATATTGGTCGACAGGTGACACTTCTAGACTGCAATTTACCCTGTGAATAGGAAGGTTATACCTCAGATTTTATTGAATAAAACTGCATGGAATTTGATATATTAAAGAGCCATTATGAAACATTATGTTAATCCTATTTAGGTGCATATCGGTCGAAAGGCGGCGCTGCAGTGCTGCAATTTATCTTTGAAGGGGAAGACTATATATGAGATTCTATTTTATATAACTGCATAAAACTTGATATATCAGAGAGGCTTTATCAAGCACTATTCTGATTCAATTTGGGTGCACATCGTTTGATAAGTGGCGCTGATACGCTCCAGTTTAACCTTTGAATAGGAAAACTATACCTCAAATTGTTGGCAGGTGGCACTACTGTTACTCAGCGTCTGCGATTTTAGACATGGCTACAGCTCAGTATATGTTGATTAAAATTGCACCAAATTCTATAGGTAAATTCTTCAGATTTTTCTATATATTATCCGGAGATTGCTTTTATATTTTTGTATGTTTCGTTAAGGGATAGAAATGTTTTCTTTTACAGCCGCGATATCTGAATTAAAATTAATAATTAATTTATCCCACTAATTGTAAAATTTTAATACATCAATATATCTGTTATTTTAATATTCTATAAAAACTAGTATATATGTCAAAAGTTTAAACTAAATTACTATACGGTTTAAGACTTTTTCTTCTAAATTTCGAAAAATGTGTATTTGAAGATTTTCTTCGGTGTGTTTCATCAATTTAAATGTTAGAATTTAAGCACCATGACGTGTGTAATACAAGTAGAAAATGAGGCCGACGATTTTTTTCACAGAATAAAAATCAAATGAATGTTAATAGAAGGGCATTTCGAAAATTAACAACTCATAAGTGCTTGTAGCGCAGTAAAAATTATTTTCCTATCTCTAATATGGCCATCGTTGCTGAGAAGTTAGTATTGATTATTTTCTTAGAATATACAAGCTTTTATTCTGTAAAATCATAAAATTATTCTAAACTTTCCACCGAAACATTTATTCAAAAATTTTCACCGTTTGCTGATAATGGCATTACATGGTTTGATTCTAACGGAAAAGTACTAAATTTTCCGTCTGCATCTAAAATGCCCCCATCCCAATCCCGTGTCTTCAAAAAAGTATATGTGTATGTATAAAAGTATTGTGTATGTTTTTTTTTTTTTTTTTCCTGTAGAGGAAATATTAAAGAGTATCGACTAAAGATGAAAATGTTTCTCAATATAGGCATTATTCAGGATAATTCTTTCTTTTTTACACAATTTTGCAGCATGACAATAACATAATTTTTCTGTTGAGGAAATAAGAATTTTGTTACAAAGGAAAATTTTAGAAGGGCTTTTTAAAAAATCATGCACAAATTTACCGTCAGTCTTAAAGGTTTTAATAGTGTTAAACAAATTTTGTTTAATTTAAACTGTAATTTATATGAATATATATATATATATATATATATATATATAAAGGAAGGAAGAATTATATTCTCAAAACTAGTTTGCGTAAAATAATGCTTTATTTAACAAATATTTATCATTTTATTATCAAGGAAATTTTTATTTATTTATTTATTTTAAATAAATAAGCTAATGGATACTCTGTATTTCTACTAATTTCTTATATCATAGTTCAATAATAAAGTAAACGAATAATTAAATCTGATATGTGTTGCCGTATTTTTTTTTTTTTTTTTTTTTTGTACTAGCACAGGGTTATTACTTTTTTTAACATTTAAACTTAGCAATAACCTCTAATTACTTAATTACAATTAACTAAATAAAATAACAATTAAATCTATTTATTCATTATAAATTTTTTTTCAATCAGTTATTTCTTCGATAAGAATGAGTATCTTGTTTTTCATACAGTTTGTATTGATTTTCTGATTTTCATAATATAAACAATTGTTTAATCACCATTAAACAAATTTGTTTAAAATGTACCCTATTATAAAAAGAAAAAAGCTTTATGAATTACCTAGGATCATTAGCTTGAAGCGGGAGCTGTTTATTATTATCGTAAAAACTTTCGTTATAAATATTAAACTTTTATTCAAAATTTCAATACATAAAGTTTATCTCAGCAGAAACAGTCTAATGGAAATTTATTCTCCAGAGATATATTAAACAATTATGTACAAGAGTTCTTCAAATGAAATATTTTATACTTGATATAATATAAAACCTGTTTCTGAGAGATATATTAACAATAACTTTTATTTTACATATCATGTAAATTTTAACGTCCATTATTTAGCATATAAAACTCATTATTAGCTGCAACTAAAAATTATTCTTTATAAAAGAGATTACGAGAAACGTTTACCTAAATTTACAGCAGCTGCATTTTGTAGATTAATAAGTTTTAAAAGCTGATTTCTTCGCAGGTTGCTTTATAGCCGTTTAAATTAACTAATTGTAGAAAACATACCGTTTATTTAAAAAAGAATTAATGGTTGTAGTAATTGATAATATTATACTTAATATGAAATTAGAAAATAGAAATTTATTTTAGCAGAAATTATTTAACTTAAATTTGTTCTCCAGAGGACATTTATGCAGTTACGCTGTATAGTTTCGATAAAGAAATACACAAAATAACATAGATTGTAAAACATACTTGAATGAGAAATTTACAAATTTTACAAATTTACCCTTTAATTTACAAATTTTCGCAGTTTCAATGTACTTAATTTGTTTTATCTGTAACCAGTAATAGTCTTCGTGATGTAATTAATACTTATGTTCTGATAAAGCAACTAAAATAATAATAATAATAATAATTATATATATATATATATATATATATATATATATATATATACATAAATATTCCATTAGACCATTAGAGGAAATTAAAACTGTTTATTTTTACTTATTAGAAAACACACACACACACACACACACAGAGAGAGAGATAGAAAGTTATCGTTATTTAATGACGATCTTTTTCCCTCTTTAAATTATTTATATGTACAAAATTGAATTTTAATTAAAAAAAATTCAAATTAGTAAAACATATTTGACATTAATGGAATTTTCTTTCAATGCCCCTTATTAAACTAACATTTTCCGTAATAGAATTATGAAAATACAAGAGTAGCCTGTTCTTTATATTTAATTTTCACAAAACTTTATTTATTTTTATTTTTTATTTATTTATTTATTTATTCATTTATTTATTTATTTTTGAGTATTTCACATTTTAAAATCTAACGGAAAGTACTACTGCTACTACTACTACTACTACTACTACTAGTAGTAATAATAATAATAAAAAATAGTGTCAAAAATCTTAAATATCTAATGCACTTTTAAGCAAAGTATTACACTGTGATTTCTATTTATTTTCTACAAAATTGTGTTCAGCATATTTCTAGTTGGGTATAATTTCATTTTTCATTCCTATGTTAAATAATAAAATATTATCTCATATATAGTGATGCTCGATATTTACAGGGTGATCAGTTTAAAAGCGTACCCGTTGGTGTTTCTTATTACCCTTAAATCTGACGAATGTAGCAACTTTTCTAACACTGAGGTATAATTTTTTGAACCTTTTTTAAGTGTGCGAGACAATTTCTAACACTGTTGAACTGTTTCAACTTTATTTGAGAGGTAAAACACAAATGGAGACGCACAGTGTTACTTAATCCTGTGATAATTTTATTTTTGAAAAACACAATTTAATTCAATTTTTTTTTTTTTTTTTTTTTTTTTTTTTGTTATCTGCACCAGCAATGAAACATAAAATTTTTAGAGGACATGCTTTCAAGCCATGGTCGGTATATGTAAGATAACTATTTGAGAATTTCTTTTAAATTTAGCGTTTAGCAAAAGAAAAATCAAAAATAATATTAAAGTTTCAATATTGTGCTATTTAAAAGTTAAAAAACTTTTAATTAAGTCATTATTTTATAAGGGCATATTTGAAGCAGTTATGCACTGTTTCCTATTAAGAGAGTGTGCGGAACACTTCATGTTAAGTGTGCAATAGAATTTTTCATATTTATACTCGTATATTTTCATAATATTTTCAATGTTTCTATGTTGTATTAAATGTTGAATATGACTGCTCCTCTTCTACATTCGGAACGAAATTTGTGTTGTTATTTCTATTTGTACTAAATTTTCATCTATTTGAGTGTTGCGGATAATCAGTACATTCTATTTATTTCTTTTTTAAATGAAAAAAATAAATACAATCTAAAGGAAGAGAAAAATTATGTAATTATTTTGAAAAAATAATGGGATTTGTAAAGGTTGTTAGTTAGAATTACTAATAATGAAATTTATAATTTATTTATGGTTGATAAGGAATGTTTGTATTCAAAAATTCAAATTTAGGGATTTCTTAAAAGATACTAGTGACGGGAAAAATTCATGTATGTATAATTAAAAACGAAGGTTGATTTTTAAATATAAATGTATCTATTGTAAATATAATAATATGAAATGACAGAGAATTGGTAGATAACATCCCCAGTCTGAATGGATCTAGGGTTGACGCTATAGAAATATAAACTACCGAAAAAAAATTATAAAAAGTAATAAAGTTTATGGCATTGTTTGGCGAAGCAGAGTCGATGGGGATTGGAAAAAGCACTGAACGAAGGAAACACAGGAAGGAGATTATCCACTAAGAAAGGCGAAAATATATACAGCTGATTGTAGAAGAAGGATTAAACAAGTCCTGAATAAAAATTTAAAAAAGAGAATATTCAGTAGTTCACGAAATGTTTTCAGAACACAAATTATTCCTGCGTTAGCTTGGAGGGGATTACCGTATGGAATGAGATGTTAACCGAAATAAAAGGAACTACGCTGAGGTTAATACAAGGCGCACCCGACTTATGAACGAGAATGCTAATGTTAATCCGGGTGCTGATGTTGAACCATGTACCCTTTCCTTATCCAATAGCCTAAGATTTAACGAAAAGATTTGCCCAGTGATTTTCCTGAAAAGGCAGTCATCCATATGATTTCCGATGTCACTTAACCTCTACACTAATATTTGAAGCGAGGGGGCTAAAATTTAACGGAAACGAGTTGTGCAGTGCCTCTGGTGAAGTTAAGCTGCTGTTTCGACAGCAGCTTAACTTCACCAGAGGCTTCCAAAGCACGTGATGATGATGATGATGATGATGATGATGATTTCTCTGAAAGAGAACATCTACATGACTCCAGATGACGCCAATCTGCTTCACCAATATCTCAAGCAAGACCCTAAGTTTTTACGAAGAGAATTATTTGCCTGGTATATTCTTGGAAAAGACCGCATCTATATGCCTTACAAACGCTGCTATATGTATCCTAGAGCAGCCTGCCACCCTATCCAGGACTATAGATAGAGTCTCTTATATATAGTCCTGCACCCTACCACTACACGCATAATAAAAAGCACCCTGATTATTATTTTTTTTTTTAAATAATTTTTAATTTTCCTTTTCTCATTTCAGCTTTAATAAATATTTGATCCATAACTGAAATTATTAAATTAATGACAATTTAATTTGAAATGCACCTAAATCAGAATATTATAGGCAATAAATATAGTTTAAGTACTGATTGTTTAATATTAAACGGTATCATAAATATTAGAAAATTTTCATGAAATTCTATTATTTAGAGTACAATAATATGATGGATCAAATGTAAATTAATTTTAAAGTAATAACTTTTTTTTTTTAATATAAATTAGTTGGTTATACAAAAAAGAAGTAACTGTTATTATTATTTATGGAATTACATTATTGTGTAAAATAATTCATGTATCTATTTATTAATACTAAGTTTCGAGAACGTAATGATACTAATTCACTCATAATCTTTTGAGCAATATCTGAATTCTTCTTGAAATAAACTACAGCTTTACAATTCCAGTTAACATTCATTAAAAAATGAGAATCTGGAAAAACTGTTAAGTTAAATTAATTAAATTTTAACAATGCGACGTCATTTCATAGGTCTAGGGGAAAGATTCTTTTTCTTCTCAACATTTAATTAAATTTTTATTTTCTTCTATATTCAATAGAAGAAAGTATCGGATTCGTAAAAGGTTTCGACTTCGGCTTTTCGGTGGATTTACGCGTTTTGAGAGGTTCAGAACACGATTAGACCTTTTTAGAAACTTTCTGTCTGTGTGTGTGCGGCAAAAAACTTGTGGCGACTGTATTTCAGGAACTACTGCACAAAATTCCATATAATTTTATATGTAGATGCACCTTGGCCTAATTTAGTGCCTGTCAACCGTTGGTGCCAACTGCTCAACTCCTATGCAGTGATTTCCACAATTTAAGAGAAAACAATATTTCAGGAACTACTGCACAAAAATGCATATAAAGTCACATAAATATGCAACTTGATATAAATTACTGCCTACCAACTTTTGGTGTCAACAGCTCTACAGGTGGCGCATTATATCTCAGGAACTACTGCATAAAAAAATATATAAATCCATATATAGATGTAACTTAATGTATGTTAGTACCTATCTACTTTTGGTGTCAACCACTGAACAGGTGGCGCTGCTATGTAGCGATTTTCCTAATTTCATAAAAGGCTATATCTCAGGAGCTACTGCATAAAAATGCATATAAATTCATATGTAGAGGCATCTTGACATATGTTAGTGTCTATCAATTTTTGGGGTTAAGTGCTCAACAGGTGTCGCTGTTGTGCAGCAATTTTCATAACTTAAAGAAGATTTATATCTCAGGAACTACTGTTCAAAACTACATAGAAATTTATGTGTGAATGCACCTTGACATAAGTTGCTGCGATACAACTTTTGGTACTAATTGCTCTTCAGGTGGCGCTTCTATACAGCGATTTCCGCAGTTTAAAAGAAGACAATATATTGCAGGTTCTAATGCATATAATAATTAAAAAAAAACACTTGGTATGTGAGAAAGCCATTATGAGACATTATGCCTATTTAGTGGGGATGTATATCTACTAATAGGTTGCACTGCTATAGTACAGTTTTTCCAATAACGGGTATGATATATTTCAACTTCTATGGCATTTCATTGTACGAAAATTGATACATGAGATAACAATTATGAAAACGCATTTTTTAAGCTGTTAGTTGAACTGTGTTTCTTTGGATATTTAGTGTTAGTTTTCTCTAAGATGAAAATCGCCTGCATTCATCATGGTAGATAATTTTAATAAATAATAAATTTTATAAATTTTTTGAACTGAATGAATTTAAATACAGGAAAATATAGAAGAAAGTCTTGTGGTGGTCACAATATACTAGTCTTTTTATTATTACATTAAAACAGTATTAATATATTTTTTATTTATTTATTTATTTATTTATTTATTTTATTTTATTTTATTTTATTTATTTATTTATTTATTTTATTTTATTTTATTTTATTTTATTTTATTTATTTATTTATTTAAGGTTCACTTTATAGGGTGATTGCGAGAATCTCACTTTATTTAAAAACATCCCACCCAAAAATAAATCACAAGAGGGATTTCCCCCAAAATGTTCCACAGTTCATCAAGTATTTCATTCATTTTCTTTAGTTGCATTGACTAATATATTAATTGCTTTGAAGCCTGTGTTCGTCTGTTTTTAACTTTTCTAGAATTTTTTTATTTTACCTTTTTCCCTTAAAAAGGAAAAAAAAACTGAGTAATCATTTTAAAACAATACTTAATTCTAAAGTTTTTAAAAAGAATTTAAAAAGAAATGTATGTTTTATTAACAAATAGCTGAAATGTGCGGCAGCTAAAAATTACAATTGTAAGGTAAAGCTAGTAGAGTTTGCGCACAATTCAACGAAATGTTATGAAAAATCTAAATTTTAATTTTTTGCAAAACTGTTGGTGCATAGATTTGAAGTGATCTTCTTCTACACATTTCTATTACTATTTTGTTGTTATACTATGATTTAAAGCAACAGCTGTAATAAAACTAAGAGAGCTATTTTGTGCAATTAGGGCAATCTCTCCGTTTAGGTAGTAGAGATTGCGCAAATGGGTAGGAGAGATCGCGCTCAATTTTAACTACACTTAAATTGTTACCAATGATAATTGCGCTTAAATGACAGTGGTTTAAGGTTTTTGTAAACAAATATTTTTGTACTACATTTAGGTATTTTAATTTAATAAGACAAAAATAAATAAATAAATAAATAAATAAATAAATAAATAAATAAATAAAAATTAAATAAAAATAAAAATAATAAAAAGGATCAAAATTTTTATTTAAAGAAATTAAAGAAGTAGATTAAAAAAAAAAAATAGAACATGACTATATAATATAAAGTAACATTTAGTTGCTAGAAAATATATTTAACTTAAAATTAATAAAGTTCCTTTTCAGTTTGAATGGTTTCTTGTTTGTTGACCTAATCTGTCGTTGTCTATAATCGTTGCAATCGATGTAACTTTCATGCTAAATGATGTAACTTTCATGCAACCATCTGCCAAAAGTAAAATTTATAAACGAGCCCATGGGAAATCGTTTAATTAAAAAATATTTTGTAATACCAGCATTCTATAAATATTCCTACAAAGGGTTTTGAAAATTTAAGCAAACATTTTTGAAGACGAGTCAAAATAACCACGTTTAATCTAAGACTATTCAAGCAATGAACATGCACATTTAATTGGGCACTCCGCTATCGATATTGTAGAACTACCTGGAGTTTCAGAGCGACCATTGTACTCCTTCCTGCCGATCACCTATGTGCGCAATCTTTCCTGCCGCGCAGTCTCTCCTAGCTTTTACCTTATATGAAATAATTTTGATTATTGCCGTTACTGCACTTCTACCGAGCACTCTTTTGGCCGTATTCACCATTAACTTCGACTCCCGGTTCAACGCAAAAACTTGAAAAGTGTCTAAAGGCAGGGTACAGCTTTCCAGAAAAAATTGGCACGCTGTTTCTGCCATCTAGCGTCAAGGATTTCATATAAATTTGATTGGTTATTTTCACGTAAAAAATCTGAAAATATCTATACCGCTAGATGGCAGAAACAACGCGACAAAATTAGCTGAAAATTTGCACCCCGCCTTCATGCGCTTTTCAAATTTTTGTGTTCGACCGGGAGTTGAAGTTATTGGTGAATAACAGCCAAAGTGTACTCAGAATCAAATTAAAAAGTAATTTTGAAACAGATTAAGCGATAAGAACTTCAGCAATTATTTCTGCATTTCTACTTCTGATAAAAATTTAGATTCTAAATATTGAAGCAGCATCGCCCCTTAACTAAGTGGAAAAGGCAAAAAAAAAAAAAAAAAATTATTAAACTTTCATTTACATGACTTTACTTTAACATTTACTCGATTTTTTAAAATTGTTTAGTTTGTATATTTGTAATTCTTCAAAGAAGAAATCTAGAAAATGTAAACTATGTAATTTCTCTCTTAAATTTGAAAAACCCCACTTAAATATTTTGTTAGAGTGGGAAAATCACACTCAATATTTTTCCCTAGTGTGAACCCTGCTTATTTCAGCCTATGTAAAAGACTTTGAATCAAGGTTTTTCGCTTGATTTTTTTTTTTTTTTTTAAATACTTTAGTAAGTACACTAAAATTTTCTTAGTACATTTGTTATGTAAAATAATATAAAAATTCAAAAGATTTTTCTACTAAAATTTCAGAGTTTAATATACGACATATTTTTCCTCTTTGTCACCTACTTTCACTTTTATTTATGATTTAATTAGACTAAAATATTGTTAAAGAAATACATTTTTTTCCTGGTATAAAGATTATTGAAATTTGAAACATTTCAATATTTCTTATATTAGTATTTAACATTTGAAATTTTATAAACTAGGTTTTCAAAGAACTAAATGAACAATATTTTTTTTTTTTTTTAAATCATCATAAATTTAACAATGAAAAGTTTTTCGTGTAACTAGCATCTTATATTCATCTACTTTACTTCACTGGCAACAACAACAACAACAACAACAACAAAGATATATTTAAAATGTGTGCTTATTTTTAAATTTTAAAAGAATGCTAATACTTTAAAATGTTACTTTTCTGTCAAGAACAATTTAAAGTACTTCAAAACTACTTCCAAAAACTAAAAACTTCCTGTAATAAGCATAAACTCATTGTCCTTCTTCGATGAAACTGTCAACTTCAATATTTTTACAAAGTGTATAAAATGTTTAAAAAAAAATTCTACTTGAAAGGAAATCATGTAAAACTGCGAAGTATAAAAGAAATATGTTAATAAAAATATATATCAGGATATTTTGAGTCTGAACTAACAAAAGAAATTTATTTTATAAGTAAATGTATCTAAACATAATTGGAAGTTTTTGAGACGTTGTTATTCAAATGATGTGAATTTTTAAACACAGTTCAAAAATAAATAATTTTTAAAACATTCTTGAAAAATGTTTACTAAAGATATTATTCTAGAAAGTAAAAGTACACTTTTAGTGTATATTTAAAGTAAAAACTTAAAATTTTACTATTATGAGAAATGTCATTCTATGTTACATTATTATATACACTACAATTTAAAAAATCGCGATATAACATAATAGTTAAATTATTAAAATAATTATCTGTTCAAATGATAATAATTTATTTATTACGCCTGTGAAAATAATAATATTTAATTGTTACAGAATGATTTTTAGAAATATAGTTGTTGCCTACATTTCTAGAATTACCATCGATTTAGATCATGCTTCTGAACTATGTTCTGTTATTTTAACTATGATCGACTACTTTGTACCCGTCCCGAAGAAATATAGTAGTATTATACATCTGGAGTCACTTAACACAGAATTTTCTTACAAAATTATTTTTTCCCTAGATCGAACGAAATGTTCATCTATAGTTAGCTAACCCTGGTATCAGGCAATCATCTGAACTTTTGTTTTAGGCGCTTATGTATAACCTTCCTATTAGTGAAATTTTTCTTTCTCTTTTTATGTGAATATAAATATAAATATAAATAAATAAATATATATATATATATATATATATATATATATTATATGCTTAATTTACCAACTACTTGGTTATTTTTTTCTATAACTTAGATTTTTTTTTTTAATTTTTTCAATTTTTGTACGCTTATGTTAAGATTTTCTTGCATCTACTCGCACAGGAATGGTTGAGGAACGTGTGTTTGATGCGTTTTATGAAACTCTGGGGAGTTTGGAGGGAAAAAATATTTATTTTTTTATTTTTTTATTTTCATTTTATTTTGTTAGAATTTAACTTTATTTAGTATTAATATATGCCCCACCCCCTTTTTTAACACTTTCCAACAAGGTTGAAAACTGTTAATGACTTCGGTTTGTCTGTCTGTCCGCACTCTAACTTCCGTAAGTATTCATGTAATTTCTTGAAACTGATTTATGATATTCAAATTCACTGTCGTATGTTTTCCATAGAAAATGGAATAAATACCGCCACTGGTTCGTGTACAAGGGCACCCAAAATTATTCCAAAGCATAACCATCCATGAGAGGTATTTCTATAAACGTAATTTTAAGAACTTTTCTTTGCAGAAGTCTTAATACAATTGAAATATGATATTTATATGCACAAAATAATGCTTTCTATAGAATGTAGTGTGATTAGCATTAGATTTACACGGCCCCACAAAAACATTCAGTTATATTAAAGGCTTTTATTGAAAATTTGCTGGAATTGCATTTTAGTTTACATTAAGCATTTTAATGCATACCGCATGATATTTTGTTCTTATTTTAAACTAATTTCAGCTTCTATCCGTCTTGTATTTTTTGGAAACGCCTTGCCTAAGACCTTAATTCCTTAATGCTTCACTCTGAATAATCTCAGCTCTCGTACGAATTTTTTAGAAGTCAAAATTCTACATTTAAACCCTTTTGTCATTTTTTTTTTATATTTTGAGAAAATGTATCTGTGTTTTTTATATTTTCGACAGAGGTAAGCATTGTTTGCGACCACGTGCAAATACTTCGAAGTACTCATTTTGACGTAGAGAAAATAGGAAGTACTGTATATAAGCGTACTAAAGATAGTTTTAGAAACTGTTTTATTCCACATATATTTATGTCTGAGTGAGTACTGCTCAACAACCCCCGATTGAAAACAGTACATACATTCATAAAACATGTTAAGGCTGTTATTAAGTTTAATAGTTCATTCCGAATTATTAAGATAGATTTTACTCTCGCCGCTTCTTGAAACTTAACAATCTTTGTGAAATTTTTCAAGTGACAACCTCATATGATCTTTAAAATACGCAATTTGGATTTCCTGCAATATATTTTTAATTTTTTGCTCATAACAGTCATAATACACTGAACATTGTTAAAACTTCATTTTTGCATTCAGGGGACCTCAGAATGTAGGATTTTAGGACAAATTCAGGATAACAATGTGCTTTTAAACTTATAATTTAAACCAATACTTTGTTTATTATACTGGTATGAGAGAGTAATCATCAATTTTGAGAAGTGTTCCTAATCTCGCGCTACTAATCTTTCTGTCATAAATTATGCAATAAACATAAATTTTTGTGAAAGATATTTAATAAGGTCTATTTAAAAGTGTATAAATAATAACAATTATGCATGCTCTTTAACTACATTTTTTGCGACCATGGAAGCCTCTGCGCAAGTGCGGATTCAACGAGTCCACTAATAAAATAGGGGAGACAAGCTTTTCGTTGAGAGAAAATAAGCGATAAGGGAATACCGAATGACTGGATGCTTACTAAATTCAAACCTGTTGGTCAACTTGGAAACCCTCCAAGATTTTAGACTTGTCCTCACTGCTAGGCGTAGGAAACGTGGTTACACTATATCACCTTACTGTGTTGATTAATGAGGATTTATTAGGGATATACTTCGGTGTAGTATTGGTGCATTATAGGTCAAAAAGAACACCAGTACGTTCAAAAAAAGAAAGGGGGGATTTATTTATTTTTTTCCCACCTTTATATTTTTTCTAAGATAAATAGTAGATGAGGTAATATTCAAATATGTTATTATACAGTAAAGATTATGAAAATGGCAGTCAAAAAGTACGGCAGCACATTATAGAACCATTTCTTCAACAAAAACGACTTCATGTTCTGTCTAGTTCCACAGAAGGGGGTTAACGTAAAGTATACAGGTCCAATACTTTTAAATATCTTTGACATTTCCTCAATAAATTCTTTTTTATAAAATTATGTACTGTATAATATCATACAAGGTGGATGAGCATCAGGCAAGAACAAAATTGCAATGTTGATTTAACTCTATGTAATGTTCTAAGAAAATATGTATTTTAGATTAAAATTAAAAATACGGCTATGCTTTCAAAGATAAATTTAAGAACATTATATGTGACTAAACTTAAAAAACAAGCTATAAATCTGTCATTATATAATTTTGAATTACATTAAAGAAAAAAAATAACTATGTTTGGTTAAAGAAAAAATTCATATCAACCACTCCAAAAATTAATGTTAAGAATTACCTGTAATTGTTCGCTCATAAGAGGCATCTGTTAGTAAAAAAAAACCTTAACTATTTCTGGTAATCCATAATATTTGAAAAATTTGTTTTTAGAAGCATAATATTGTCTAATACACACTATATCGAAATGCTACAACTAATACGCACAGATCACGCAGTTATATACATATAAATTTAAATTATTAAACCTGCAAATATTGCAATTGCATTAGAATGAAAAATGTGAAAATATAGATAAATTATGTACAGCGTGCAATAGCACTTGTCAAAAAATATTTTTTTTAATTTACATAATTGGAGTTTTATATTATTCCATTTTTTCCAAATCCATCAAATCGCATCATTTCATTGTTTTAATTGCTCATATAAACGAAAGAAATCGTGGCCTAAAATTATAATTATTAATTTACATTGCCCTTTAGATTTATACAGATATATATTCAATAATTTTCATTAAATTTAAATATTTTTTATTTTAGATATCTTTATAAAATTTAAACTTTTCCTAAAATATCAAAATTTTTGTTAATGACTTTCGAGGAAATATCTGCTTAAAAAATTGGGCTTAGTTCAATAGCGTAAATATATCTGTCTAAATTCTTATTATCTATAAAGTTCATTTTTACTTAAAATATTTTCTTATAAAAGATTGATTAATTGTTTTATAATTATAAAAAATGCAGCTGAAAATAAATGTGATTGTTTCCTAAACGAAATAACCTTTGAAAAATCAAATATCAAACAATATCCTGATTTAAATGAAGGAAATTTTTTACATTAATTTATAAAAACACGGTGTTTCAATATTTATCTTTAATTTCTTTGATTAAAATTCTTTTTTAATATCTAAAGGAACATAGTGAAATTACGAATTTAATTGAAAGGTCAAATATATGTATTTTTTTATAAATGCATTATAAGATAGAGTGTGTGCACTGTATATATATATATATATATAGAGAGAGAGAGTGAGAGAGAGAGAGAAAGAGAGAGAGAGAGAATTTCGTTAATATAAACGTAGCGCAATTTACTGTCGATTTTTAGCGTTAGTTCTCTAAAGGTTATTGTCGTCCACTTTTCAAGTAATGTAAATCGTTAACAAAAACTTTTTAAGCACGTTTGAGGCATATTACGGGGTATTGTGGTGCTGAAAGAAACAATGTGTATTGTCTTTGCATGATAGACTTCACAAGGAAAAGATTAAGATGAATTTTGATAATAACTAATTCTAAAATGCATATTGTATATATATTTTAACTTCTTCTCTTGTCTATGAGCAATAGGACAGTGTCGGATGATGACTTTCTAAATATGTTGAATAGGTTAAGACCTTCATCTTTTTCAGTGCAACTAATACCACTTCCTCAACAAAATATCTCTTCAGGTTTGTTACACTTTCAATGCTTTCAGCTCTACCTAATATAAATACACCAGCTACAGTAGCGGACATATTTCCATCAGTAAGGTGGCTTTTTACCAACGTATATTGAAAGCTTATTTATGATCACAGTTATGGTCGACAAGTCACTTACCAAACTTTATTGATATAGATCCTCTGGCTTTTTGTTAGCATAACGTAGAAACAAAATGGACCCTGTGTTCGACTGCGAGGTCAGAAGCATTTCCATGCTGTCGTGAACTTTTCTGTTGGGTTTGCAAAAAGCCGACTTAGTGTGCACTGCATTCTGCCTTTTTAGTAGACGATGCACGTCAATGTACTGTTATTTACAGCTGATGTATAATTTAACAATGTATTTATCTACTAAAAGTTACAATAATTTGGAAATACTGTTATTATTCATCATATTTACAATTCTAACAAGCATTTCGCTGTTTTTGCGACCATATTGGATTTTAGGTAGGTGCTATCAATTCAATTCTAGCAGAATCACATTCCTTAACCCAGAAAATATAATTTGCGACACCAAAATCATCCGTTTATCGTTGAAACAATCGAAAATACAGGCATTAACACAATACAAAAATACCTTTTGGCGACCATTTTGTTTTTGCCGGAAATACCTAAAAGGAGTTTTCGGTCAAAGTGCTTCTGGTTGCATTTCTATTCTACGTGTTTCAAACATTAACTACATCAAATTTGGTACTTTTATCACCAACTGAACAATCGAACCTCAAAATTTCCCTGCTATGAGTACTGTTTTGTTTTTAATTTATTTCCTTCTTATATTTTATTTAATTATATTTTAGTTATTTTGATTCTTTTCCTTTTTAAAGAGTATGGTTCGGCCGTTGTTAAACAGGAGCTTTAGCTTTGGAACCCATTGATGTAGAAAACCATAATCTTTGCATTCTGCATTTTTACGATGTCCTTGAAAAAATTAGGAATCAGCATGCTTTCATTCATATGCTTTTGGTCTTGTTTTGATCTTTTTGAATCAGCTTACTTCTTGCATTGGCTTTGATAATAACTTTTTTTTTCTTTAGTAATTTTCTATTTTAATACATTTATATATGTATAACCCAGATCAAACTGTTATTTTAATCTTAACGATTCAAAATAATCTATTTTGATATAAGAAAAATGTAGTATATATATATATATATATAAAGTATTTTAAATATTAAATTATACTAATTTGTGTATATATATATATTGTTTATAAAGGTATAAATAATTTTTTAAAAACTTTTTGAACAAACATATTTAATGCTAATATAATGAAAATACAAAAGGGAACATCTTTTTGAGTTTGAACGTAATTCTAATTTTGCAACTAAATTAATTTTGAAATAAGACTTACATTCAGCGTTTCTCGCAATCACTTTTAAAACTTACTTTTAATCCTTTATTTGCTTAGAAATAAATTTTAATTTTCCAGACTATCTTATAATTCAATGCTTAGCATTCGGAAGAGCATATAAGCTAAGAGAGTTTTGAACATATTTGTATTCAAATTTCAGATTAAACCTTTCAAATTAATGTTATATATTAACTCACACTTGCGAAATATGACAAGATAACAGCGAGCTGAAATTATAGCTTAATTTTCACATAGAAATTTGTAATTAAACATAGTACAACGAGTTCGTAATTTGTGTCATACAGTGTGACTTAAGTAACTTTTCATTTATTATGTAAGTAATTACTAAAAGGAATGTTATGATTACAAAATAGTTTCCTTAAAGTATTTATTTACTAACACCACTTTATTAAAACTATTAATTGAAAATTAATTTTAAAAAAATTACACTTAATAAAAATATGTAATTATTGTGAAAAACTAAATCGAACCAATAATAATAATAATAACTAGCAAACCCGTGCGAAATTTTCGCAATTTCTTCTTTTATTAACCTTTAAAATTTGAAAGTTAAAAGTCTTGTACCAATTTCACCACCCAATTTAAGTGTTTATTCATCAGAAAACAAATTATTATTTGTTTTTGTAGGGTGAAACGCTAATGATAAGTTAAACCAAATCGTTCAAAGAAAGGTTTCAAAATAAAATTTATATTTGACGACTCAGTTTTCACATTTTCCCAAGTAGAACAAGGACAGCTTTAATGTAGAACCCCTATAGTTTTAAATTTTTACTGCCATGTTGGCGATGCTTTTTAATTTATTCATTTTGGCATAAATGTTTGTTAACAAAAACTTAGTACCTATTTTTATTATTACGTTTTTTAGTCTATTTATGACAAAAGTTCACATTTTGTTTATATCTCTAATGTATTGTTAGTTTTAAAAATAAGTTTGGAAAGATTGTAAAGTTGCAACTTTTAAAAATAGATTTTTTTATAAAATGATCTCATTAGACAAATGTCGCTTTTTTTTTTTTAAAAAAATTATTATTATTAGATCACTGAACTGAGTCTGTGGGCTTGTGGGCTAATACTATTGTTTATGTATTATTTTTTATCCTCGCGTATTTTATTAAGTCACTATCGTATCGTTTCTACAAAATTTAATCGTAACTGGCCCACGTTAGAGAAATATTAGATAGATAATAATCCAGTGACTTAAATACATTTTATATTTTCTTCATTTCTAAAAAGAGCCAATATTATTCAAATAAGCAATAGTCCCATCCTGTTTCATACTACGAGATGACTATAAAAAAATCGTTACAGAAAATTTTTTGGGGTAGATTTTACTTAAATAAATATTCGAAAAGTATGTATTGAGGGGGATTTTGGACATTCCGTTATAGTCTAGAAGGAAATCAGTTTCTGTCATTCGGTTAACTATTGTTCATGACAGTCTATTAAAACACCTGATTCGAATAAATATTGTTCCAAGCCCAATTTACAAACGCTATAATACTGATGAGGAACTGGATGTTGGCATTTGAGTCGTTGTCGTACACTAAATGCTGGATTATTTTGGAAAAGATATTAGATGATGAGACACAAAACAAATTTATAGACCGATAGACATTTGTTTTGTCGACTTTTGTTTGTAGATTTTCTGCAAATAGCCTTTTGTTTTGTTGTTCAGTGCTATAAGTTTATTATTATTATTATTATGTTATTGTTACTGATTTATTGTTCTGTCTACAGTTATATTTGTAATCTGCCATTGGAAATAAGTAATATCCGTCTTCTGAAGTGGGTTTTAGCCACGGGCAATTTGCGACGATCAGGAAGTCACCCCTAGTGAAAAACCAATGGAAGGAAAATGTAACATGTATTGTTAGGATAAAAATCGTTGATCCCAGATCATCGCCAATAACTCACTAAGAAGCCCTATTGGTACGTTAATCAACCCAACTCAATTTTAAGATAATTATATCGAACTACCCACAACTCACAACTTATAAGCTATAATATCAACAACATGTTTTTAATAGAGTTCGGGAATTCTGTTATAAAATATATGAGAGTGTAGAAGTGGGGCATCGGTGATTAAGATTCAGCGGCAAATGTAGTTTAGGCATTAAATTGATTTCTGTCATACCACCATTTGAAGAGAACGTATAACGCGTTTTTTTTTTTTTTTTTTTTTTTTTTTCCCTAAGGAAACGTAGAAAGACGGCTTTTCGTCCGGCCAAAACCCTATCCAATAAAATTTCATTATAAATCTTCAAATCTTTGACAATCTATCTCTAAACTAAAGAAAAGAATTTTTTAAGACTAGTATTCGCCTATTTTAAAATTCTTTCGGTATATAGTACATTCAATTTCTTGGAATCTTTATTCACTTTTAATTAGATAAAATCACATTATTAAGTTTATTGCATTTTATGACTTTCGAGTCACTATCATGAGATTATATAAATTTTAATGGTTTGACGAATTAACTGTTTGCCTAATAGCGATTTTTAATAACTGTAATTTTTTTCTTTTTTCTATATTTTTCTTTCACTAAATTATATATATTTTTTAAGGAATTTTCGTATTAGTGATCTCGAATGTTCACGCATAATAATGTGAATATTCAAAAGAGATTCATTGTAAAATAAAATGGTAATTAATATATATATATATATTTAAATGAATATAGTAAAAAAATTATATTTCACTACCCACACATGGAATTTTACTGATACTGCTCATAATATTTTATACAAAGCCTAATTATTAGTGCAATGTTGAACATTCTGTGAAAATTCTCCAGTTATCTGCATTATAGATAACGCGCGTATTTTAGTAAGTGTTCTTCGGCATCAAACTAATATAACTGTTGTAAACATTGAATTTATACAGTTATATTATGTTGTAATTTTGTTTTAACATTTGAAAGAGTATCATTTATTAACTTCAGTCTCTAATACTGAAACTAGCAATAATTTGGAAGTTATATTTCCAGATAGATATTATTCTTTTGAAGTCCCTCTTTCACAACATAAATTAGAAAGAAAATTCAAATTTTCAGAATTTGTTTATATAAATTTTTCAATTACCATTATTTCGAATGTGGATCTAACTAGTTATTAAATTCAGATACTAACTTTATATATATCATACACAGCCAAGTTCCATCCAAACAGTTAACATATAACAGAGATACCAAAGAAAAATAAATTACAAAATAAACTATATACATTTATTTTCAAATTTCAAAATAAAAAATACCGTAACTCCAGTATTGATCTTACTCACCACTTCAGTGGTGGACTCAGCTGGGTTCCGAATTACATGTATGATCACATAAATTTCTACTATATTCATGTTAAGTGAAATAAATTCACTGGATTCGGTGACAGACTTAAATACTCCACTTATAAAAGGCTACCCACATTTTAGTTTGATGCATTTACCTTATCCCAATTTGTCAATTAATTTTATTAGGGTCAGTTTCGTATTTTAATTTTCAGGCTAATCCATATTATTTTCAAAGCAATGATATCATAATACAAATTTATATGAAATATTGCTTTATTTTGTTATGTTAAGAAAATCATAAATTTCAATTAACTTCCGAAATTTTCAGATTAGAATATTCGTAGTAAATGATGTTCATACCAGAAACATAAATAATATTTTAAAAGTAGTCTGACATCTTTATGATGAAAATATCCCTCAAAATGCTCGTTTAACCGACATTTTATACTGTCATGCTAAGAAAATTGTAATTTTCGAAAAACTTAACGATTTTTTTTTTTTTTTTTTTAATTAGAAAAGTCATATTTACTGATGTCTATTCTAGCATTATAAATGATATTTTGAAACTGATCTGATTTCTGTTAAATAGAATATCTTTGAAAATGGACGATTTTGTGAAATTTTGCCCTTTTCTACTAATTTAAGAAATTCGAAAATTTCATATATTCGTACATTCCAGTATCATAACTGATATTTTAAAGCTAGTCTGAAATCTTTGCATAGAAAATATTTTTTAATGCACATTTAAGCAAAAATTTGCCTTATTTTCTAATGTTAAGAAGACCGTATGTTTCGAATAACTTATGACTTTTTTAATTAGAGTGTTAGAAATCAATAGAGTGTTGGCCAATGTCATATGTGATATTTTAAAACTAGTCTGTCTTTTATTTATTTGTTTTTCCGCTGTTTGTTTCTAATTTAAAGGTGTTTCATTTAAAAAATAACATTTTCTTCATTAATCTTAATCAATATTAATGACTTAGATGAGAGTTCACGCATTGTAAATATTGGATCTTTGCACAGCGTAAAAATTTGCTTTTAAACAATAATTATCTAAAAAAGTTTCCTTAATTTTGAAAACATTCTTTTGTCAAGACGGGTTATATATAGTAATGATAAATCATTATTATTATTTATTTATTTATTTTTTTTAAATAAAGATTTTCTTAAGAGAATAAATTTTAGATAATCAAATCAAAATAAAATATTAGTGAAGTCGAAAGAGTAATTATTAAATCAATTTTTATAAACAATATTTTCCAATATTGGAATGAAAGTCTCAAATTTTTTCTTAACTGAAACGTTTTTCTGTTAGGAACGTAGTATACTAATGATTTAAAATTAATTTAACGTTTCAAAAAAAAGTTGTGTATTTTACGATATAATTCAATTTCAAATAAGGAATATACAGAAATTAAAAAACAAAAACAAAATTCTCTGGAAAAGCTAAAATAAATCATTTCATTGCTAATTTTTATGCAGATATATAAAATGAGTGTAGCGATTAAATGGGAAAATAAAAGCCAATTTACCATTTCAAGTAAATTACATTTATTAAATAGTAGTTTTAAAGGTGAACATATTTAAAATATAAGCTATTTTTCATTTAATATCGAATTAAATTTGCATTGTTCTTCCAAATTTTATAGGCAATGCTGTAAAAGCTACAAAATGTATCATCCAAGTTCCATTTCACGCGAAAGTGTGATAAAAGACTATTTCTTACTTTTCAATTTTTTTTTTTTTTTTTTTTTTTTTTTTTGGACAGAAAACGTATGAAACCTATCAAATAATACGTACAGCATTATATATATATATATATATTATATCATTAATTAAAAAGGGATATTTAAATTATAAAATGAGTAAGTAAAAGGTAATTCTACATTTTTACATTTGTCATTTCTATCACGCTTTTAAATATTTATTTATATAAATTTTAAAACTTTTTATAAATCATATATTCGATGAAGGTCCTGTTAAAATAAAAATTTCTGAACTTCAAACGCGTCTCAATGTAGAGCAACTGTGTGATAAAGATAAGTCACTGAATCCAGGTCTATTTTTTGTCATGTCTGCCACGGTATCTTATTAAATGAAAAAAAAAAAAAAAATATGTTAAATTTTCTGATTTATTCATAGGTGAGGCATAGAAATATATATAGGCACACCGAAATTCATTAAGATAAATTGATATTTAGTATTTTAAATTGAACAAGAAAAATTTGTCTAATGTCTACTCCCTCAAATATGAAATCAATCCCAATTAATTAACTCAATAAATGAAATCATAATAATAAAATATTTACAGGATATGTCTAGTTTTAGATCTGTCTTCACTAGATGTAGATAATTTGTCAATTGCAGGTTCGATACCTGAGCCAGCAGAAGACCATCGTGTACAATAACCCTTTGCCGGTTCTACATCGAGAAAAAATTCTGTAACTGACATCTAGAATCTAAATTGTGGCTCTAGAAAAAATAGTTCCATGTCATCCTTATAAATTCTATACTCTGTTCGCCGAGAAATGATAGCGAAAGTATATAAAGCAACGTGATTCTTGACGATACTGTTGAATGACTGGCGTTTGATTGAAGACAAGCGATCGATTTCTTTTTTCATTTGTTTATTTCGTAGCGTTTTTCTTTCTTCAGGTGTTTAATGAGAATTTTAGAAGATGAAAGCATGGAATAAAATCTCGGAAGGAATGATAAATACAATGAAGCCAGAAAATAGTTTTATCCATAGCTGTCGCAAACTACATTCATTTACTGGGCAGGGACAGCTAACCTTCGGTCAATATAAACAGAATCATCCATTCAGCGAGAAAATATAAATGTGGCAAACTCTGGTAATAAAACAGCAACCCTTTATGTTTACTTTCGCTATCAGTTCTCCGCGAGCAGAGTATAGTCCCCTTTAAAAGCGAGTTCTGGAAACCCTTTTTAGAATTCTAGAGAGTTTGTCTATATTATCGAGGTGAAACCTAATTTAAAAAATATCTTCAAATAAATGCAAACACAAGAGGTGGGTTTCAGCAACTATAATCTTGGTTAATGACCCAATTCTAGATAATCAAGCGAGCATTTCTCGCCATACAAAAGATTCAGAGTATTCAGAATATTGGTTCATCATCTAGAAATGTGTAGACTAGAAATTCTCGATCATTTTGTCAATTCAGTTTATTGGCGTGCCTTATGCGCACAGCTTGGAATTTCTAGTTAAGGGATTTAGAAAATTGTCTTTTATTCATTCTAGATGAAGGCGGTATATTTTTTTTTCTCAGTGTATTTAATTTCACTCTTTCGGTTAGTATTGCCAAATTTAGGGATTTTTTATTCAATACCCACTATTAAATTTTAATTGTAACAGTTGCCTAATTACTTAGAATGTTATTTTTCCATTGTGTATATCAAATATCTCTCCTCAAAATTATTGGTGATAGTTGAATAAAGAGTCCCTAAACCTGGCAACACTGTTTAGAGCGCTATAGAGTGTTAGAGCTGGCAAAGGATTAATGATAGCTGGTACACGTGAAATCCGTCGTAGCTGAAATATCTTTCATCTTTCTTAAAATTATTATTTCTGGGAATTATTGAAGTGGGAGAGCCATCCCTTATTTAACTGGGATTGATCTTCCAATTATGTTTTTATTTTATTTCAACAGTATGATATTTTGACACACAACATGCGAAGACAAATACAATTTTATTTTAAATAGATAAATAGACAATAAGACTTCTTCACACCATAAATTTAAAGCCAGCACAACCGGTTTCGAAAGGACGTAGCCTTCCTTCATCAGGTGCAAAAAAACACGCGCTACTGCCTTGGAGGCAAAAGCAAGACTGAAAGCAGGGCAAAATCCAGAGTGGGAGGAGCAACACAAACAACCAATAGGATACATCATGCAGGACCAATCAGAGGGGAACACACATGCACACACAAAAACAAAAGGAGGGAGCGAAGGAATAAACAACTAATTTTATTTTATCTTTTATTTATTTATTTTATTTATTTTTTAATTAATATTATACTGATAAGTAAATTTAATAAAATTTATTATTATAATTATTATTTTTTAATTAGAATTATATAATTATAACTATTATTATTTATAAACATAATGAAGGGAATTATTTAATTGAATTAAACTAATTTTCCAGGCTGTAGACAGCAAAGTGGAATCAGATTTTCATTGACAGTTTTATCACGATTAAGGTAAATAGCTAAATTTTCAGAAAAATCCAGTTCGGAAACGCATTTGGCATGAAAGATAATTTTGGCACTCTTAAAATTAAAACTATGATCAAATTCCCAACTGTGCTTCGCAATAGAAGATTTAGAAATTTCTTGATTAACAACATACCGAGAATATTACTTACAAACTTTGAATAAACACCATAAAATGCAATAAACTCGCAACAATTGTTTCGGGTCGAAAAAACACACGACCCTTCCTCAGGCGAATAAAGTAAGCACGAGTGCTGCAGTCAAAGCGGCAACAGCTGCAGTCAAAGTCGGGTGCGTTGCCGCTTTGACTGCAGCACTCGTGCTTACTTTATTCGCCTGATGAAGGGTCGTGTGTTTTTTCGACCCGAAACAATTGTTGCGAGTTTATTGCATTTTATGGTGTTTATTCAAAGTTTGTAAGTAATATTTTTACAACGCCAGTTTATTGATGCTTCTTTATTAAATACCGAGAATGTTCACGTAAACGGCATTCCAGATTTCTTTTTGTTTGACAAATATCAGATAAATCATAATTATTACAAGGGACATTATAGATACCCCACTTATGAAGCTCGGGAACAGGGGATTTAGTTGAAGGAAATTGGAATTTATTGACAGGTTCAAAAATAATGTGAAAATTGAAACGCTTCAAAACTTTGGCTAATTTAAAACATAAGGGGGGATAAAAAGGCAGGACAACAAGATTATCAGGTTTAATTTTATCATCAATGGAAAGAGTAGAATTATAAGTTGGCCTACTGAACTTTTTAAAAGCTTTATCAATTATAGAAGGTCTAAAACCTCTTTTAATAGCAACGGACTTTAAATAATTGAGTTCTTCTTTAAGAGAAGAAGTATCAGAACAAATTTTAAGGGCATTTTTCATTTAAAGTCCGTTGCTATTAAAAGAGGTTTTAGACCTTCTATAATTGATAAAGCAATCAAAAAGTTCAGTAGGCCAACTTATAATTCTACTCTTTCCATTGATGATAAAATTAGACCTGATAATCTTGTTGTCCTGCCTTTTTATCCCCCCCTTATGTTTTAAATTAGCCAAAGTTTTGAAGCGTTTCAATTTTCACGTTATATTTAAACCTGTCAAAAAATTCCAATTCCCTTCAACTAAATCCCATGCTCCAGAGCTTCATAAGTGGGGTATCTATAATGTCCCTTTTAATAATTGTGATTTATCTTATATTTGTCAAACAAAAAGAAATCTTGAATGCCGTTTACGTGAACATTCTCGATATGTTTTTAATCAAGAAATTTCTAAATCTTCTATTGCGAAGCACAGTTGGGAATTTTATCATAGTTTAAATTTTAAGAGTGCCGAAATTATCTTTCATGCCAAACGCGTTTCCGAACTGAATTTTTTGGAAAATTTAGCTATTTACCTTAATCGTGATAAAATTGTCAATGAAAAATCTGATTCCACTTTGCTGTCTACAGTCTGGAAAAATTTGTTTATTCAATTAAATAATTCCTTTCATTATGCTTATAACATAATAATAGTTATAATTATATAATTCTAATCAAAAAAAAATAATTATAATAATAAATTTTATTAAATTTACTTATTAGTATAACATTAATTAAAAAATAAATAAAATAAATAAATAAAAAGCAAAATTAAAGTAAGTGTTTATTCCTTCCTTCCCTCCTATTGCTTTTATGTGTGCATGTGTGTTCCCCTCTGATTGGTCCTGTATGATGCTTCCTATTGGTTGTTTGTGTTGCTCCTCCCCCTCTGGATTTTGCCCTGCTTTCAGTCTTGCTTTTGCCTCCAAGGCAGTAGCACGAGTTTTTTTGCACCTGATGAAGGAAGGCTACGTCCTTTCGAAACCGGTTGTGCTGGCTTTAAATTTATGGTGTGTGAAGAAGTCTTATTGTCTATTTATCGTTTGTACACAAGTTTTGCATTTAGTTTTGGTAATTTTATTTTACTCTATGAATAATCATGAATATTATTAATAATCTGAAAGAAGTGCTATTATCTCGTTTTAAAATAATATTTTACGTTTCTGTTAAAATAACTCCCGTTTTAAAATTTTAGTTTTTATACACATACTTTATGCTTCATTTAAAATAATCAGTTTTTTAACGAATTAAAATGTATTTCATTTAAAAAATAAGCATGTAAAAATTTTCCTTGTAGTATTTTACAACAAAGAATCAGCACGTTTAAAATGTCTCTTATTTTGACATGAATTTAATAAAAAGCAAGACAACGGCTTTCTATTGGTTACACAGTTCTGCAAAATTGTGCTTTTACTTTTTTATTCACTGCTTTGGGTGTCTCTAATGCATATACACTAAATTCCGAAATGCTTCTCTTTTTTTTTCCTGTCACGTAAGGATTTTTCATAAAGTAATGATAAAATCGGAATAAGTCACAAGGAAACTATAATAAATATGAAATCATTTATGGATAAGATACATTAAATTAAACTATCATTTACACATCTTTTAAATGTGTTTCTTTACATCAAAGTTTTCTTCAAAGCTTTTCCTCTTGTCCACGCCTTGAGGGCCTTGAAGAGGAAGGATTCTCTAAGCAGTCTGTTAACATGTTAAAACTCCATCGTTTCTGATACATCCACTAAATTTACTTGATGTCTTAATGAAATAGCTCTCCTTGTTCTTTGCTCAAATCAGCCAGATTTTTCGAGAAATAACTTAAATAGGCATTGAAAAATTTGGGGTTTAAGCTAAAAAAAAAATTCCATTTTTTGTCAAAACAGTACGTGGTGATAATTTTTAAGTAGTTTTTCCTTAATCAGCATCTAAAATCACTCCAGAAAAACATATCATCTTAAAAAAAAATTCATCGCAGGCCTGTGTTAGCACGAAGGTTTCCTTATTAGCCATTTAGGCCACGTTATTTCTCATGACGTCACTAAAACAAGAATATCACTAAAATATGTTTGCTTAATTATATATATTTAATTAAACTATTATTATTTGTTTAATTATTTATATTTAACTAAACTATTTAAGCTAAAAAGAGTTCCATTTTTTGTCGAAACAATACGTGATGATAATTTTTAAGTAGTTTTTCCTTGATAAGCATCTAAAATTACTCCAGAAAAACATATCATCTTGAAAAAAGTTTCACCGCAGGCCTGTGTTATAGCACGAAGGTTTCCTTATTAGCCATTTAGACCACGTTATTTCTCATGACGTCACTAGAACAAGAGTATCGCTAAAATATGTTTGCTTAATTATTTATATTTAATTAAACTATTACCATTTTTAGTGTATATCTTCTAAAAATACACTTAATAGATAACAAACGTAAATATATATGAAAGCAAAATTATTTTGCTTCAGTAATATCGAGAAGCAATTAACAATAGGAAAAAGGTTTTTGCATACTTGAAAAATTATGAGAAGATTAATTAAATTAGTGTTCCTGTAATAACTAAAGATTCTTAATAGAGAACAGGCATCACTGTCTAAAGGTCATAATTTAATTTATAATATATATATACATTATATATATATTTTTTTTCCAGTGCTTGTGACATAATTCCGGTGATCATTAATTAGATAAAGAAAGGACAAGAAAAAAATATTAACAAATATTTAGTCTTATTGAGTAAATTATATACATAAGATTAGATTAGTTCTTTAATATAAATGTAGACAAAATCTATATGTATTTTTTTTTCTGCTGTTGCAATTTACTCTGTAAAATGTATTTTTCCTATATCAACTATTTTCTGGAAATATTAAAATTAAATTATCGCCATGCAAAATATCTTCATAGACATAAATTCGGCCAATTAATCTATTCTGGTAATAGGAAAGGAATATCATAATTTTTTTACACTCTTTTACTTAATTTTGTATGTTTTTTATAAGTACTAGTGTGTTGTTTATGCGTGAGTCAAATCTATGAATTAAAATTTCATCCACTTCCGATTAACCGATTGAGATGAAGTTTTGCATACATGTATAGCTCTAATGACAACACAAATTCAAGTAATAACGGACTTACGGGTGGAATCTGGGATCCCTAGGACTCCAGCTCCAATTTAAAATTTATTTTCAAATTTTAACCCACTTTCTTTCATTCAATTGAACTAAAAATTTTCGTACGTTAATAATTTGGACGACAATGTGTGATCAAGTAAGTAACGGAATTAGTGGAATGGGAGCGGGCGGAGTCTGAGGGGTTTGGCCCTCAAATTTAGTTAAAAATTCGTTTTTGATTATTTTAATCCCTTTCCTGTCATCCGATTGAACGGAAGCTTTGCATGCATGTATATCCTCCATATCTATTGAACTGGAGTTTTTAGTACTTTTTGAAAGGAAAGCATTTCCTAAAGTATTAGTAAAGTATTTCTTAAAGCATTTCGTGAAGTATTAAAGTAAGTAGTAGTAAGTAAAGTAAGTAAAGTAGTATAGTATGTATTTCCTAAAGTATTATATTCCTAAAGTGTATATTTCCTAAAGTATTATCCCCTAAAGTATTCCTAAAGTATTTCCTAAAGTATTCATTTTTCTGCTTTATGGGTACTATCATTCTAAACAAAAGAAAACACAATTACTCTTATATTGATATATTTCTACAAAAAACATTTTAGGAATGATTGAAACCATAAAACATGTTTTTCAAGATATAGTAATTTTCAATTTAGTATTATAGTACTGGATATCATGAAATCATATTAACCTCTTAACTGTCCCGGGCGTCTATGTTCGTCTCGCTATGCCGATACGTTAACTGCCCCGGGCGTGTATACTCGTCTTGTCCAAGTACGATCCTTTGTGGTACGCTGCTGTTCTCACGGCTTTGTAATGCAATTAAATGACCATGGCAGTGTTTTCGAAGGATTTACTTATTTCAGAGACGGTGAGGAGTGAGAGGAATCGTAAAGGGGATGTTTCTGGAACAGTGAACGCATAACTGTGTGAAAAGTGGTGGCACAGGCAAGCGAATCTCGTAATTTTTCATCGGCAGGTAAGGGGTTAAATTTCATTAAAAAAAAAAAAAAAAAAAGATTATTGTGCAATGCAAACGGGATTTTCACTTTATCACTTTATACTTTATTATTTTAAGTTTTGTGTGCATTGTATCATGAAAAAATTCAATATTGAGATTTTGTATGCATGCGTTTTGAGGTCTCCTGATTTCATTTTTGATAGTTTTACTTAGATGTATGTATGTGTGTGAGTATTGATCACGATAATTTCTAAACCCTTTCAGTGTTTTAGCTGAAAGTAGATAGGTACAGTCGGTAACAAAAGTGGTCGGTAGCAAAAATTTCTATGTAAAAAAAAGTACACTTCATACGGTTCTGTTACATAAATCCTTATCGAATCATGTTCTTAGACTGACTAAGAAAAGGATTCGACAAGGATTCATTTAACAAAACCGTATGAAGTGTGCTTTTTTTACATAGGATTTTTGCTAGTGTTGGGACACTTTTGTTACTGACTGTACGTTATAGGTCAACGTCGCGCAAACTGTATAGATTTAGTAAATCTAGTAGTCATAGTGTTTTACAGGGACAAAAGGAATGATTTTTCAACGTTATGGACTATAGGCTCAAATTATTTAAAGTGTGATAGTGGCTGGATGCTTTATTCGATTAATCTAAAAGTTTGTAAGTATGTTATGGGTCACGGCCCCATGAACAGTCAAGATTTTAATGCGTCTAGCCTTTACAGTTTTTTTTACAAGGGCACAAAGAATAATTCTTTATAATTATGGCCTATAGATCGGCATTATTTAAAGTGCGATAGCCACTAAACGCCATATTTGATTTAGCTAAAAGTTGGTAGGTATAGGCTTAGCTAAAAGTTGCCACTCTCCCACGATTTGTTTGCTGTGCCCCTGAGTATGTTTATAGGGACATATAGAAAGATATTTTATCATTATAACGAATTTACTCAAGTTATTTGAAGTACAAAAGCATTTAAACGCATTATTCAACTGAGCTATAAATTAATAGGTAGGTTATCATCGCAAGATTTCTATAGATTTTAATAAGGGCAGTACTTATAGTTCTTTTACAGGAGCAGAAAGAAAAACTTATCATTATAACCAATGGACTTAAATTGTTTGAAGCGCGATAGTGTCTAAACTCTATATTCGATTATGATGAAAATTGGTAGGATGATATAGGTTCTTACTACAGGAACCGTACGCATTTACATGAGTGCTGGACGTATATTTTTTCTTTTACCGCTATACAAAACAGATTTTTTTATGCACTTCAGTGTATGGACTCAAACTACCTAAAGTTAGCTTTAATAAAGTTAAATAGTTTAAAACATAAAAATAAACAAATAACTATTTAACATACCGAGCTTATCATTTTTATTTTTTCACACGAACGCGCAAAAGAATTTAGATACATTGATTTTCAATAAACGACATACTACATGGGTAAAAATACTTGAACAACTTTATATGTTTTCCCCCATTTTTATTTAACGACTTCTCTTATTTAAATTTATTTAAATAACCATTAATTACTTTCTGTACGAAAAGTCGAGCGGAGGCACTCGAGATTTTTTAATATGAGCTAAATTTTGGTAACAATACGAAATTTCAATGTGTATTATTAAAACCTATGGAATGATAATTTTAAAATGTCGATAGCAATTGTACTATTTTTAAATTATTTTTTTTTCTCATAATGATTTATAATAATTCTCTCTCTCTCTCTCTCTCTCTTTTTTTCTAATACACTGGTGACCGTTTTAAGATTTAAACGTTATATATCATATTGCGCAAAATAACAATATAATTATGCGTAAAAAATAGAAGATCACATTTAATAACAATATCTAAATCATAGCTGATTTATATCATTAATTTTGTAATTTTTATTCGATTTATCTTGCTAAACACGCATAAGGATCTGTATAGTTACAATAGAAAATATATGTCTTCGTTATAGATATCATTAATAATTCTGGGACTGTTGCTTTGCAGGATAACTACTCACATACATATTAACATGCAAAATTATTCATTTTATTAGTTGTGTATTTTATAAATATCTATTTAAATTTTTGTTTTACTACAAAGAATAAAGAATAATTTAAAAGAGTTAAAGAATATTCATAAAAGAATGCTTGCTGCCTACATATTTGAATGAATGTTCCTAATTTTGAATTTTGAAATTTTGAATTTTATTGTTGATCACGTTAACACAAAATATTTGTAACTCACTTAAAACAAGAAAAGAAATAATACTTTAATATATAAATTTAGAGTGTTTTTACATAATACATACTAATATGTAAAAATTTGTTTTCATAATTTTTCTCTAGCCAATTGTATTTGAATTAGAATTAGATATTTTTTTTAATCCAGCGAATATGTTGTCTTTTTTACAAAGATTGTGAGGAATATTTCATATTCTGGTAACTAACAATATAATTACAACCTTAAAAATAGAAGATAACCTTTAATAACAATATTTTAATCACAGCTGATTTATATTATTAATTTTGTAATTTTTATTCTTTTTTTTTTTTTTTTTTTTTTTAAACACATTTATGATCTATGACGCTGTATAATTACAACTGAAAATATATGCCTTTGTTATAGATGTCATTAATAATTCGGTGATTGTTGCTTTTTACGATAACCATTCACATTGTATATATTGACATACAAAAATACTTCTTTTATTTTTTATGCTTTTTCAGAAACATTTATTTTAATATTTGTTTTACATAGAATGGGGAATAATTGTAAAAAGAATTAAAGAATAAGAGTACTTGCTGATGTATATGTTTGAGTAAATGTTCTTAATTTTGATTTTTTTTTTCTCACCAGCTCTGAAATTATATCTGTTGTACCAGTGTTCATTTGTACATCGAACAAATAGTTTTCAGTATATAGACGTAATTTTAGATCCTATAATGACTTGTAAAGAGACTGTTGAAATGATTTTGGGACGTGCCTTAAGAGATTTACTCTTATGATAAAAATTGCTAAATCTAAGTGGGTTTGCTCTAGAACAACTCTTAATTCGACATTCAACTCTTATATTCTGCACCCTATCACCTACTGCTGCGAACCCCTTGTGGCGGCGTCTAATCCAGTGATCGACACTCTTGACAGTTTTGACAATCAGACCCTCCGGCTTTGCTGTTAAATCTACTCCAGTCGACGCACTTTTGTTATTAACGCATCACATTTGTATTAAATCAGTGGAAAAAAGAGCACTCATCTCATGGAGAAAACTTTTAAGAGAACTGGAATGCTTTCTACCACTGAAACATTTCCCCTTCATCGACGCCTTAAAAGACAGAGAGGCTTTTTTTCAGGGAGTGCTTCCACTTCAGCTGAGCATTGATTGAAAGGTTGAGAATTTTAGTAAACCACTAAGTCAAACAGATAAAAAAATACATTCAGAATTTATCTGTTATATGAAATGTTTAAAAAGAAAGAAACAATCAAGTCTTAAAATCGATGTCTCTTTTGAAATCTGGAAAGTTTTTTATATCAAGAGTGAATGGCTACATATGTTTACAGACGGCTCTATGTTACGTGGCTGACAGCGTCAGGCAGGCGCCGATGCCATTGCACGGTTTTCACTTCATAGTCCTGTCAGAAGAAATCGGACCTCTTTCGTAGCTGAGATAGAAGACATTCGTATAGCCCCATCCCGATTTCGATTCCACTTTTGACATTTTTCGAGGCTTGCTAGCCTTTCTGATCCAGTAACTGCTCTTAAAGTAATTTCTTCTTCTGAACTACCTATGCCAGTTGATATTTTAAAATGACGTCAACTATTAAATAAATTAACTTTAAATGACAATGGTTTTGTCATGCAATGGATACCATGATACTCTGGCCTTCATGTATATGAAAGCGCGGTTTTCTTAACAAAAATGATAGCTACCATTCTTTAAATAAGTGATAGCCCCATCCCATTTCATACTACGTAATAATAGTTTAAGAAAAAAAAATGTCGTTACAGAAAAATTTTTTTGGAAGATGTTTCGGAAAGAAATTATCAAGAAGTGTGGATTGATGAGATTTTGAACATTCTGTTATAGTCTTGAAGGAAATCAGTTTCTGCCCTTTGGCTACTGGTTATAACTATGTATTTAAACATCTGCACTGAATAAATATTGTTCCAAGCCCAATTTAGAAATTACTTAATACTAATGAAGAAATGGATGCCTTACATTCGAGTCCTTGCCTTGCACACAACGTTGGATCACTGCAGGAAAG